>CM035230.1:56250145-56850145 GCA_020226215.1 Sindora glabra | reverse complement strand
TTAAATTCAAATATTTATCCTTCATATTCCTAAAATGGAAAAATAAATTTTTCTTTCTTTCATATACACACTAAAGTTCATATTTCCATAAGTGTGAAAAATATTCTAAATTCCTAGCATTCCCACAGAAACTTTATATATACAAAAGGAGTTCTCACAATTTTTTTTTTCAACGCATGAAGCTAATAATAGTGAAATCACACGTTAATAACATAATATCACATTTTGAAAATTCACAAAAATATGCAAATATTTCTCATAAAATAATTAATACATTAACACTATTATTTTTCACACTATTCAGAAAGTAATCATAAATATGATATGTACTCGATATATCATTAAGAAAATATAAATATTATCCCCTTTTTAATTTGAAGGATAATTTTTCCTTATTAATTCATCCCTAACCAAAACCTTGCAAAACATAATTTTTTAGACTAAGATTGTTCAAACAGGCACATAGGTCAATCAAAGGGTATTTCAATATCAATTGGATTATGAATTTTCAATTTATGGGAGTAATATGGGATTTGTAATAAGTAAGAAAATCACATATTTGATTTAATGTGCTACCAGTCAATTTTTACTTCTTGTTCTAGTATATGCTTTCAAAGGAGCATGTATGCAAGAAGGAAGTTTAAATATGATGCAAATGGCTAAAATATCTTCTACTTTAGGACACTTGCTGAATAAAGCAATAGGATGTTCACTAACTTATAGCATAGTTGAAACACTAAGGTTACACTAGCTTAGCATAAAATTATAAATATAAGTTACACTAACTTAGTATAAATATGAGACCAAAGTGTTACATTCTTTAAAAGAAGGATGTAATACCAAAACTTTATCACTTTAAAATTTAATTCTAAAATTGAAAATCTTCAGGCTATAAATGATTTGTGCACGTATGGATACATACTATTGATGAAGTTTAATATAAACCTTAAAAAAAATTACTTTATACCAATATCGGTAAGAATTGTACCAAAATTATTCATGTAGTTATTAAGATTAGCATGCATTTCATATTGAAAAATAATAATAATAGGCCGAAAGTCTTTGCTTCAAGTGACATTCGACATTTTTTAAAAACTTTGTACTTTTTGCTCATCTAAGGTTCGGTGCCTGATTTTCATATGTTTGCATTTAGTAATTTAACCACTTCCACTATAATAATAATAATAATAATAATAATAATAATAATAATAATAATAATAATAATAGACTTCAACTTGTATTTCAACACAACACTAACTTTCTTATATTGGACCATAGAAACAACTTTACTTCAATTTAATTAGATTAAGTAGTTCCCTAACTTAGTCTCCTTGAGCAATAAATACTAAATTGGACACAAAAGACTTAGAAGCAATGTTTTTAAACTCAAACCGCCCTAACCAGTTCAATTGATCGGATCAATACCTTAGAATGAAAACAAGCCAGACATATCCTTAGAATTGATTTAGGCAAATACTCGGATTAACCTGGTAAAACCTGAAAAAAAGTAGTTCAACCAGTGATCTAGGAAACTCGTTGGCTTGTTCTATTTTTTCCCCCAAATTGGACAAAGTCCATCGATCTAATGAATCTAACCCGATGACCTAGGCCAAGCATCCAACATCCATGATAAAATGATATAGCAATAGAGCAAGTACTAAATTAACAATGTGCTGAGTAGCATTTAGGAAGGAGAAATTAGAAAACCTAATTTATTCTTATTCGATACTCAATACTTACCACTACTAGTTACCTTTGTTTATGTTCTGTCTATGTAGCTTTGTTTGTTTTATTGTTTCTGTTCTCTCATTTGTGCGGGTTTACTATTTTGCTTTGTTCCAAGTCTTTTAACTGCCAAAGATCTATTTTGCAGTGAAGGATTCAAATTGTGAAAAAAAAAATTGACCACCGGTAATGTAAACCACCGACGACGTGGAGTTCATCAACTCCAGCAATTGAAAGGTAAGTTTTTTAAACTATATTTTCAAGAATAAATTTTTTTAACAGAGTTGTAATTCTAGGAGTTATGTGATCTATGATAAGTTTTAAAGAATGAGGGAAGTAGTGTTCTGCGTAAAACTGAAAAAACAAAAAGGCATTGACTTTTTACTTGAAAAAAATTAAGACTTGTGTGAATGTAATTTAAACTAGGGACAATATATTTATCATTTGCCTTTTATTTGACTAAAATAATGTTAAATGATTATTGATATTGTAGTAAAATTAATGTTTATCTATTGTGTTCTAAAAATGTAGTAATATAGTATACAGATATATATTATATATAGTTTATTATATATAAGAATACAATAACCGAGTCAACTAGTTGAACCTATCTAATCTTGACTCACTTACCTTGCTGGGTTAATGATCGAACCAAATTCTAAAACATTGCTTGGAGTAACATATTTCAAAACAGGTTAATTCTTTCAATTAATAGATCAGAAGAATCATAGTAACTCAAATTCTAAGGTATTGTAGATACCATAAGGAAGATGTTCATTTAACTTAGATTTCAATGCAAGCACAAAACATTAAGAAATTAACATCAATATGCAAACCGTAGTTATTTCTAACTCATCAATATATTTTGAAATTAGACTTTGTCTTTTCTAAAGGTTCCTTTCTATTCTAACTAATTACATTAAACCAAAGTAATTTTAAAAACTTTTCATAGACATTAAATAGCTAAATTTCTTTAGGATCATAGATGAACATTTTGAATATATTCTCAAATAATTTTAAGAATTAATGGCATCAGGGTAATTACTATCAAGTGAAAGGCCTGTTTTAAGGATATTACCAATATTATCGTAGGTATTGCACAACATGTTATGTCCTGATGACTTAGTCTGCCACTGCAATGTCTTCTCTGATGCGCAATATACATCACCGAGACCTTTCTTCTTCACTCATAAGCGGCAGTGCATTTTACTCTATTTTAGATTAAGACTTCCACTCTACTCGATAAGACTTAGGTGTCTCTTTATGTTTATGCACTATCATAAAATAATTGATTAATATTGGATATTTAGAGGATTATATATTGGAAAATGATTGATGTGTAATTGAGCATTGTGGTATATGTAGTTTTAACGTTGATTAGTAAACTATCATAATGAAAATGATATCGATTTTTATTCCAAAAAAATTAACATCTTTTATGTTTTGTTGTCTTGGAAAATAACATTAATTGTCCTTTACTTTCTAAAAATTGACGTTATATGTCTACCCATCCCACTCACCTAAACTTTAACCCTATAATTCTTCACTCCTTCGTCCCAAACCCTAATTTTATCCCTATGCACTAACTAGCAATTCCTCACTCTTTTGTCCTAAGCCTTGACCATATCTCCATGTTCCTCACTTTCTCATCCTTCCTATCTTCCATGAATTCTTAATTAGGTATAGAAAGCTAACATCTATTATTAATCTAGAGAATCCCCATTTAAATAAATTTAAAAAATAAACTAAATCACAAAAAATTGAAAATGATGAAAGTTTATATATAATATCACAATTAGATATGGGTGCTTTACTAAATCTGTCTTTATATCCATTACTTAATATGTCAAGTTTACACTCCTCAAAAAAACTTTTTAAATACAATACCTACAAATGAAATGAGTATTCATGAAAAATTAGTGTGCTACACATTTTCATATGAATAAATAGTATATAATATGAAAGAATGTCAAAGAAAATGAATAAGATTAAATTTCTTACTAGTGCAAACTTATAAAATTTTTAACAAAATAAGATCAATTAAGAAATTAAAAATTAAATTGTAAAAATAAATACAAGAAAAATATCCTCACATTTATATTTCATGTCTTCCTATTTAATCATAGGCTAACTAAGCTTTCAATCTTACAAAATAATTAAAGTTTAGATAAAAATGATTATCTTAAAATTGGAAGGAAAGTATACTTTGTTAGACAAAGAATCATTTTTGGGTTGTAAAAGCTTAAGAATGAAATTTGCAAATGACATCATACTTCATTCGTTTTATTTTCAATTTACATCATGCTTTATCCTTTTTCATTTTTAATTCACTCTCATGGCCTAATATTTCACATTGGTTACTACAAAATAACTAACATATAAAATTTATATTATATGTCATTTTGGAACATACATCGTTATCTTTAATACAATGATATCATCCTATTAAGTAATTTTTAACATCAATTACAAAAAAAAAAAATCGATGTCATAATAGATGAATGCTTTTTTCAAAAAATAGATTTCTTTTCTTCGTATTATAGAATTAAATAGAATAGTAACAAATTGAATGTAAATGAAACAAAAATGAGAAAGTTGACAATATATTATGAACATATATATTCTTTCATTTTACTTATTTTTATATCAATAAATGAACATAAATGAGAAAGGATGAATGTCTTTTTTAATAAAACATATTTTTTCTTATTATTATAGAATTAAATAGAATAATAACAATTAAATGTAAATGAAACAAAAATGAGAAAAAAGATAATATATTATGAATATATATACAATGAAAAAATTGTTATTTACAATAAATAACAAACTTTACATTTATAATAAACATATATGGTATTCTTACACAAATTAAAAAGAAAAATAGTTATCCTTTACTTGCAATTTCTTCATATTACTTGATGGCTTCTGAGGTGCTTGATTTCTTCAATTTTGTATCCATTAACCTCGAGGTACTTGATTACTTTATTTGCTATAAACCTATCATGATTCCTATGTTTCAATGTGAAAATAAGCATGTTTCTTGCTTTATATGTATCAAAATTTGATATGGTACATAAAAGTAATATATCAATTTTCACATTGAAATAAAAGAAGCACAAGAGGCTCACCCCAACATTCGTAAAAGGACAACATGCATTATCAATGTCATATAATTAGAAATGATCAAATCTTTTGATTATAATAATTGCATCAAACTATGAATATGCTCATAACCATTTATTTAGGTGTAGAAGATAACTATGATTTAACGTGATGCCTATACTTGTAAAAGAATGCTTCTGAGATTAAGATGAATGGCATGGATCATAGTATTCAACATTAAGAAGAAACTAGAATCTTCCCTAGTTCTTTTAATTAAAGGATTTATGTTTGCATTTTAGCAATCAACACAAATATTCTACAAAGAATTTGGAAAGATTCTTGTCTGAAGCCCTTACGAATGCTTTGTAATATTCATATGTTTGAGGTTAAGTGTGGATACAAGTTCTTAAAAGGAATTTAGATTTATTCCATGAATTTCTTAAGGTTCTATACAAGCTATGGATACAAGTTCTTATAAAAAATTCTAAAAGTTCCCTAAACCTTCCAAATAATCATAGTAATGTCGAATACTAAGGTTTATACCTCTAACTTAGAATCATATTTTTTATGATAGGTGATCTATCTTAAAAGATCACAAATTTGTTAGTAGGTAGCCTTATTTAAAGGCTAAGAGTAAAATAACTAGACTTTGATTATTAACTAAAAATTGACAGCATTTATTTGATCATATGTATAGTTGCAATGACTCAAGACATCATTAAGTACTAAAATGATGTATAAAGTGTTGATAAACACTTTAGGATTTAGGATTTAGGACAATTATAATGAACTTACACGACAACCACAAAATTAAAAAAAAAAGATTGACATTGTAATTTCCTATTTAAGATGATTGTTATGAACTTACATGACATTCACCATAAAAACCTCGTCTTGTACATTATTCATTAAATATTGTTGATAAAGTTATCTTTTGTTTCATTCATTTAGACTTCTTCAGTTTTATTCATTTAAACTTCTTCATAAATTCATTTATTTAGATGCATTCAATTTTATTTATTTAATTTATAAATGGCATTTATCATCCTTATAATTTTTGAGAAAAAAATTGATTTTTTTATATTTGCTATTTTCTTAGCATTATTTCTTATATGTAAATAATTAAATATGAAAAGAAAGTTATTTTTGAACTAATTTAACTCAAGAAGTTATATTAGTTTTGATATGTCTTATCTTTGTTAGTCTATGCAATTCAAATAGCTATTATAGAATTTTAAGTAAAAGCAATATATAAATGATAAAAGAGAAACAATTTTGCAAATTTAAAAAATTTTAATTGCTATTACTCTATTCATATTAAAGTACAAATAGATAAGTAAAGAGAAATAATTTTTTAAATTTATACAAATAATTATATTAAATTATCAATAAACAAAAACTATATATTTATATATGAGTACACAAAAACAATGAGAAGATCATTATATATCAAAATCTTCATCCTTAATACAAACTCTAACATTGTTGCTTAAAGTTCCCTAATTTCTATATTCCATAAGAAATGAGAGAGTATATAATGGGAGAGAATAGAAGAGTAAAACTCTTCCAATGTAGACTCTCTTAATAAAAGTGGAGTGCAAGATCATCATCATTGAATAACTTTTCCATTCGACTTTAAGCCATGGGAAATTAGATAATATACAACGGGAAAGAAATGAAGATTAAGATTCTTTTATTATACACTCTCTTAATGAAAGTAGAGTAAGAAATCAACAATAATATAATATATCAAACTTATTATACTCGAGAGCATATTGAAAAAATGTCATAAGAGTTTATAAAAATGATAGAGTTAGATTTATATAAAAAATAGACGTTGATTATTAAACAAAATTGATGTTGTATATTTTTATAGTTTTTAACAAGACTCCTTAAATGGCTTTTTAACTAGGACTTACATTCTATGCTTTTTTGATTTCGGCTTTTAACTAGGACTTACATTCTATGCTTTTTTTATTTCTAATGAGATTCTTAAAATGGCTTTTAGACAATGATTGTTAATTAAAATTGATGTTCTATAATCTTGTAGTTTCATATGGAGCTTTTGAAATGCATTTCACATGACAGTTCAATGTAAAATTATTATTCCAAGGTGTTATGCAAGATTTAGATGTTAATTATAATCTTATTCTTAATCTTAATTTTTTATATAATTTTAAAAATATTATCATATTAAATAAATGTTGATTATATTGTAAAATAACGTCTATTGATTAATATAAATCATTAATTTTATAATAATAATAGTATGAACGATAGTAATGACAATTGGGGGGGGGGGGGGAGTCGATATTTCCTCAGCAGTGTCCTCCGATTTCTTTTCCTTAGTGGATAGTAGATCAACTTTTCGGAGATTTTCCGTACTACACTGATTTGAAGTCATTAATGTTTTTCCACAACAAAAAGCTTTCTAATGGCATTCCAACAAGAATTTTCGAGAACATCGCCAGAGCATTATGTAGCCCTTTAGCCATAGTAGATTAATCCACACTGCCAATAGCATTTAAAATTAAATGTAAAAGTCTTTCTAGGAACCCATGCACATTTCCTCTCTCCCGTATCAACCGCAGTCTTGTTGGATCTGGTGGAAAACCAAGCCAGGCTTTATTCCTTCCTTTTCCTATCACAGAAGAACAAACAAGATTAGCCTTTGGATAAACTGTACAAAATATTGGCATTCAATAATTGAAGATAAAAAATTATCAGTTCACAAAATGAAAACTTACCTTCGTAGGACAATAATCCTTAAGATTACTGGTGAAAATTTGTTTGAAGCACATCATTAACAAATTATTTTTGTCCTCAATGTGTAAAAATTTTATGTGCTATAATCCCCAAGATTCAACAAACCTTTCAGAATTGAGTGCACCCATAATTCACAAGTAGGAATAACAAACTACAATAACATCAAGAGAGTAGGAAATATTTTGTGAAGAGTGTAAGAGTGGGGAAGCACGCCAAGTTTTTTGTTGTGTAAAAACGAGATAGAGAAAACAGGTATTTATAAAGAAGAAAAAGATTTTTTAGACAAAACTAGAATGATTTTAAAATAAAAGATAAATGTTTTGTAACAGCCAAATTTTATGTTGCAACAATTAAATAATATTGTAATTATAAAAAATAAGTTTATAATTATCTATAATAGTAACCAACTGAAAATTTTTAATAACAAAATAATAATTGAGATAATATAATAATTATCCCAAGGATAATAGTTAAAACTAGAGTTATAGTAGTAGAAGAAAATAGTTACCTATTTAAAAAAAAAGAAGTTATCTTCTATCAAATTTATTATATTTAATATTAAACATATTAAATATTTTCACTATTTTAGTAATTTATAACTATATTTTTATGAAAGATATTTTTTATCCAAATAAATAAAAGCTAATTGTTTGACCAAGTTGGTGAACCAAGGTAAAATTGGTTTAAGTGTGAGAAAGAGTTCAGTGTGGTTGACAAATGATGAGAGAGTTGTGGACAACCCTCTATATATTTTTTTAAAAAATTTATTATAATATATAATTCTCTTTTTATGATAAAATTTTGTAAGTTTGGCTCGTTCTAAAAATAAAATAATTATAGTATAACGAATAATTATTATTATATTTTATCTTTTAGAAATATTATGAAATAAATATTTTATTTATTTTGTTGAAAAGTATTTTTTATAAAAAAATATTATTTATATAACAATTGTATTGTTTATGATTGAAAAATGACATCTAAAATTATAGTAGTGGAGGAAAGAAATTTAATTTTTAGAATAGAGAAAGTTACTTCTTTCAAACTCTTTATATTTAATATTAAATAAATAAAATAATTTTTTATTTTAACAGTTTATAACTAAATTTTGTAAAAAAAAATATTTTCTATCAAAATAAACAGAACAAAAGTATACTATCATAATTTTTATTGTTATTAAAAAATTTAAATTGGACCTATTATTATTATAAATTAATTTTATATTATTATTCATTCATATATCGATATGTTATTAAAAAATTCTAAAAAACCTCTTATTCTTAATAAAAATTATTAGTTGTTATTGTTTTTGTTTCAATGATTTTTTTTTACTAATTGTATGAAAAGTGTTGAACCAGCATTAAATTAAATTTGAATTCTTTAAAATAGCCTTTAAATATATTAAAACTCATTTAAATTTGATTATATTTATGTAATAGTTAAGCTTGAATTTAAATATTCCAAACTCAATGAATTTTAAGTTGATTTTAAACTCATTTATTTTTATTAATTTTGAATTTGAATAAGTAGAAGTTTCATTTTACTCTACTTATTTATTACTCTAATTTTCCACCCTACCAAGAAAATTTTAAATAGTCTTTTGGCCACATTTGAAATATATCCCACCCTCTACCTTGCTAATGGGATTAGAGGTTAGTTTGGTGCTATTAAATTTGTTTTGTCTCATCTTGAATTTTTGTCCAAATTATTGTCTAGAAAAATTTACAATTATGCATAAGTATATTGTTAGATTTATTTGTTAATATGTTATTATTTAAGATATTTTAAAAAATTATCAATTTAAAATATGATTAAATTTGATATTGGTACATAATTATGTGAATAGTGCATGATAAACTCTCCTTACTTATTTGTGAACAAAAGAAGGCATTGTGAGGGTCACTTCAGAAAAGAAAATTTATTTTATTTAGGTTTATAATTAAAAAAAAAGAAAGAACATAAGATTGAAAGAATATTATATTTATCAACTATTACGTATGAATTTAGGTACAAAACCTAATGTTTGGAACATGGCATGATTTGATGATGATGGCCAGACACTTCATCTACAATTAACTAACATATGTTGTGTCAGCAAACATTGTAAGCTCATATTATAGTATTTTGTTGAACGAAATTGATGAATGTGGGGATGCGTATAATGAGTGACCCACATCATCATGATTTAAAATTTTGAATTTAAATTTAAAAAAATAAAATTAATTATTTTTTATAACTGATAACAAAGTGGGTAAAAGAGATAATTACCTACAAAATAAAAAAAGGGAGATAACCACCCACAAGAAGAGAGAAAACACATCATAACACATTCAGAAATTTTTTTATAGAGAACAAACTTTCTCTCTTGAAGTGATTACTAGTAAAAGTTATCGTGGATAAAGAATAAGAGTCCTTGGTGATTCTTGGCTACCGTATGGAATACAACATCAAATCAAGAGACAAAGAACAAGTATATATTTTTTTCATAATTATTTTAATTCAATTATTTTTTTCCCAACATATATAAGATGTACTGTATGGATTTGGTGTTTACTTTATATGACTAGTAATTTTTTTGTCAAAAGCATACTTCTTAGTTTTGCTTTTATGGTATGGAATATAACCATTAGATGTAATTTTTTTTATTTTGTTGTTCCTGGAATAATAATATTAGAGACAAATTCTATATTGATAAGAGTACATAAAACATCCATAAAACACTCATAAACGGTAGAAAATAGTAAGAACACCAAAAGACTTCATAATGCTTATAGCCATAAAATAATAGGTTCTTTGGATAATGAATTTTTTAGGCCATAAATTACTCTATATTTGTAAAGCATAAAATTATAAGAAAATTAGCTTTTGAATCACTTAAAACGGAGTTCTGGATCAAAAGTTATGGTTAAAAAATTATTTCAGGCCGTACAAACCCAACTGGATTTGTGATTGGCTTGGCTGGAGGTTAGAGATGACCTAAATGACAGGTCATTTTGGTTCTGCGATAAACGACACGTCATTTTAGGTCAGGGCTGTTTGAATTAAAACCAAAATGACATGTCGTTTTACATATGACAAAAATGACATGTCATTTCACCTAAACAGATAAAAAAAAAAACTCTTTACTTTCAGGAAGGGCACATATGGACCACCTTTTACCCCAAATACCCAGTTTCATATACCAATGGAAAAAGGAGATAGAGTTCTCCCCGAATGACCAGTTTTGGTGACCAAAAAATTCCTGCATAGTGGCATGTGGACATCACATGTTGGTGGTAAGAGTGAGAAAGTTCCTATTTTTTATTTTTATTTTTTGAATTTTTTCACACTGAATCACTATGGCAATGCATGTGAGTGCATGTAGTGTCTTTTTTAGATAAAATTTTACTCAAAAAATCCTTAAATTCAAGATCTACACATTGGTATATAATTTGTATATTTTTTAAAATTTTTATGACACCATTTTATTTAAAAATTTAAAAAAATGATATATTTTTACTGTACTTTATGTGTATTTTTGGTAAATAAACATGGAACAATGGTTCATGGAGAAATAGGATCCTTATAGCTTTATGAAGAGTGTAGAAGAAGACCTTAAAAAGTCAAATTGGATAGATACCCCTAAAAACCTTAAAAAAATAATGTACTTATTATATCAAAGAAACACATGTATAATGTATCCCATGGAAGCCTTCCTACACGAAGTCAAATCATTAAAAGCGAACCTCAGCCATAGAGGAAAAGTGTTTCCCAATCATTTTTGGGTCATATCTTGTTGAAAGATATTCTAGATGATAATTTATAGACACCAATTAAAAAGACATTATGGCAATGCAAAAATTATAAGTTAGGAATTATCAAATACATTAACCTTGAAAAATGTATGGAAGAACTGAGACTACAGGAAGTCTGCTATATCAAAGCAAATTAGAGCAAAATAATCCTGTTGTCATAATTTCCAAACATGAAGAGGGCAGGATATTTTGGACACAGTATTCTAGAGAACGAAATACACTTGAAGGGTCCAATTAAAACTATGAATATGCATAAATTTGGACTCGTTCATTCCATAAATCCACCAAAATTATTCAATACTTTCAAAAATATGAAGACTCTGAATTCAAAATAGAAAGTGCAAGATATTTTGGACACAACATTCTAGAGAAGAGAATACACTTGAAGGGTTCAATCAAAACTATGAATATACACAAATTTGGACTAGTTCACTCTATAAATCCACCAAAATTATTCAATACTTTTGAAAAGATGAAAACTCTAAATTCAAAATAGAAAGTGCAAGATATTTTGGACACAACATTCTAAAGAAGGGAATGCACTTGAAGGGTCCAATCAAAACTATGAATATGCACAAATTTGGACTAGTTCACTCCATAAATCCATCAAAATTATTCAATACTTTCGAAAAGATGAAGATTCTAAATTCAAAATAAAAGTTAGGATAGAAACGTTAGCTATTAAATTTATAAACTTTTCATATGTCTTTATATTTTGTTTTGTTGAGATTACTTTCTGAACTTAATGCAATTTGTTGAACTTATTTATTACTTAGTGAATATTTAATCTCCTTATTTCATATACAATTATCTTATGGAATCCTACATTTGAGTGGGAGCTCTTAGATTATAATTTTTCTAGAGTGATATAACATATAATATTTGCATGAGAATGATCTTGATAGAAAATAATGATAGTATTTAGGTAAATATGTGATAATGGTATAATAAATGTAAACTCCGAATTATGAACTAAGTAGTGTCATTATTGTTCTATACGAGAACTATGCAAATAAATGACATTGTATACTGATAAGAAATGTTCATGTATCATGAATTATTAAAATAACTAGCAAGAATATAATTGCTGAACTGAACAAAAGTGAGAAATTGAATGGGAATAACTGGAATATATAGCATTGAAAAATATCTTATATCTTAGAAGAGTAAGATGCTTTTGAAGCCTTAAACCATGTCATGATGGAACCAGAACATGGGAACACAACCCAGCATAAAAGGGATACTGAGGCATATACTGTTTGGAAGAAAAAGAACAGTATTGCTCGTATTATACTTTTAAGTACAATGGTGGATAACCTTATGTGTGAGTATAAGAATTACCCAACTACCCAGAGTATATGGATTACCCTAAAAGAGAAATTTAGTGGTACTTCTGCTACTAAACTAAGGAGACTTACAATTAAATTTGATACTTATAAATTTTGGCTTAATACGTTGATGAAACAACATTTACGTGAAATGTTGAATATGATTCGTTAGCTAAAAGTTACAGGATATGCACTTTTTGATGAATAGCAAGTGCAAGCTATAATTAGGTCACTTCCTGCAAGTTGAGAACACATGAAAGTCAACTTAACTTATAATGAAAGTATTATTACTTTAATGATGTGGTGAGACATTTGGAACTCGAAGATGAACTTCTGGAGGCTTGTAAATCCTCTGGATAAGCATATATAGCGAAGGGAGTAGGACCCTCAAATTCCAAACCTAAATTTAAGAAAGGTAAAAAGTTCTAGAAGAGAAAACCTGGACCTAATTTCAAGGGTAAAAGAACCTTTAAAAAGAAGAAGGGAAAGCATAGGATAAAGAATTTTGATCTCAAAAAGATTAAATGTTATGCCTGCCAGATAATGGGTCATTTTGCTTGAGATTATGCTCAGTAAAATGAATAGAACAAGGTATTGCTAGATACTAAATTTACACATTTCTTATATGTTTCCAGTACTATTTTTTTAACAGAATCTCATCCTTTGTGAATTTTAGACTAAGATGTCACAAACCATGTGAGTAAGGATTGGGGATCCTACATAAAATACCGTCAATTATTGAGTCAAAGTAGATGACTTTACGTTGGAAACAACGCAAGGATTGAGGTTAAGGGTATTGGTACATGTAAATTGGATTTGCATAGTGGAAAAACTTTAATCCTACATAATGTACTTTATGCACCACACATTTAACAGAACTTAGTTTCTGTTTGTTCCTTACTTCAATTTGGTTTTTCAATTAATTTTCATGACAATGTTGTTGACATTTTTAAGGATAATGTACTTTATAATTCTGGTTTCATTTTTGATGAATTTATTAATTTGGATGTTATTAAAAATATTGCTTACGATTGCTTTACTGCTTCTAGTTTCAATTTAAATGATGATATGGACATTTGACATACTAGACTAGGACATATAAATTAAAATAAAATGATTAAACTAGCAAAAGAAGAATTGCTAAGTTCAATTTCAAAATTAAAGATGTCTTTGTGTGAACATTATTTAGCTGATAAAGTAATTAGAAAATCATTTGAAAAAGGGATTAGGACAGAAACTCCATTACAATTAATTCACCCTGATATATGTAGTTCTTTAAGTGTGAGGGCAAGAGATAGAGCTTGGTATTTTATCACTTTTATTGATGATTACTCACGATATAGTCATATCTATTTGATTTCACATAGGTTAGAAGCATTAGAATGCTTTAGACATTATTTAAATGAAGCTAAAAATTAAATGGATAAGAAGGTTAAAATGCTTAAAACTGACTGTAAATGTGAATATTTATCTGAACAATTTAAAGAACTCTGTAAAGAAAAGGGAATAATAAGATAATTAATAATCCCTGACACTCTACAACAAAATGGAGTAACTAAAAGAAGAAATAGAACATTTCTAGACAGGGTTAGGTTGATAATGGCACATGCCAATCTACCTTTTTCATATTGTGGAGATGCCATATTGACAGCTACTTTCATACTTAATTGTGTGCTCTCAAAGTCTGTTACATCAACACCTTATGAACTATAAACAAAATCCAGATTTGATTTGAGCATTCTTAGATCATGGGAGTCTACTGCATATGTCTGTGATACTTCTCATAGATATGGAAAATTAGGTTTAAGAGAGAAGAAATGTATCTTTATAAGACATTTGGAACTATTTAAGGGATATGTTTTCATTAGTAAAAATGAGGATGGAACAGTGACGAAACTTGAATCAAGGGATGCCACATTTCTAGAAAGTGAGTTTCCTAACAGAGGAGAAATTGATCACACTATATCTTTTTATGAGCTACAAGATTAAATGGATAACATTGAATCTTATCCATTTTATCTGAGTAGGAACTCTCAAAGAGTACCTATTGATCAGAGTGGGAGCTCTAAGAGAGTGAGTGAGAACCCTTTATCCAGGAATGATATAATATAGGGAACCCCACTATAGAAGAGTAAAAGAGGAAGTATACTTAAAATATGCTTTTCAGTTGAGGGATCAGCTTTTATGGTTACTCCTCAAGATAAAGAAAAGCTAAGAACAATTCAAGAGGCTCTAACTTCCCCTGCTAAGGAACATTGGAAGAAAGTGATAAAGGAAGAAATAGACTTAATGAAAACTAACTAAGTCTGGGAGTTAGTTAAGCTATCATCTGGTCAAAAGGCAATTAGGAACAAATGGATTCTTGAAATTAAAAGAAAGGTAGATGGATTTATCAAAAGGTATAAGGTGTGACTAGTTGGAAAGGGATATACACAATAGGAAGGAACATATTATGAGGACACATTTTCATCTATTGTACATTTCAATTCAATAAGATTGCTCCTAACTATAGTAGCAAATCTAGATTTATAATTATATCAAATGGATGTAAAATTTACTTTTTTCAATGGAGAACTGGATGAAGAAATCTATATGGAACAACCAGTTGGATTCATACAAAAAGGAGAGGAAAAGAAAGTTTGTAAACTCCAAAAATTCATTTATGGACTCAAATAATCATCTAGACAATGGTATTTAAGGTTTTACCGAGTTATAACCTTATATAACTTCTAAATAATTGAGGAAGATAATTGTATTTACATCAAGTGGTATAAAGATAATCTTGTAATATTATCCCTTTACGTGGATGATATACTATTGATTGGAAATAATTTGAATTCGATTATGACTATTAAGGAATGACTATCCTTAAATTTTAAAATGAAAGACATAGGTGAAGCAGATTACATTCTTGGTGTCAAAATCTTCAGGGATCGCTTTAAGAAACTTGTTTATCTTTCTTAAGAAAATTATATATGGAGAATCTTTGAAAAATTCAATATAAAATATTGCAAACCTATGGATATCCCTATAAATAAATGTGAACTGTTAGGTAAAAAATGTACCCTTAAAATGAATTTGAGAAGAAATTAATGGAAATAATCCCTTATTCTAGTATGATTGGTAGTTTGATATACATAATGATGTATACTAAATCAGATATTTATCATACGATAGGACTCGTAAGCAGATACTGATCAAACCCTAAACAAAAACATTAGAAAGTTATCAAAAGAATATTAAGATATTTGAAAGGTACAATTGACTACGTGCTATACTATCAAGGAAATGATTTATGCTTAGTTAAATATTCTAATATGGATTGGACAGAAGACTTGGATGAGCGAAAATCCATATTAGGATACCTATTCTTGTTAAACAATGGCGTCATATCATGGTATAGCAAGAAGCAGACATGCATTGCATTGTTAACAATGGAAATGGAGTTCGTAGCATGTTTTGCAACAGTACAAAAGGTTATATAACTAAAAAGATTTATAGAACATTTAGGGATTTATGGTGAAAATTCAAACTCCATCCAGATATACTATGACAATCAAGCAGCCATCACTTATACAAAGAATCCAAAGTACCATAATAAGACTAAGTATATTAACATAAAGTACCATTTTGTGAGAGAAACTATAACACAGAAAAAGGTCATCATTCAACACATTCCTATGCAAAAGATGATAGTAGATCTTTTTACTAAGCTAATACTAAGAGATGTGCATATTAAACATGTAAAATCTCTTAGTATGCGTAGAATGTAATTGAACAGTTGATGTGCACATCATAATACACCAAAATTATATTAAAATTGGTTGCTAAAAAATAATATTGTATAATAGTACAATCAGGTCGTACCCCTAGTGATCCTTTAATTTTATCTCTTCTAAATGATTTTCTAATAATATATGCACAATTATTGAATTATTTATGCAATGAAAACATGAAGAACTAATGAAAATAGAATGGAATGTAACAAAATAGAATACTATCATAGAGACATATTACAATATATGCTATATGTTGTATGTTGTTTATGTAATTGTGTAATAATAGAATGCAGAATTAGGGGTTTGGTTGCATGAATTAAACAATGTAATAAGCACGAAATTAAGCACACAAGACATAAGCAAAACAGAAATAAAATAGAAGAGAATTTAATAGAAGCAAATAGTTGATTCAAGGAAATTAAGAGCCCTAAATTATATTAATCATAAACCAAATAAAACTTAACTTTTTCTAATTAATTCTTTAACTTTGAATTACCTAAAATCCCTGCAATAATTCATAAATTCTACGTTAGACAATTACTTAAGATTTGATCAATTAAGATTAGTTAAATTAAGCAATCGTTATAATTCGTACACTAGATCAAAATTGATTTATAAATAGAATTCAGTTGATTTGAGAAACTAATTTAGAAATCTCCAATTAATCCCTTAACCTTCTATCCCCATGCATAAAACTATGATTTATTAACCACAATTTCATGTCAAAGTAGCAAAGAAATCAGAAATCACAAGGATGAATATCAATTATATCTAATCAATATCCAACAAATGCAATATTAAGAATTCAACATAAGTAAATAGAGAAAAAAATTAATTAAGAAAGGTCAACATTATAAATTATGATTTCATAATCCTTAAGAAGAAAGTCTCAACTTCTTGAATCAACTATGAATTTAGGCTTCTATTGATGAAGAACAAAGAGAGGAAAAGGAAGAAAAAAGGTTATTTGCTGAATTTTTTGTATATCTAAATGTTTTTCTCTTCAGTTCTCTTGTCTATTTATATAATCTAATTAGCTTAAAATCTTATTAAACTAGGATTAGATGACTTTTAGGATTACAATTTCTAGAAGAAGGCTTTCCTAATTTCTAGAAGTCCAGATTTACTTTATTTTTTACAAATCAATTAAATCCACTAGATAAATTGGTGAATTCTCGCAGGCTTGTCTTCCAAGAAGAATAAGACCATGAAATTGATGAAATCTGGAATATCCATTAACATGAAAGTTGTAAGCTTGTGTCTTTTGAGAATTTAGACACTAATTTCAGGTTATTCGGACCATTATAACTCCAAATATGACCCAAATACAGAAATAAGTTTAGTTGAGATAGAAACATGGCTTCAGCTTCTTGGCTAAATAAAGCTTGAAGAAGTCTGAACTGAGTTTTGACTAAAATATAAAAGTTATATATATCTCTTTTAGCTTTCCATCAATATAAATTTTTCCTCAATCTGACATCTGGAGCCCAAGATATGACTGAAAAATAGAAATAGTATCAAAATCCAGCATTTATCGAATAAATTCACAATATTGTAAGGTTGACCATAATTTATAAAACAAAGTTTATTTAGTGAAATTAAATAAATGTAATACCTAAGAGATATAAAATAAGAGAAGATAAAATAGTAAATATTTTCTCATCAACAGTTTCCTAATTGAAATGAATAAAGTATATTTTATTCAATTGCAAATGTTGTAATATGTGTATGAGTATACAAATGTCTAGTATGTAATATAGGTTGATAAGGTTATTTATCTTATATGAACAATTAGCTCTGACACTCATGAGGAGTGGGCAGAGATGAGACATGTGTTCACCAATATAACAATAAGAAATATTAAGTTTTAGTAAAGATGTAACATAAAATAAAATATGTTGCCTCAATAAGGTAAAGTTAAGATGAGATCTGAGATATAAATATGGATTGACTTATGGATTCTCCCACCTTTTACAATACCTATAATCAGACAATGAATTCTTCAAATACTAACATAAAAAAGAGTCAAATGATGTGAAAGAATTTAGGTTAGGTATTATATGTACTTGAACTAAAGTCTGTATGGTGTTACTAATAAAATTGACATACACCCGTGTTCTATAAAGGAAACATCATAGTATATGATTCATACCACATATGCAAAAGAACCACAAACGGGAAGTAAGTGAAAGATCCTTGGTTTATTGTTGTGTGAGTCCTAGAAAAGAAATTTTTTTTCATGGATACCCTTTAACTTTAACGATATCATGGAGAAATGATACAATATTCGCTACCTTAGTGATATGTGAGCAAAATGCTTTGCATACGGTTTAAAAGGTAAAATGCTAGAAAAAAGCTATTTCAAATCAAAGTGATATGTGAGCAAAAGGAAGATTTCCCAATAGATACGCAATTATGCTAGTGTTTGAAATGTGTTCGTTATGAAGTTAATTTTGGTAACATCATAAGCGTGGACGCTATGCATATGTGAATGGCAATTTGAGCTTGCAATAAAGCTCGCGAGGAATTAGATTTACAAATGAAAAGTATATATGAGAAAATTTAGGACATCTGAGGCATAATATAAATAAATAGAAGATGAGGTTATTCTGTCCTGATCCTATGTAAGGATTTCTAATATAAGAACACTTGATGACGTTATGCCCATGCAGTCACGACAATGCATCAAGTGTGAAAATTCAAAGGGAGATGAAGGTCATATGATGTGACTCATTCCATTATATGGGAGTTGAAGATGATAAATGTGGAAACACCCAAATGGATGACCCCACATCACCATGATTAAAATTTTAAATTTAAATTTAAAGAAAATAAAATCAGTTATTTTTTATAACTAATAACAAAGTGGGTGAAAAAAGATAACTACCCACAAAATAAAAAAAAGGAGATAACCACCCACAAGAAAAGAGAAAACACATTACACATTTAGAAAATTTTTTACATAGAGCGAACCTTCCCTCTTGAAGTAGTTACTGGTGGAAGTTGTCGTGGACAAAAAGCAAGAGTTTTTGGTGATTGTTGACTACCATATGAAATATAACATCAACTCAAGGGACAAAGAACAAATATGTATTTTTTTCACAATTATTTTAATTCAATTAATTTTTCGCAACAGGAACCTTAACTGCGTTGCCGTCTGTTTGGTTGTAAGACCTTCCCTTCATCTATTCTTGTTTTGAAGATTTGTACATTAGGGCTCATTAATGAATGAAGGGTGACTTATGTTTTGTATGCTATTGGTTTCTGATACTCGGACCAAACCTTTTTTAAAACTATTTGTGTCTGATTTTGTTGCCCTTTTTGCATTTCAAACAGAATGCCAGTCAACGTGGTACCCAGTACAAATGTAATTTTGTGTAATATATAATCTATATAGAGTCTTTTTCTTTTTCTTTTTCTTTTTTTTTATAAGGTGGTTATAAGTAATTAAGTAACTAATCAAGTAATTAATCAACGTGGTGCCTAGTACAAATGTAATTTTGTGTCATATATTTTCTATATAGAGTTTTTTTCTTCTTTTTTTTTGATAAGGTGGTTATAAGTAATTAAGTAATTAATCAAGTAATTTTTGTTGTAGTTCTTAAAATATTAATATTTATCAAATATAGTATTTTATGGGTGTGATTGATTGGGACTTGGATTTAGTGTGTTTTCTAGGAAATATTATAGGGTGAATAGAATTTTTTTGGGAAAAATATACTGTCCTTTCCTATAATTCAATAAAATTACAGAAACTTTCTATCTAGTCTAAAATCTATACATTAATTCATTCAACACATTTAACAAACTACTATTAAGAATATTCTCTTTTTCTATTTTTTTAGGGATGGCAAAAAAAAAGGAATTTTGGGGCTTGCTCGGCGGGATATGAATATGGCATAAAATTTTGCCTCATGAGAGCAAGTTTTTAACCTAGAGCAATTGTGTGAAATAAGATAATATTGCTTTGTGGTATTTTAATTTGTCTCAAAATTATAAATTATTTTTATCCTTTGTATTATACTTAAAAATATATATTATTATAAATTTATTTTTTAGTAATTTTATATTTAAAAATTATTTATTTTAATTATTTTTTTAAATTAAAATTAGTTAAATAAATTATATATGATTTCAGATTAATATTATTATATTATATTAAATGTTAAATATTAATAATGTGTATATTTAAAATTTATAAATGTTAAATTTTTTTTAATTTTTTAAATTTTTTCATGAATTACCGCGTCTCCCAAATCACGGAGACAAGATATTAATTTGTCCCACAGTTGGCGATGAGACAGATTATTGCAACCGCAGGACAGGCCGATATATTACCAATTTGCCCTGTTACTTGCCATCCTTAATTCCTCTATGCCTTTTATTATCACTTATTTTAAACATTAATTATAAAATTGCTACATTGACCTTTTCATTTTTTCCCCGCCTCCCCATTTTTCCGTCGATGTCTTCCATTATCAAGGTATTTTGTCTCTGCAAAACTACTATTCTATTTTTTATTATTTGCCTATTTGATTATGGGTTTTAATTGGATTTTCGATGGATCAAAAGTGATGGTGGCTGTTGCTACTGCCAGTGAGACCAAGATGAGAGAGGAAGTTTGAGGGTGTTGAGTGTTGGAAGCTCTATCACAAATCAATTTGGATTTTTTATCCGAATGGATCTGACGACGATAATGGCCGAAGTTTCCTTTGTTAATGGGAATGAAGGCAATACAGCATCGGCAGCGGCAATCTTCCTTTGAATTTGAAGAAGCTTGTTCCTGGTATACATTACATAATCAAGTGACAAAAAAAAAACTACACTATTAACAAATCCCAGATGTTCTTTGTCTAAGTGAAAGCAATTTTTCTATTCCAGTACTGCTTTTGAAGAACTCAACCAATATTCCTCTCTCCATCAATTCCAAACAACCAAATATGTATCACCTTTATTACTCGTCGTCTTCACTCATTTTTTTTTTCTCCAGATTTTGCATTTGATGATTTTACTCAAAGAAGTTAGGTTGTGGTTCAAAATCATTTATTATGTTATAACATTTGTTACAATTTAATGAAAATTGTTCTAGCAATTAGTATGATTTAATGGAAGTTACTCTAATATTTCTATCAAATTTATTGGCTTTGAATTCTAAATTTCTTTTGTAGACAAGAAATCTGACTGCAATTCAATTCTTAACCTATGCTTAGGTTCTTTTTTTTAAACAAAAAGTGAATTAAAAGATGCAGAGAGAAGAAGAAGAGAGGGGTATTTGTGAAATTATTTGATTAAATTTGACTTCTTTCTATTCACTTAACATATGTTAACTCCGTTAGTTAAAAATGAATTTATGTATAGCATAATTTTAAATTATAAGAAAGGGTAGTGTAGAATTTTAAATTAGAGGAAAAGTTTATAGGGTTATGTATTTTCACTACAATAATTATGTAATATATAGACGATACCTATATAAATAATATAATTTCAATCGTCTATCTGAGTTTTTTAAAAAGAAAAAATTTTAAAATTCTATAAAAATAATTTTTGTTATTTATATAATTTTTTCAATTTTTTCAAAAATTAAAAATTTTATACAAATAATAAAAAGTCACTTGTATGGGTTTTTTGTCGTCTATATAAAGTTTTTTTTTATTTTTTTAAAAAATTTGAAAAACTCTATATAGATAATAGAAGTTATTTGTATAAGTTTTTCAAATTTTTTTAAAAATTAAAAATTAAAAACTCTTTATAAATGATAAAAAGTTGTTTGTATGAGTTTTTTAATTAAATTTTTTTCTCTACATTGATAATAAAAAGTCATCTATATAAAATTTAAAATTTTAAAGTTATTAGGTTAAAATTACAAAGCAATACGGACAATTTTTTTAACTATAAAATAATTTTTATCATTTCAATAGGCTTAAAGGGCGAAATGATAAATACATCTCTCATTTTGGACAAATTAAAATAATCAAGGATATCTATAGAGATAATTTTTTGTCATCTTTGTATAGTTTATTTATAAATGCTCACCAATGAGCCATCTCTTCCGTTTCTTATGCACACAAGTCGAGCTTTTTCTTTTCCTTGAAGTTCAAGTATGTTTCCTTCTTCTCCTTTTATTTTTTTTCACTTTTTTTATATTTATTTATTAATTCTTATATTTATTTTGTTATATTATGTTGTTGCATTATTTATTAAAATTCTTGATTGTTGCTTTGCTATTTTATTGAGGTATATTAAAAAAATTCATACACTAAATTTTTTTAATAGTATTGATATTATATCTAAATATAAATTTTTACTTTATTAGTTAATTTGATATAATTATTATTTTGTACAATGACATGTATATTTATTATGTTATACATATAATGAGCATAAATTATTATTTTGTATATATTAATACGATATTTAGTTTGGAAAAATAATTATTTTATACAATTTGATATGATTATTATTTTAAACATCTGGTAATATTAATATGATAGTTAAATATAAATTTATTTTAATATTTTATTGTATTGATTGATAAAATTAATATTTTGTAAAAGTTGATATATTTATTGTGTTAAACATCTAGTAAGTTTAATAAAAAATAGGACAATAAAATTTATAATAATTTTGATAATTGCATTAACTAAATTATTAAATTATATTAAAAATAAAATCTACAAAAATGAATAAATATAAATTTTGATAATTACATAAATGAAGATATAAAATCTCTTATGATATGAAAGATTTAGTAATTTAAGCGATCATTTAAAATACTAAAAAATAAATAATTTAAACATTTACAAAATCACTTAATTAAATCCTTATAAAAAATTACTAAATAACAAATATTCAATACTTAATAAAAGTATACCATTAAATAACAGTGAAGGATAAAATATGTAATAATTTAATATTAGAAGTAAGTGATATAATTTTTATTAAATTGTTAAATTATATAAAAATGAAAGTAATTAAAAAGTGTAAACAACTAATTTTAATAATTACAATAATGAATATAAAAAGTTTGTACCATGTGAAATATTTTATAATTTAAATAATAATTTAAAATACTAAAAATATAAGTAGTAATGAATAATAAAATACATAATAATTTAATATTCTAAGTAAGTCATATATTTGTAATTAATTTATTATATTATATATGAATGAAAGTAGTTGATAAATAATAGTACAATAATTTTACAATTACACCAATGAAAATAAAAAAAATTCAATATTTTTTTATAATTAAACATTTTAAAATACTAAAAATGTAAATAATAATAGATAATATATACATCTAATACATTTGCTTTTTATATGATATTTTATATTGTTATGTATATATCTAACACATTTATTTTTTATTTGATAACTTACATAAACAATTTTTTATGTCGTTTATATAAGTTAAAATACATATACATCTATATAAATGATTTAACATAAATGATAATATTATCTGTAATAATTATGTAAATGATAACGGAAGTCTATACAACTGACAAACTTCTTTGTTTGTAATGTTTAC
This sequence comes from Sindora glabra, assembly GCA_020226215.1. Classification (NCBI taxonomy): domain Eukaryota; kingdom Viridiplantae; phylum Streptophyta; class Magnoliopsida; order Fabales; family Fabaceae; genus Sindora; species Sindora glabra. Next base: position 56,826,117 of record CM035230.1, on the reverse strand, counting down.
CTCTTTTTTTTTTATTTAAAACAATCAGTTAAAGTAAAAAAAAAAAAAGAAACAAAATTGTGGATAACAAATCCGATTGCCTGTTACTTTGCTTGATTCAATTCCGATGCTTTCAATCTATCATGTTTACTAAGGTTTTGAAGGAAAAGGAGGCATAATTACCAATATACGATTTTTTAATAAACTTATTTCTGTTTTACCGTGATTTCAAAATATATTACTAAAATACATAGGGCGTCATTCAAAATGGCGTGCGCGGGATGGCGAGGCACCATACAGTGTGGCGCCTTTGCACCCGAACTGTTGTGGGGGTGCCATATTGAATGGCGTCCCATACTTGTAAGCGCCATCCAACTTGGCGTCATTGGGAATTTTTCAACATTAGAGGTGCCATTCAAGTTGGCGCCATTGAGCTTCAAATTCTGGGGGGCGCCTAATGAGATGGCACCTCCTGCCCCCTCCTTTCCCACTTCGCCGTTCGTGCGCAGCTCTTCATACCCTTTCCCCTTCGCCATTCACAGCTCTTCCTATTCGCACTGTCTCTCATTTTCCCACTCACAAATCTTCATCCTTTCTTCCTTCTTTGCATTTCATCCGACAACATTTTTTCTTTGGATTTCATTAACAACAGATCTACTCTTCTTTCCTTGCTCTTCCTTCTTTTTACCGGTTAGTATTTTTATAATTTCTGTATTTATATTATAATTTTTATTAGTTATTATGAAAATATATTTTACAGTGGTAGAAAAATTTTTATTTTATGTTAATTATTATGATTTAGGATGTGAAATTATGATTTAAGATTTAGGAAGAATTTGTAGAAATTTATATATACTGTCATAATTTGTGGTGTTAAAAGAAGAACAAATGAGATAAAAAAAAGTATCTTAAAATAAAATTTAAGATTTAAGTAAAAATTATGTTTAGAGATTTTTTAAATATAAAATTTGTTAGGATATAGGATATGATAAAAATAAGATTATTTTTATTTTATGTTGATTATTATAAGAATATATTATCTCATTGATCAATATTTTTATATTAATTTTGAAGTAATATATGTCAAAATAAATAAATATCAATTTAGAAAATTTTGTAAAGACTTTATATCTTATGTATTATTTCTCTTTATTTTCCCTTTTTTATTGTATATTTTTCTTATTCTTTTTGGTTAACTCATGATATTTAAATCACATACATTAATATTTTTTAGCAATAAGATATATCAATTTTTTTATTATAAATGTATTATATATAAATTATATATTTTATTTAATTAATTTATTATATATTCTATTTTTATTACTTTATACCTTACGTATTGTTTATTTCTTATTTACTATATTGTATTATTTTTATATCTTCTCGTATTATTTGTGGTTTAAATATTAATATCATTAATTAATATAAATATAATAAGTTATATTTTATTCTGAGCTTATTTAAATATTTTAAATAAATTAAAGCTTTAAAATACATTTTATTAATAAAAATTAATTAATTTCATATCTTATTTTTTTTAAAAATGCTTAGTAATTAAATTAAATTTTATTTATATAAATTTTTTCAATTTCTTGTTGATAATAATTTTTAAATATTATGTTTTAAATTTAAAATACATCAACTAAGATTTTTCCAAGGGTCTACAGTTCATGCATTATTTTTTTTTCATTTCATCTACTTTGTTTAATGTTTTTCTTCTTTCTTTTTCCAATCATTCTATTAAAAGTTTAAATGTAATATATTGAATAATATAAATATAATGCAATTTATTTTATTTTTAACATAAAATTATTTTTAATAATCAAATATATTATTTAATAAAAATAATTAATTATATATTTCATCTTTAACTCTCATTACTTTACCTTTCACATAGTATTTCTCTTTTTTTAATTTATTTTGTTATATTTTTTTTATATTTACTCATATTATTTACGGTATAAATATTAGGATAATTACATAATATTGATATAATATAACATATTTTATTTTTATCTTAAGATAATTTAAAAAAATTAATGTTATGGAAAGCATTAATTGAATTAATTATTTATAAATTTTAGTTTTAATAAAAGTCTTTAAAAATAAAAAATAATTTTCTTTTAAAATTTATTAATATTTTCTTGATATAAAATTTTAAGCACTATATTTAAAATTAAATACACATCAATAAAATTTATGTTACTATTTTTGTTCTTTTTATATATTGTATTGTAAAATATACTTAATTTAGTTTGATTTTTGCATAATTTTTTAAATGATACAATAATATCTAACAATTTTTACTTTGAGATGAAAGTTATTAAAATATCTAACAATTTTTACTTTCATGCAGAGGCTCTTATCTGTTTGCTCTTCCTAATACTTACCGATTAGTATTTTTATAAATTTTTTACTTATATTATAATTTTTATTAGTCATTATGAAAATATCTTTTATAGTGGTAGAGAAATTTATTTAGAATATTATGATATAAATAATATGAGTGTTTTTATTTTATATTAATTATTATGATTTATAATATAAAATTATGATTTAAGATGTGCAATTATGATTTATGAAAAATTTGTAGAAATTTATATGTTATGTGATAGGTTGTGCTATTAAAAGAAGAATAAATGAGATAAAAAAAAGTGTCCTAAAATAGGATTTAGGACCTAAGTAAAAATTATATTTAGAGAATTTTTACATGTGAAATTTTAATATATAATAAGAGAAGTAATAAAAATAAAATTTTAAAATATATGGATGTAAACAGAAGTTTTCAAAATTAAGATAATATTATTGAAAATATGAATATTTTTCTATTTTAATAGTAGATATTAAAAATGCAAGAATAATAAATGTAGCGAAAAAATTATATTATACATAAGTTTATCCTGAAAGTATTAAAATATACAAAGAGGTACTGTAATATAAGTATTAGACGAACTCAGTGTATGTAAAAAAAGAATTCATGATTCTAATAATAAAAATATACAAGCAGTAATGTGTACATATTTTCGGTTGCTATTTAGTAATAGGTATCAAGGGAGAAAATTATCATAAAAATAATAAATGTAGTGTATTGAAACAGTTAATCAATTTAATAAGTATAATTTGTACCCAATAAACAAAAAAAATGGCAATAAGAAAAGATAAATTAAAATATAAATAAGATTATATAGCCAAACATTATATAGATTTTTAAAAAAATAATATTTATTTAGCCGAAAAAAATTATTATATTATATGATATGTTTGTTATATATGAAAAATTGTTATGCAATGTTAAATGTATTATATTAAAAAAAGTTAATCAATTTAATAATAAAAATAAAACAAGCAATCTACACTTGAACATAATATATTTATCAAATAGAAGTAAATTATATTACCATAATAGATAATTTAATAATAATGGAAAAAATATACATAAGCAATCATATTTGAAAATTAAACTTTTTTCAATTGTGTTCAAGTAAGTCAAAATTAAAATTATTGATTGAAATATAAATTTAATATATTTGTAATAATTTATTTATATTACATTAGAAATTATGTAAAAAAATTTAGAATTTATTTATTTATATCACACTTGCAAACGAACATTAAAAATTTATGAAGTATGAGAAACTACAATTGAGTATAAAAATAGCAATATATATATTGAAAAAATTGTGAGCCTGTAAAGGTCGGAATGAGTTTGCCCGCAATGGGCAAACTCATTATGTACTATTAAAATATATACCATACAAAAATAGTAATACATATCGTTACTTTTTACTTGTAATAATAAATATTAGTTCATTCATTTATAAATACAAAAATTGTATATGATAATGTATGTGTCAGTTGTGAGGGTACAGTGAATGTGTTGCAGTTAAAAGTAACAAGATGAAGAAAAGTTTAATTACTTTTGTATATTCAAATGGTACAATGCTTGAGGGACCAATAGGGGTAATGTACGATAAACCTCCCCTAAAGGCATTGAAATTGAAAGGATGCAGCACCAGGGACGTTTTGCGAGAGAAAATTCATGCCTGACTGAAGCTTGCCCAAAATCAAGCTGTTGGGAGAATTATTTATAAGTTTCCTCAGCATCAAACAGAGGCTCAATATATGGCATACGAATTGGACAACGATGAAGACTTTGCATATGCCATAACAAGTTACGAATAACATCCAACGATAACAGCAATTGAATTATACATGGAGGTGATCACATCCGAACTGCATGCTACCAACCTTGATTCACAAGAAAGAGTACCAGCAATTAGACCACCCATAGATGCAATGGCTCATGTCAGCACTAGTTGTTCATTGGTGCGAGAAGGCCCTTCTTACACGGATGGACTTGAGTTCCATATTTCTGATAGTTATACTCCTGTGTTGGACTCATCTATGGTAGGTGTTTTCACGAAAAATATATCACATACCATGATGGGTTCTACAAGTACCTTACCGATCATAAAGGAAGAATCCACTGATCCTATAATCATGGATGACCACTTTGAGTCCGATTTTGAAGATGATGAGGTGTCTTGCAGTAGCGGTGATGATCGTAACACTAATGATGAATAACATGCAACTACACATGATGACAATGTTGCAGCTCGGTGTATGAGGAGTGATGATGGTCCACAAAGATCATGTGGTGTCCCTCAAGCTGCTTTTTTCTCTTACATTGATTGGGATGCCGTAAGGAATGCTAATGAATTTTTGGAAATAATGAAACTGAGTGATGACTATGGCACAGAGGACTTACATATTGGATAAGAGTTTGATTGCAAGGAGGCATTGATTGCTGCAACCAAGCATTACCACATCAGGAGGCATCATATTTATTACATGGAGGAATCGGATACTAGAAGATTAAGTGTCAAGTGTGATAATTATGGGGATGAATGCAAATTCCGCCTTAGAGCGATGAATATGAAGAATTCTAGCACTTGGACAATAACTAGATTTTTAGGGCCTCACACATGTGTTAATGCCAATTTAACACAAGATCACAAGTCTCTTGACTCCGAGTATATCAGTTTCTTGATACTGGAGATGATTAAAGTCAAGCAAGATGTCCCAATCTCGCTTATACAAGAGAAGGTGGAAAGCATGTATGGGTATAAGATTTCATATAGAAAAGCACGTATGGGTATAAGATTTCGTACAGAAAAGCATGGAAGGCAAAACAAAAGGCAATTGTCAAGGTGTATAGAGATTGGGATAAATCATATGAAGTGCTCCCCAAATGATTGGATATTTTAGGTTATTGTGACTAAGTTTTGTTCAAGTTGGAGTCTGAAGAATTCATCATAGTCAACAATCATGTTGATCCACAAAAACATGTTTTCCACCAAGTTTTCTGGGCTTTCAAGCCATGTATTGCTACATTTCCCTACTGCAAGCAATTCATTCAAGTTAATGGAACGTTTTTGTATGGCAAGTACAGAGGTGTGCTATTAATTGCTACGACATAGGACGGGAACAAATGTATCGTACCTCTTGCCTTCGCCATTGTCGAAAAAGAGAACTTTAAAAATTGAGTTAGTTTTTGGCATTATTATGGATAAATGTTACAAACCAGCAAGGAATATGCCTTATATCATATCGACAACGAGCTATAAAAGATGTTGTAGCCGTAGAAGGTCCAGGATGGCAACCTCCTCATACTTTTCATCGGTATTGTATCAAACATATTGCCAGCAATGTTCGCAAGAAATGCAGGGATGACAATGTCAAGAAAGCTGTCCTTAAGATTGGTAAGCCTCAGATCACAACTTTTCTGTTGAACATCAGATTTGTAAATTTCTCTGTCTGGTAGTTCAACCCAGCTAAACTATTTGTTTCCTTGTGTTCAGCCTATGAACCAAATCGAGAAAAGGTCATGGAAAGATTAGACAACTTAAGCAAAGCCAATGAGGAGATCTACAAGAAGTTAACTGTTATTCCAATGGAAAAGTGGATACTTGCTTATGATGAAAGAAGAAGATACGGTCATATGACAACTAATATAGTAGAGTGCATTAATGGCCTCTTCAAAGGATTAAGGAAGCTACCAATCACAAGCCTTGTTCAACAAACATTTTATAGATGTGTTAAATACTTTGTGGAAAGGGCAAAAGAAGCTCATGATGAACTACAACAAGGTCATAGATATGCAAGTCGATTCAGACAGGAGTTTGCGACTATCTAGGCATGTGCTTCTTCTTACCACGTTCATGCGTATAATAGACAAGGAACTAGGTTTGAAATGGTGGAGGGCCCTGATCTGATCAGAGGATCATGTGGAAAGGTCGTCCAAGTACTATTAGACAAGGGCCAATGTGAATGTGGATAATTCCAAGCATATAGGTATCCTTGCACCTATATTGTTGCTGCTTGTACCTAGGTTAACATATCATAGGAACCATATGTCGATCATGTATATAAACTTAACACCCTACTTAATTGGTACAAACATGAGTGGTGGCCGATCGGGGAGTGGTCACAATGGAATAACTTACCACTATTTCCTATCTTGGTTCCAAATTCTAGAAGATTGCATGAAAAGGGAAGATCGAAGTCCACACGGATCTGGAATGAGATGGATTGGCCTCAAGAGAGTGGTGTTAGGCAAAAGTGCAGTCTTTGTAAGATGAAAAGTCACAATCATAGGCGTTGCCTACTTCTCCATGGAGATGGAGGCCCTTCTTCACGTTAATCTTGATTTTTACTTTTGCTAATGTGTTAGGAAGTATGTTCACCAATGTCATAAGTGTAATGCTCGGATGATGTGATTTGTATCATTGTTGTAAAATTGTATACCACTATAGATATATATGTGACCCCATAACTCGTAATGTTAACAATTTACTTCAATCTTATTTTGCTATTAATTCCTGTATGGATCTTTGTAGATAAATTGTACATGTATGCTATATTATTGTGTGTTTATGTTCCAGCCTAATGCAATTTAATTAATGGTAGATGGCATCCTCATCCCGACGTGTCGATCCTGGGCCACAGGATCCTTCACTTCTGACGGCTCAGGACTTACACATATCCCAGTCGATTTGGGCAAGCCATGTATGGAAATAGTTAGATCTTAAGTTTAGTTATACTTTTCCATATAGTCAGCAATGTTAAATTTTTTTTCCAACCTAATCGTGTGCTAAGGATTCGATGGGCTCATCACTACCATCATCAATAACCACCGGAGTTAATTGTCCCCTTGTTACAACAGGCAGGTTTCTACGGCCTAGCGATGTGCGAGTTTGTTCTGATAGACCATCAATTGATTAGTGCCTTTGTAGAGCGATGAAGGTCGGAGACACATACTTTTCACATGCCGCAGGGGGAGACCATTATTACACTGCAAGATATTGCTTTCCAGCTCGACCTATCCATTGACGGTCAGCAATGACGGGGCCCACTGTGTGGGGATGGGGAGGCCTGATAGAGGAGTATCTGGGATTGCAGTTACCGGTGGGCGAGAATGTCATTAGAGGGGGCGATTGAGGATAAGTTAATTGGAGAGGCATTTTACTCATCTTCCAGATGATGCAGATGATGTCACAGTGCAGAGATTCACCCGTGCCTACATTTTGCGTCTCATTGGTGGGACGTTATTTTCCCACCACTCCGGCACGTACGTTCACCTCATGCACTTACCTTTGCTCGAAGACTTCCAGGAAGCCGGGACGTATAGTTGGGGATCTGCCTGCTTAGCCTATCTGTACAGAGAGCTCTGTAAGGCCACTGCTCCAGATTATAGGGAAATATGAGGGTGTTGCCTACTATTGCAGCTATGGGCATAGGATAGATTTTTCACTATTGTCCCCACGATTACTGTTCCAGATATACTAAAGCGAGATGCAGGGATTGGCCCCCTAGCCCGCAGGGTAGAAAAATTTTCAATTTACACCTGCAATTGAGTTGACTTCTAAGTTGTTTAACTTAATTATTGTACTTGGTAGGTGGCACTATCAGAAGACGTTCCAGGATAGTCCAGCACATAGCCTGCCCTATTATAGATACGTGCTGGACCGTCTTCGGCTCGATTAGGTATGAAGGGGATAATGTATATTTTAATTTCATTCCATTATCCATTTTTTTGCTGCATTTAAATGACAACATAAATGTATAATTTCATATCACCTGGATCCCGTACATTGAGGTAGTCACCGCAGCACTTCCTCAGTACTGTTTTGACGGGAGTGACATTTGGACAGCAGTGGTGCCACTCATACACTTTCAGATTGTCGAGTGGCACTAGCCAGATAGGGTTTTACGGCAGTTTGGCCTTTACCAGCCTATTCCTGAGCCACCAAAGCAGGTGGCAGAGGTCCATTGCCTTCACTTATCCGGTCGCATGATGAAGAGTGGCACATCCGACATTAGCCATACATTGCACGATGGGATATCCCGCGAAACTTTTGTGCTATCGGCGAGCCGACCACACTATTAGTCCTAGGCCCACAATCCTAGTATATGGCATGGTACAGACGGCTTATTAGGCGATTTATTACACCAGTTAGGGGAGCATTAGACTTTGTGGTATTACTGCATGCTAGTTATATGTGTCTGATTATCTTCCTGTGCACTACTATTGTAACTAACTTTAATGTCAAAAATTTGTACAAGCTGATGAGGTGTTCACACTGTACGATTTTACTACACCAGAGAGGTAGTCTAGGTTCACCTTTGATGCTCTTAGATCAGCATGGACTCCATCCTTCATGCCATTCACGAGGTTGATTATGTGATTCTTGGCACACACGTGGAGCCAACTCCTCATGCCCATCATATCCCTGACCCTACGGAGAGTGACCATGATCAGCCTTGTACTCGTCGACGTCGTCGCACTGGTCCACGACTGACGTCGCAGGCTAATGTTCCATCCACTTCGGCAGTTCACCAGACTCCATCATTGTCTGCTCAGGACACCATGATGATGATGCCAAATATGACCGTCTCATCTCATATGTACCCTACTGCCCCAGATGCTCCTTCATCCTCCACCATGTTCCCGGCTGCACTATATGTTACCTCATCAACCCAGATGTACCAGTTTCCTTCTGGTGTTCCATCCTCATTTCAGGCATTTCCACATATACTAGTAGTTTCATCTTCATTCCATGTCTTTCCTTCCGATAATGCTGGTCCATCACAGCCATATCGTCCTGCATTTGATTTGCATACTTAGGTTCAGGGGACAGCACTTAGTGGCATGATTACAGATGACTCATTACTTGCAGATAGAGGTAGAGGTAGAGGTGGAGTAGGAGCCAGAGATAGAGGCAGAGCGGGAGCTGGAGGAAGAGGAGCCACAGACACCGGAGATGTGACTCACGAACCTGCACAGAGAGTTAGCAGATATGGCCGCCACATTACTGATCCTGGATGTGGGACTGGACATCATTTACGTAGACATTAGCTTTCTTTTTCATGTTTATTGTATACTTATGCACATCTATCCTATAACTTTATTGCCAAACATCAAATTTTAGGATGGTTTTAATTATTACAACATATTTATCTTTTTGCTTAGGTACTTACATCAATTTTACTTATCAAATTTTAACAACTACGTTACACAATCAATTAGATTCTCATATAATGCATCAAATACATACAATTTTTTTCAATAGCATCTTTCTACCTAGAATTTTATTCGCTCCTTTCGTATTTTATTTCCATCACTTTGATTATTTTAAATTATTAACTAACATAAATTAATTACAAATTCTTTCCAACAATTTGTGTTTTTTTTCTAATAATAAGAATTAATTCATGTTCCATAGTTCATTACAAAATATTTTTAACATTGTAACGAAATAAAGAGGAATTAATTCATGTTATAATTTTAATTTCATTAAAAAATGAAAAGAATTTTGTAACGATATAACGACATTTCTTTTTATTTTCAACCATCTTCAACTTCATTATTTTGTATTTATTTTATCACAAAATAAAAATAATATTATTGAAATAAATACAAAGTAAAAAGAATATTGTTAAAATAAATACAAAATAAAAGGAAATATATTTATTTTGTTACATTTCTTTTAATTTTCAACTATCTTCAACTTCGTAAATAAAGAATATTAATGAATGATTTATTAACTTTGTTTATGTGTAATAAAGTATTAAATAATTACCTGTATTTTTATCCTAACCCTATAATAACACTTAATATCATTTGTAAAAAAATTTTTACAAAAATATTATAAAAATGATATAATAATTACAAAGGTGTGTGTCTAATATAATGAAATGGAATAAATAAGATAAAGGAAATCAGTAATCAATTTTTTTGGTAAGTGTTACAAAATAGAAGTATCAATTTTCCTAAAAAAAACTATTCTATTGAAATATGAAAGTTTTATTTTATATTAAATGGGGTGAAAAATTCTTAAATATTCAATTTATAACACATTATCTTCAGATTAACTTAATAAACAAAAAATAATTGTAGACTGTGATATTCATTTATTATTTTTTCAGGATCCACAAATTAGAATTTTTATTTTTCAATCTTCAAGATATTAAAAATTAGAAAAACTAACATTAACTTTTTATCCATTGGTAAAATTAAGGACAAGTGGACACTTGATTACACTTGATGCTTCTTATTTTTTTTCTGAAAATACACATCCAGTCTTAAAACTTTCTATAATTATGAAATATAATGATATTAAACTTTTAAATTATAGTCCATGCTCTATCTTTGTAAATTATAAGTGGAAAAATATTATATGCAATTATTCTTTTCATTTGAAGGATAAAAATATTTCTGACGTGTTGTAATATTTGCACATAAAAATTTATGAAACTAATCATCTGGCCATACGAGGGATGATACCAGAGGAGGTGATGTAGTTAAATCGTAACGGTGGCAGTGTATAATTCTGAAAAATGATAAATATTAAGTGTCATTGGATCAAATTTTGAGATGAATTAATATAAATTATGTAATTATTCTTTATTAATCATATCTTTTATTTTAATAATATTAAATTATTTAATAAATATTTATTATTTTTATTAAATATATTATTATCATTGACTACTTTTTTATTTGATTCCTATAATATATTAATGTATTAAATATCAAAGTGGAATAAAATATTTTTTATGATATCAAATATAATTACAAAATGAGTAATTTATCTTATTTATATTCTCATTCTAGTTCTGATCTATTACATCATATCATTCATCTCATTCGCTTATACCTAAAATAGGTGCAATTCAATGCTGCAGTTCCTTATCGTCAACTAATTTTTTGGGATGAGAAATATACTGATCCTATTAAATGTTTCATCGCAGTCACATTAATCATGAGAAAAAAACATAACTACCTCTAGCGTTAGCACAAATATCTAATTAGCTTCATTTGATCATACATTTGATTTTATATTGTAAAGTTTAGTTATAATTTGAATAATAATATTTTTCAAATAATTCTTTAAAATTTATTAAATGTCTTGTATGGGATTTTTTAATCAAGAACGACTATGTGAATTTAGAATGACTTGTGCACAGTAACAATGTCTAAAAAGGTTAATCAGTTTCTGAATAAGAATAAAGAAAAAAATTTGCAGCATGAGCCCAATGAATTTTAAATAATTAGTACAACCATTGATCGTTTGATATTTATTCTGGAATAGTGGATGGTTAGATTAAAAGGCCAATTTTCAATTATTTAATATTTATTGTCACTGCAACAAAATTGACGTTTAAGAACTTAAATGGAAACAAAATAATGGAACATGATAAAGATCGGGACCAATTTACCGCTGTTTGCTAAATAAATTTTCTTTTTATGATTTCTGCAAAATATTTTACTAAAAAATGCATGGAAGCTTATAGGCACCAGAGCGGATAGCGCCTCTGGCATCAAATATTGGCGCCCTCATGGCGCTATTCAAAATGGCTCCTTTGGCAGCCACTAAGAAATGTATTATTGTCTAAGATATTGATAGCATGAAATAAAGGTTACAAAAATGTTTGCTAAGCAGCAATAAGTCAGATGCAACATTTTATGGCTTTTTCTTTAGCGGAGAACATGTCAATGCTTGTGTCTGTAACAAAAAATTTATAACAAAATTTCAGTCTACTTGAAAAATCACATAGTAGTAGTTCCAAATATGAAAGGGCTCTTCTATGGTATGCTCTTGATAGAATTTGAGCTTTTGCATAAGTTTAACATGAAAGTTAGGTAACTTACACTTAACATTTTTACAATATACTCTGATTTCTTGAATCGTGACTAACTCAAATTATCTTGGTGGTGATCTAAGCATGTAAAAGCGATTACTGATTTATATTGAAGTATTTCTGTTATTTGAAAAAAAGAAATCACATCATAATTTATGCAAGACAGTTTGCATGCTCTCCAGAAATAGTTATGAAAATTTGAAATCAGATAGTTTTCACGCAATTTTTGGGAGTTCAACACAAATCATTGAATTTTCATCAAATTCTTTCTAGGTTATTCTGGTTGCACTAAAATTCATATTTTAAATTACATACCAATCAAGAAAGTACATATTACTTTACCAGTAACTTCAGACCATCTAAAATACCTGAAATTAATAAATAGAAATTGAGCAAACACATTTGGAAGTGAAGTCCCATCAATTTTGATAAAAAAACTTTGATATTCGTTTTATATTCATAAGACATGTACATAATTTTTATCTAAACTCGTAACAACAATAAATTATATATATGCAACGCGAGTTTTTTTTGGCAAAATTGTGCTTTAAAGAATCACAGCGAGTCTTCCTTTGTTTAATTTCAAATATCATAAAACATTTAAAGTTTACCAGAATCTATTTTTCCTCGTGGCCGAAGGCGCTAAAGCATATGGCGCCTTCACTCTAGCGGTGCTATTCAAAATGGTGCCACTATGTAGTACTAAAGGCGTTATCTGGTGCCTCTCCCCATGTGTATTGTGGTAAAATATTTCACAAAAATGGTGTGGTAAAATGTTTTACAAAAATGGTAAAACAAAATTTTGTTTAACAAACAGCAAAAAATTGAAACTTTAACCATTTTCAACAAATAAACAATTTCTACAATTATTTTATTTTTAATAATAAATTTAAATATTACATTTAATTTTATTCAATAGTCATAATTAAATTTAATTTATTTTTAAAAATTTATTTTGAGTCACAATCAAATTTAACTTATTTTTAAAATTTTGAATGACAGGCTAAGGGCGCCATTCAATTTGACACCCTGAAAGCATGCCAAAGGCATCATTCGGACTGGCGCCTCCACTCCGAGGTCGTCATTCCGTCTGGTGCCTCCGCCCTGCGTGCATATTTTGATAATAAATTTTGAAATCACGGTAAAATAAAAATAAATTTTTAAAAAAAGCCGTAAATTGATACTTTTGCCGGAAAAGGAACTAAAACAATCTTGGGTTTCTGACGTTAATCAGGCAAAAAGGCTATATACAGATGCAGTGCGAGCATCCATTTCTACGAACTCGAAAACTTTTGCCACGTTAAGTGGTATTGCTGTATCCCTTTTGAACCACCATGCTTAGTTGATAAATGTAAGGGATTAAGTGAAAAGAATATTTTTAGATCAGAACGTGAATAATGAATTATGATCACCAGATTTAATATTAAGAATTTATAATTAAAATATAAAATTATATATATTAGCTTAAATATAATTTTAATTTTTTAATTTAAAATAATTTATTCTGACCTAATTTTGATTTTTTATATTTATTAATTTTCATCAACTCATGTTTGATCTTTAAACACTTATTACATTATTTCTTAGACAAACTTTTTTTTACGGTTTAAAAAATAATAAATTCTATAAAAAAATTCAAAATTTATATATAATTAATTGATATTGTTCAAAAATTTTAATATTCAAAGAAAGATTTCTTTTTATACTTATATAGCAGTTATTTCAGTCTAATATAGAGAAAATATTAGGTAGAAATAATTTAGCATGATCAATAAATCGATAAAGATCATACAGAGGATAATAAATCAATAAAAATCATACAGAAGATCAAAATTGCACTAACTAAAAATTTAAGAATAACAAAATAAATTATTTTAAATTAAAAGATTTAAATCACATGATTTATATTTTAGGAGGAATAAAATTATATTTATATTTTTTTTAATTTATATGTTAGGTTTGTCTGTTGTGTGTCTTTGCAAGTTGCGTATGTTTCGGTATTATTTTCATTTTTCGATTTGTAACTATTTTCTCTATGTAAATAGTTTTGCTTGAGAAATGAGGAAAAAAAATGGAGTTAGGTGATCGAGAATAAAATCTGTTGTTTAAAATTAGAAGTTATTTTCGTCATTGTAATGATATCATTATTCTATTAATCGTAATTCACAAATCACATCGGTGATATAAATATCTTTTATTATGACATATTTCCATGCGCACTATGTACTTAATTTTTATTATCGTCTATAAATTTTAACTATATAACACAAAAAGAGTCTAAATATAATTGTTTCTAGGGATGTTGCCTGACCCGATAGGCCGCCCGTAAAATAAAAAATTTGAACTTTTCTTTTTTGACCCGATAATCTGTTGAGCTTTTTTTAAAAGTCCAGTTAGATCGAATTAAAAAGTTTGATAAGTTCAACCGGTTATATGAATTTATTTTTATAATAGAATTATATATTAAAAATAATTATATCTAATTATTTTTAACATAAAAAAATTAATTTAATATAATTAAATATTTTATATATTTAAATATCATATTATTTTTTTAAATATATAATTTTTATAAATAAAATTTATTTTTTACTTAAAAAATAAAAAAATAATTTATTTAGATAATTAGGTTGACTCGATAGGTCATTCATTTAAAGAATCAGGCCGGATCGATCTATAAATTTTATATAATTTGGTCCGATTCTACCAATATACACTCTAATTATTTCCTTCATTGTATATATATTTCGTCAAAGCATACTGCAAGAAAATTTCAACTAACAAATAAAAGCAGTGAAAAAGTTTTGTTTTTTTTTTGTCATTTGTAATTTAGATTCAACTATTAGTATTTATCAATTTGTATAACTATAAAGTAAAAAAATCAAGTATGCCTGCCTGCAATATAAAATTTATACAAAAGGCAGAGCAAATATTTTATTAGTCTTTATTCCAATAGTTTAAGGTACGAATATAATGAGGCACGGATAATGCATATGAATTTAACATAATTATTCATTTTTGTGGTTGTATGATTAGAAATTGTTAAACTTATTTGTTGTTGATTAAAATTTTTGTTTAATTTTATTTAAAATTGTACTGTATCCTTAAATTAACTCGATATTATTTATTTAAACTAATAATTTTTTAGATAATATATTTTATTACCTAGGATAGACAATATGAAAGAATAATTTACAAAATTGATATTTTTTCAACTGATTATATTTAACTTGTAAAACGGATCATGGAGCATAGAATAAATATTGAGCCCATAAATAATTTAAATTTGATTTTTAGAGATGCTTTTTTGAGAGCTTTAAGGGTTTCACTTTGAAATTAATTTCAGATTTGATAAAAAAAGTGTGAAAAAATTTTAGTGTAAAAAAATATAAATGCAAAATATCTCTTTTGTTATGAAATAGTTGGATTTTATTCCCTTCTATTTTGTACTTTTAAAAATTATTTTCTCAAACTTTACAAAACTTCAAATTAACACCTATTATCAAATTAAATAATTATTTTATCAAATTATATAATTTTTAATAAAATTTTTAAGTAAGAATCATAATATTATAATATACTAATTTATTTTATCATTTTTTATATTTAATTTTTCAAATAATTTTTTATTATTTAATTAAAATTTTATTTATTTAATTTAATTTTTACTTTTATTAATTATATAACATAAAAATTATTTTAAAAAGAAAGAAGGTAAACTAGCATGCTATAGTATTATATTTTTATTTAAAAAATTATATAATTTATTAAAATTATACATTAAGTTGATAGTGATTCTTAATTTTAAATTTTGTATAATTTAATAGAATAATTTTTAAAATCCAAGAAAATAAAATTCAACCATATCCAATCATTCCAATGTTTAAGAAAATATTTTATATTTTTTTAAGAAAATTAAGTTCATTTTTCACGTGTTTCTTTTCTTTTTCAAATGTTTTCAGCTTTTACGAATAGTGAAAAGAAAACAACTTTATCGGGCTTGGGACTGGTTTGGCCTCCCACCTTTGGTCAATACTGCTTAGTTCAAACTTGAATCAGAAAGGGGGCCCGAATTCGAAAATGGTGTTTTTTCTTTTCTTTTCTTTTCTTTTTTTGTTTGGGGGGGGGGGGGGGGTTGTTCTGGAAAACCGCAACGTGTCCGATTTGTGTGAGGTATCTATTTCATTCAAAATAAAATAATTGTAATTAATTACAACTTTAGTCTCGTATATATAAATATAAATAAATAAAAACAAATTAAATTACATAATTTACACTTTTTTTATATAACAAAACTAGTTTTACTAATTTGCTTTTAGATTCCAACTTGCCAACTTAAAATATTGCTATGTGTGAACTAAAAAATTTAATGTTAAATTTAATAAAATTATTAATTTAGACATAATTTAATTCTATTTTTATAAGTGTTAAAATAAAATAATTTATTTAATAGGAATTAAATATAATTAATTTATATAATGAAAAATTAAAATTTATAATATTGTCTTGAACTCTCGGTAAATTTATGGATTTTACTTACGACAAAAGTGGCGAATAATTTGATACAGTGCTCTGGACCAAAGTCCTGTGTGTATTTTCAAAGTAAACATTCTTGAGTTAGAAAATGAGTAAATATCCCAATTCCAAAATCTTTTTGTTTAGTATTTCTAATTTTTAGATAAATGTACACATAAGCATGGGAAAAATGACGTTTAATTTGGTTAATCGAAACGAATTTGATGTAAATACAAATATTATAGAGAATATGGATCTAAATTTTAATCAATTTTTTTACTGTAATCTACTTATATATTATTATATTATTTAAAAATTATTAAATTTTTTTATTTTTCATAAAATTTCTTAATTATTTTTTTATTTTTAAATTATGTAACATCTTCCGATTTATTGATATTATAAAACACTTTACAGTAATATCGAATCGAATTTAAACTCATAGAACAAACTATTAAATTAGCTTATAAAAGATGCATCTTACATCAAATTTTTTTCCAAAAGTTTGTTTATATATATATATATATATATAATTTCATAAATTTCTAAATTTCACATCAAATATATTTTTAAAAGATAGATGCTATATTATGTTTTTTCAAAAATTATAATTAACTGATGTAAAAAATTTTCAAAAAAATTAAATCTAACTTTTATCTTTCAAAAATTAATTTAATGATTTATTTTATATTATATCTTCTTGTTATTTTATATTAATTTTTATCTAGTTGTTTCAATCAAATTAAATCATAATATTTTCATAAAAGAATTTTTGCCAATAAAATTATAATAAAATAAAGGCTTATTTGATATAACTATAAAAATAATTGATTATAGTATTTGATTATACATAATATATTTTATGTTTAGTAATATTAATTAATAATTGATTATACATGATGTATTTTTATTTGTATGATGTATCAAAATCACTAATTTTTTCTTTTTTTTAGTAAATCACTAAGTGGAAAAAGATAACTACTCCAAAATCAAAACAATAATATATTTTTCTTCTTTTAATGAATGTCATTTTTGAGATTTGAACTCTATTCATTAGTAGGTATAGTTCACTTAGAGTTAGCGTGCCTTTTGTTAAACCAACATCTTGGACTTTTTTGAGAATTAGCTAATTACATTAATAATTAATTAATTTAAATAACTATTAGTTGATAGTTAATTTGAGTAGTTGATAATATTAATTATTCAAATAAAAATATTTAGTTAAAATTTCTATTTACATATAAAATAAGATATGCAAATATAAATATATTTTATAATTTATTTGAATGTATATGTATTATATATGTGTATAAATTAATTTTATTATTTTTTATTTTTAAAGTAAAAAAATTAAATTCATTAAATTAAATAATTATATGACAAAATTTATAATATATTCTAACGATTATTTTATTAAAATATTAATTTTATTATATAAATTTAAATAATACAAAATTAAATAATTATTGATTATTTACAAAAATATGTATTCGGGTATGTACATATATATATTAGGACTATATAATAGTATAGTGGTTAATAACAAAGTATTATATGTAAATGAGCATGGGTTTAACTCTTCTCATTTACATTTTCAATAAAGGACAATTCTAACATATCCAGAGTAAAAGTCTGGGTATCGATACTTAAGACACTTATCTTTATATTTATCATTAGATTAAATTATTATTTAAATCTACGGTCAAGAAAGACAGATAAGAGAAGGGGTTAACTTGTAAAAAATAATGATATGTCATTTTCTTATTCTACCAATATATTTTGACTTATTTATATATTTAGCAATGATTTAAAATAAACTTTTACAGTAAGCTATTAATATTGGACTAATATTATTAAATTATTAGTGATTTATATAATAATTTATTGGGTCATAAAGTATATTCAATAATCAATACTTGTAATTTTCATATAAATTATTTATATTGGATTAGTGAATAGAAGGATAAATAATTATAATAAAAGTAAGGATAAAAAACAATAATATTAGTCATAAAGTTTGAAGAATATAATAGTCATTACATTTATAAACAAGGTACTAAATATTGTATTTATTTATTTTTTAAATTACTAAATAAAGTTAAGATACTTTAAATAATATAATTAATAATTAATATAAAATATCAATAGAAAATAATTCAACTAATAGGTACCCATGATATTAGTTTGGAAGAACAGTAGCGTACGCAAGAACAAACCAGTTTTATTGGGACAATTCCTTCGATCAATCCCTTATCCATGCTCGGCAAAGTGGAAAAAAAAAGTGGAAAAAATTTTAAATCTTGAAAAATTTCTTTTGCTTGAATAAGTGAAAAATGGAAAAAAAATATTAAATCTTATTAAAATTTTAAAAATTTAATGATTTAAAATAAACTTTTATAGTAGACTATTAATATTGGGCTAATATTATTAAATTGTTAGTGATTTATATAATAATTTATTGGGTCATAAAATATATTTAATAATCAATACTTGTAATATTCATATAAATTATTTATATTAGATTAAAATTACAAATGATAGATCATGTATATAATATATTAAAAAAATTATAATAAATTTTTTATCTATAAATGCATTTATGATTTTAAATGTTAATTTTTTTTTATAAAATGCAATTAAAAAAAAAGTGACAAAGAATACTTTTTACTGTGAAATCAATGACAAACCACTCAAATGTAATTAAATATAATTTTTTTAATTTAAAATTGAATAGACAAATTTTTAAAGTTGGCAAAACAGAAAAGACTGTCTTGTTTTAATCGTTTTTAAATCTTATTTGAAATAAATTTACTTTTTAATTGTTTAAAAATATGCAATATTTCTCAATGACTCAATTTTATTAATTTTTTTAACAAAAATGTTTATATGTCATTTAAATTGACATCCTTCATGATTTATATAAATTATATTTTTATATTCTTATAACAAAAATATAATTTTAACTTTAATTTTTACTAAAATTTTAATTTTTCTCTTAAATTTTATTTGAAATAAATTCATTATTTAAATTTAAAAAAATTATAAAAATATCGATGAAGATGATTTTAAATTAAAAGAGAAACATAATGTATTTAAAATTTAATTAAATGACATAGAAGAAGAAGAAGAAGAAGAAGAAATGTCAAGTAACGAAAACTAATCATCATTAGAACACATAACAATTGAACCTTTTATGCAAATTGGCATAAGGAAAGAGTTATGTATAAGAAGAAATATTACACAAGATATATTAAAAGTAAGAATAAAATCGAAGTTTAGATGATGATGGTGTAAAAGGAGGAGGAAGAGGATGAAAACACATATATAAATGAGTTAATCAAAATCATATAAGCTTATCATAAAATAAAAAAATATCTTCTTATATAAATGAGTTAATTTTGTTAATAATATATTGAATGTATTTTAAATATTAAAAATTTCAATAAGAAAATGTCAATACTATATTTATCCATGTATTGTATTTAAAAGAAACATTTAATTTATATAATTGAATTTTTAATTTATTTTAAAAATATAATTTTTTTGAAAAATTATATATATATATATAAAATAAAGTTTGACCTAAATCTTTAAATCTATATGAGAAAAAAAATTTTGGCTCAACTTATTTTTATAAACTCATAAGTTTAGAAAAAAAATTTGGGGTAGAAATAAAATTAGAATAAATTAAAGCTTTAAATTATAAAGTTTATAAATAGATGAATTACCTGAAACCCCTTTCATGTATAAATAGGTACCATTTATTTATAGATTTGTCAATAAGTCAATATTTTATTAAGAGAAATAAATAATAAATTTAAAAGAAAACTTAAGTTATGTATTTTCCTTTACTCTTTTTGGGTCATGAAACATATTCAATAATCAATACATGTAATTTGCATATAAATTATTTATATTAAGCCAAAATTATAAATGATAGACTACGTATATAATATATTAAAAAAATTTATAATAAAATTTTTTATCTATGAATTTATTTTTAATTTTGAATATTAAATTTTTTTTGTAAATTTTCTATTCTCAATGAAAATGAAAATAGAAAATAATTAAAGTAAATGTATGATTTTTTTTATTTTGATGAAAAATATGCACTTCTAAATTTTATATACAGAGGTGTATGGTATTAAAAAATAGTATTATTGACCTTAATATTTTTTATTTTTCAAGTTTATTCGTCGTCAAAGGAATTTGAAATTATAATGAAACCTTTTAGTTTTTATTTTTATTTTTAAATTTATTTTAAAATTTTAATTTTTGTTTTAAAAATTTTCATATATATGTAAAATAAAGTTTAGCCTAAATCTTTAAATTTATATAGGAAAAGATATTTGGGCCCAATTTATTTTTATAAACTCATGAATTCATAAAAAAATTTAGGATAAAAATAAAATTAGAATAAATTTAAACCTAAAATTGTAAGGTTTATAAATAGATAAATAATCTGAAAACCTATTTCATATATAAATAGGTGTCATTTATTCATTAATTTATTAATAAGGGTATCAATACCCAGACTTTTAGTCTGGGTATGGAAGAACTATTCTTCAATAAAATAATCAATGAAATTGATTATTATTATTATATAATTTGTGATCATTTTTTACTTTTTATATACATTTAATGAATCATCTATTTGAAAATGTTAAAATCTCTAACTCTTAAATTTAGCTAATTAAAACTAATAAGCTCATTGAATTAATTATTTGACCAAGTCGATCAATTAAATGAGCATGTATTCAACTTTTCTCATTTGCATTTTTAATAAAATAATAAGTGAAAATGATTATTATCATATAATTTGAGGGCATTTTTAATTTTTTATATGTATTTAATGAATCATTTGTTTAAAAATGTTGGAATCCTCAACTTTTTCAAATTAACTAATTAAAAGCCAATAAACTAATTAAATAAGCTAATTAACTAAATCAATTAGTTAAATCAATTCAATTAACTAAGATGTCGTTTGATTCAATTAGAAAAAGAGAAAGGAATGACCAAAGAGAAATAGGAGAAAAAGAGAATGAAAGTTGTTCAGTTCGAATAAGAAAGAAAATTAAATACTTCTAATTTACTTTACTAACAAGTATGAAATTAAAAATAATTTATTCATGATTATTATTAAAATAATTATTATAATTATTATTTTATTATTTTTATTTTATTTATAAATATCATAATCTTTTGTTTTTTAATATTAATTATTAATATCTTATTAATATTATATCAATTATTACTTTTATTATTTCAATTATTATTAATATATTATTAATAATTAATAATATTTCAATAATATTAATTATCATTTATTTATTATTTTGATTAGTTATTATATTCATTATTTATTATTAATATTTATTATTATTTTATTAATATTATTAATTATTTTCATGCTATTTAATATTTTATATTAACTAATATTATTATTTTATAGTTATTTAATTTTAATTATTAATGTTTTTTATTATTTTATTTATTACTTTATTATTTATTTATTATTTATTCTAACTATGATAGATATTATTTTATTATAAATATTTATTATTATGATCAAATTATTAATATTTTATTAATACTATTAATTTTTATATTATTAAATATTTTTTATATTTATTATAATAATTATTGTGTGATTATTTATTTTTTATTTATTTAATTTTAATATATTTTATTATTTTATTATTAACTATCATTTAATAATTATTTTTATTTTTATTATATTAAAAATAATAAATTAAAAATTAAAAATGAGAGAATCAAATTTTCTAAGAAATTAGAAGGAATCACTATTCCTTTGTTTGGAATAAATCCATTAAGAAAAAATGGGATAAAGAAATAAGTTTTTTCTAGCTAAACAAAAATAAAGGGAATAAAATCCCATCATTCTCTTTCCCTTTCCTATTTATTCCTAATCAAACGACTCATCAAAATTAATGAAAAATTGTTTACAAAACATCCCTTATTTGTAATTTTTTAGTTTTTGTAATTTTTAATTTTTTAATATTATTGTTTGTAAAAGAATGTATATAATTTTATTTAATCTAATATGTATATATTATTTATTCAAGTAAATTATATATTATTTAATTTATGTATATTTCTATATAGTATGCATTCTCATTTATTTAAATTATTTTTCATAAACAAGAGATTTCAATTATAATTAAAATTGGATTTCAATAAAAGATTACATATACTTAAATTATAAATTTTTAAAAATTATTTATAAATTTAAAATAAAAAATTAGTATGAGTATAAAATTTAAAATTTATAGTATTAGGAAATGGGCAGTAAAAATAAAAAGAATAATGAAAAAAGAGGTTAGTATGATATAAAATTTGAAATATCTCTTTTTACAATCAAGATTAAAAAATATACTATTTTAAATAGTTTATTTTTAATTAAAATTATTGTTTATAATTAATTACTAAAATTTTAAAAAAAACTAAACATTTTTAAAAAAATAATTAATTATTTAATTTATGATTATTAATCATAATTTTAACCTCTGTGCTAACCACTATTCCGAACAAACTGTAAAATGACAAGATATGCAAATCAAAACATTATTTTTCCGTTGCTTTGGTAGACAACAGGATATATGGCCTAAAAATAATAAATACAGTATGTTTGGTGGGATAATAAGGACGTCGCGCGGCTTCCATTACTACCGATTTTTATTTACTGGGAAACACATCCTCTCCCTCTACGCTGAAGTCGATTCCGGACGCAATAAAACGAAGATCAAATAATTCATTTCATTCTGATCCATACCCAGTTGTCGATTACTAGCTAAATCCGCTTTTCCTAATCAAATTTGGTAAGTCCTCTCTATTTGGTCATAAAAAATTTCGCTGATGCCATTAATCGATTGTAATCATTGACAAAATTTCAGTTTTTGTGACGTTTTCTGGTACCCAAATTTGTTGGATTTTTCCGATCAGTAATTCAACGATTTTAATTTTGAGGTTGGGGTATTGCTTAAATTGTTTTCGTTGGGGATCTGGGTTGGTGCTTTCTGTTATGCGGATTTTTTTTTTTTTTAATTGCTTCTCTCTTCTTGTCCTTGAATATCTTATGTTTATTGTAATTTGTTTGGAGAATATCTGGTTATGGGGTTGTAGAAATGTGCATGTTTGATGTATGTATGCATGTATGTATGATGTATTATTCCCCAAAGGTTGATGACAAGAACTGATGGGATTTGTGGCTTCTTACATCCACAATATTTCAATGTTGTGGTAAGATATGATGCTTTAAGTTATTTGTTACAAAAATTGCGGTTGTTTGGCGTGTTCTGAAGGAAAATTGTTTGACGGTCAGTGGCAGGGATCACAAACCGATAAATGGCAGCTAACCGTTTAATTCAATCAATCAGTTTATGTAAGTGATGATAAGTTTTTGGACTGTAATTGTTGAATGGATGGTGTTTGTTGGAGAAAATGACATATAAATCGGAAAAGGGAAATCTGTTTCTGGTACTTTGTTCTAAGTTCAAACAGGAGAAAAGTATATATTGCTAACTCTTCTTGCACCAACCATTTGGAACATTAAATTTTCTATGGGTTCTGTATTGGACGCCTGGAAGTATATAAATGCTATGGAAAGATATTCCTTATGGAATAATTGTGACCGAAGTAGTTTATTGATGCCCCTTATCTATTATGGCTTATCTTGGTTATGAACTTATAATTGACTGATGAAAAGTTTATATTACTTGGATGTCTTGTAAGTGGTATGATCAGTGATATTGGCTTAACAGTAAACCCCAATTCCACAAATACTAGGGCAGAGAGCGAATAGATTTGAAAGTCTTTTGTGAATGCAGTGCAAAGAGACTTTTGTCCACTAATCTTGGGTGATTGGCTTCTTAATTCTTACAGATCTTAGGTTTGGCAGGGGTCAAATGATGTTTGGATTACGTCGACGGACTATGTATTAGCCTCCTAGCAGACCCATAAAATCTCGTGCAAGTGCCTAGTAGTTGTAGTTCTGTCATGGTTACAAACCTCCTTATTAGAAATATTCTCTGACATCCTCCTAATTCAAAACTCCACCAAACCTTTTATTTAACAGAAAAGGAAATGGATGTCAAATTTTTCATAATTGATGACAAGATTAGTTGGTGGACATAAATGTGTGAACAAGAGTTCCATTAAAAATGGTTTTGTGGGGAAAAGTTTTTTTAATGGTTTTTGATGAGCAGAGAAAGAGAGAGAGAGAGAGAGAAGCAATCACAGTAGTTAGCTGTGTGAAAATTATAGTTTCAAACTAAATTGCAATTGCCATCAAGTCTGTGCTTACAATAATTTCCCCCCCCCCCCCGGACTATGGTTTTATTTCACTATTTTCAGAACATTGAGAAGCTCTTACTGTAACTGGTTCTCTCTACCTGTGAAGTTTTGATTAAATCTTTCCAGCACAGCCATGAGTTTTGTTTTTCGAGGAACAAGAGCAGATATAGAGTCTGGATATCCAGGATTTATACCTGAGAGGCGTGCATTGGTATGGATAAAGTATTAGTTTTTCTAGTTTATACCTCTGATGTTGTATCAATATTGGTAGTCATTTGACAATAATAACAAATAATTTGCATATTGATACCCCAGTTTTTTTTCCCCCTCTTTTCCTCAGCGCATTCACGCAGCACGTCCTAGTAATTCCAATTCACTCACCTTTCTTGTCACAGGTACTCAATTTCCTTCCTGTTATGGTTGTTAATTTTTTTTTTTTTTTTAAAGATCAACTCTTCAATATCTTCTGTTCCTTATATGCATATATTTCATTTGTTTCAGTTCTCCTGCTATTTATGATATTAAACTCTCATCAGATGTCACCAAATTTTCTGGTATGGACCTAATATCTAAACTAGGAATACAGTTGTTTGATTAAAAGAATCCATTTTAAATTATTGAAGTGATTAACAGGCTTACCATTTGACTTATGATGTAGCTTTGGTTAGTGCTCGGTGTCTTCTTGATGGCTACAATGTTGAGGATGTATGCAACTTGTCAACAACTTCAAGCTCAAGCCCAAGCTCATGCAGCTGCGGCTAGTGACCTTCTTGGCCACACAGAACTGCGTTTGCATATGCCACCATCAATAGCACTTGCAACCAGAGGGCGTCTACAAGGCCTTAGGCTTCAGCTTGCACTTCTTGATCGGGAGTTTGATGACCTAGGTTTGACAGTTCTCTCCATGATATAGTGTTTCACATGATACTTTATAATTGTTTTAAATTAGAAAACAAATTTAATGCTAGGTTATAATGTGTGTGTGCATTGGGGGTGGGTGGGATGGGGACGTAGAAGTAAGGGATGTTTTTATGTGAGAGTGAAATAAGTGAATCCTCACCAATAGATCTAACATTGAAGGGTTAGGATTAAAATATAAAGTCATATGTCTTTTTTTAAGTGGTCATATGATCTTTAATTATGTTTTAATTCTGGCCATCAATGTAAGATTTAATAGTCATAATTTGCTCTTTTCGCTCTCATATAAAAACACTCCTCTTATTCGATACACACACACACACACACACACACACACTTTTTTATATGTGCTGTTGAATTTATTCATGCTTAGTTCTTTTTTTTTGCCTTTTTATTTTATTTTCAGATTATGAAACTTTAAGAGCTCTGGATTCAGATAATGTTCCAACTGCACCTTCTATGACTGAGGAAGAGATAAATGCTCTTCCTGTCCACAAATACAAGGTTTCTGGTCCCCAAAAGTAAGTAACCAAACAGATGACTCAGATCAGATTTAGGAACTAACCAAAAAAGAAAGAAAGCAGAGGGAATTTATCTTCATTGACAAGTTGCATTTGGATTAATCAGTTCATTTTAAGCAACTGGGATTTGACTGCTGACTATAAATATAATTTGCATTCTTTGCCCATTAATTAATACTTAATAAAAGGGAAGTGCTTATATTTTTTCAATTCTTTGAGGAGTGTATTTCAAGTTACACCTTTTCAGGGTTATTTCCAAGTTCCTAGTTTATGAATTTATCCATCTATGAAATCTGCGTTTTACATACTTTTGAATGCTACCTTATTAAAATCTAGACATAATTCAATACCTATGAATCTTAAGGCTAACTTAACTACTGTGTAATGGCTTTACCCTTCTTGTATCCATCCAAGTATTTTATGGAAGCATGATCCTATGTTTGTTTTTGTGAACTTTTGCATTGTTCTATGCTGGCATTTAGCCTCTTGGTCAAGTTGTGTCAATTTATTTCATTTTGCATCACTTTTTAAATTCTTACAAATTCATGTCAACATTACGCTGACATTAATCATTTGGGATGGTTTAAAATTTCAAAAACAAATGTCTGACTTCATGATTTCAGAAATTACTAGAATTTACATACATAGTTCATAAATGTTGATATTCACTAGTTGACAAGAAGCTGTTTTTATTAACAGCAGTGCTTCTTCTATGCAACGGGCATCATCTTCAACATCTGCAGAGGTATCAACCACATCTCAAGTCCATTTATTTGGCCTAAAAAAACAATTGAATCACAGTCTCATATAAATTTCAGTGGCTCCTAGATGCTGTAGTATTTTCTTGTTGATAATACATCTGGGAAAAAAGGCCCAAAACCCATAGGGGGATGAGGAAATGAGAATTAGTACCCCTGACCACACAACATACATATAAATCTAAAAAGACCACGACTGGTGCCACTTGAATTGTTTGGTGGCAGAAGATATAGTATTTTAGTATGTTCTATTCATGATTTTCTTGCTTCATTTATAAATTTGACTGGTTTTTCTCAAACTGCATCTTATATGCACTGATTTTAATTTAAATATAGTGCATTATCTTAATTGAGAACTTTGAAAATTTTCAATATTTTTATAGATTTTTCTTGAATAATATTTTATTGGACATTAACTCGGATGCATTTTTTCATTGGTACTTCAGCATGTTATTTTATTTCTAGTTTGAGCTTGTAAACTCCAAAGATCAATTGGTATAGCTGCACAGGCAATCCTGATCTCTCAAGTTGCTGCTTTCCTTTCCTTACAGAAGAAGCAAGATACCTCTAATGTGGTTGGGAGCATGAAAGCCTCTGATGATGAGCTGACTTGCAGTGTATGTTTGGAGCAAGTTAACGTTGGAGATCTGCTCCGTAGCTTGCCCTGCTTGCATCAGGTGCATTGTTTTTGCTTTTACTTTCAGACATTTATTTGTTCTTGAAATTTGCTAAAATCTTGTTATTATTCCTTATGTTATTTCTCGTTGTGACACTGAGACCATCTTTTATGTTGTTTTAAGTTTCACGCTAATTGCATCGATCCCTGGCTGCGGCAGCAAGGAACATGCCCTGTCTGTAAATTCAGGGCAGGGTCTGGATGGCATGAAAGTGGACAGAGTGAAATGGATGCTTCGAACATGGTTTGAGTACCTGTTCTAACCTTATTTATTAAAGTTTGGATATGCTCAACTGTAAGTTTCACTCATTTACCAGAATGAGTGCTGTAATTACCCTGACTTAGGCATATGAGAAATTTAAGAGTACTATGATATGACATTATATAATTTTTGTTACCAAACTCCACTTGTGCTGTACCACCCAAGCTTCTCTTATTTTTCAGTTTTAATCATGATTGGATCGTAATATGTATGGTATTATGGTGTTTATTGGCTAAATGGGTCATATGATTTGTGATCAGTGAGAGCTGAACAGTTACCTTAATACAGAAGAAGGGGGATCTTGAATTGGAACAAAATGTTATGGAACGGTAGTTGCAATGAATTGTTTCTCTGAGGGTTGGATTGACTACATAGATCCTTTAGTTTGGAAGCTGGAAGAAGGGCCATCGTGTTTATATAAAAATCTTCTAAAAAATAAAACACCCATTTCGTTTCATCATTTGAGAATTATTATAGTTTGTTTACTCCTCTCTCTCTCTCTCTCTCTCTCGCCGCCACCTATCTCATTGCTTCTTCAGCTCTCTTAATCTTGCTTACGAAAAGTCATTAGATGCATGCGCTGTTGCTATGCCATAGAAAGAGATTATCTAAAGTGAAACCCTGAACATAGCCCATCTTGAAAAACATGTAAAGATGGTGATCCTGCCTATGTCATCACGCAAACCGCTTATGCTCTGGTGTCTTTATTTTTGAGAAGATAATTTTTTTTAAAGAAAATATTATATGTTGCTGTATGGATGATGGAATTATATATTATTTTCATATTTTATTATTAAAAAATGATCCATAAAGTTATGGTAATAGAAGAAAATAACTTTCTTATTTGAAAAAAATTTATTTTTTATTAAATTTTTTATATTTAATATAAAATATATAGAATATTTTTTATCATCTTAATAATTTATAATTATATTTATTATTATAATTATATTTATACAGTAGATGTTTTCACCAAACTCTATTCAGTAGGAACTAGTTTACATCTGCTTCCCCATTGTTTATATCTCAACGTACCCTGGGCTTTAAGGACACCAAAATGAGGTGTTCCGGATGCAACTGGATCTGATTCAGATGGGGTTCCTCGCCCTCCTTTTGCGTGGATTTTGCCATTATAATGGTGGGCTTTTCATTAATTTTACTGTTATAACGATGGGATACATCTAAATGAAGTGACGATCTTGGCCGCTGATCTAGTTACCAAAATATACACCCAACGTAAACATAAAGTACGAATTATTAGAGTAAATCCCCTTTTTATCTATGTGAAATTCACTTATTTTTGTTTCCATCCCTATAAAATGTTTTTTTGTCAAATTTATTTCTATGAAATATAATTTTTTTTGATTTTGTTCTTTTGTTGATATCCATATATGGATTAGTTTGTTCAATTTTTGTATTTGAAATTAATATTTTACAAAAATAAAATTAATATAAATTTTTTTATAGAAATAAAAAAGAAAAAGGTGAATATCAGGAATGAAAAGCAAAAAGTTTACTCTATTTTTATTTTTGGGCCGGTGTGCATCATCCGGTCCAAACTCTCAGTTGCAGAATTAGCCAATTTAATTTTGGCGATATTGGGTCCAAACGTGCATTCTGGGGCCTTCTTTTTGTTTTTCTCCTATCTCAAAAATTACTGCTTCCTTTCCATTTATTGCCAAAATAAAATTCCTTCTTTTGGTGTTTCAGCTTTATAAATTCTCTCTTGGTCTTGGGTCATCTGGCAGTAATTGTGGTTATAAAATACTGGGCCGCCGAAAGCCGCTATGGAGTACTTGTGGTTTAGGGATGTCAAAGGCTTTGAGGAAAAAATATTGGTCCCTTTAAAGAATTGAGGGATCTATTGATAAGTGCCTAGTCAAAATTGATTTGAATCCCTTCTTTTTTTTTATCATGATTATATTATATTAGAGAGACCAACTTACGTTTTTTTCTGTATTCTAATGGTAGACCAAAAAAAAAAATTCTGAATCCTATTTTATGTGAAATTGTTTTACCTATATCATTTTTTAACCGTCTATCCAAGTAGTCGATAGAAATTCAGTGAAAAAAAAAAAAAAAAACCAGTTGAGCAGCTAGGCGGTTGTTGATGAGGAAAGAAAAAATGAAAATGGGTCCACCATGTGTTTTGGAGACAATGGAATCCGCATGTGTTTATATATAAATTTGGGAAATACGTAGAATACTTCTTTCAACTTGGGCGAGTAGGCTTTTCTCCTTCAATTTTAAAAATGTTAAATAAATATTTATTATCAATTTAATTTATTATTTCATCAAATTATATGATCTTTAAATAAAATTTTAAATAAAAATTATTGTAATATATTAATTTATTTTATTATATAAAATAATTAAAAATTTTAAAATAAAAAAAAATAAAATTCAACCATCCGAAACTAAAAGGAATACTTTATATTTTTTTTTCCGGTAAATAATGACTGGGCAAAAGATTAAACTTGTAAATGGAAGGGACAGAGCAGGGGTCCACCTTGAAAGAGATTCTTGGATTTTACTGAAAGGCAGATGCGAGTTGGCCCACCACTTGCAATTGATAAGGGAGACTCAAGATTCTCACCCTACGGCTTATCGTCCATATCCCCGTCCCCTCACGCGGCTCTCAATTGAATTCAGTACTTAGGGGCATGGCTCCGACCTTATGCTGGGGGGAGAAAAAAATAGGGTAGAGGGAAAGAAAATTTTTATTTTTAGTTAAGAGAGCAGATAGAAAGAATGAAAATTTTGAAAATTTTAATTTGTGTCAATGTTTATAATCACAAGTTGTATCGCATTATTTTTCTTCTTTACCAAGCAAGGAAAATTTTAAAAATTCAAACATTTCCTTTCTTTTCTCTTATTTTTTGTTTCACCACGCAAGTCAAAGAGGCGCCACCCATGGATTAATTATTTTTATTATTAAACTGCTTATTTTTAATCCCCACATAAGTAGTTCAAGGAAAAAATTTCACAATAAATTAGCCATTAATGATAAAAACGTTCAAATTTATTGAAAATATGAGCTCCTTATCAAATTTTTTAAACATTAAAAATTAGTCATCCATAAATTCGTTCAAGATATTATTTTTGTTTTAAACTTGGGAACTCAATCGATTTCTCAATTATTTTATATGAGCACGAATCAATTGAACTCAATTGATCTCTCAATTATTTAAACCTTCGTCTTAATTTTTACTTTGGATTATAACCATTTAAATTAATTAGTTACAACTACATAAAAAAAAAAAGCGAGATCAACAAGTAAAAATTTAAATAAACTATAATTGGAAACGTTTTGAGAACATAAATTTTGAGCTGACAAGTGAATAGCATGTCCAACTTTTATATCCTTTTAGAAATGCATATGTTAACACATTTAATGAGCTATTATTTAAAAATAGAAATGATGATTGAAAGTTCAGAAAAATAGGGATGGGAAAGGCAAAGGAAAGCAATAGGAGAAGTAGGACCCTCTTCCATTTCCATTATTAATGGAAGAGGACCTATCAACCATTGATTAGAGTATGTTACATTGAAACAAAACTAATACATAGACGGATCGAGGTGGGGCCTTTGGTTAACAACGGAAGTTGCTTTCTTTTCACGTCAGCATCCATTATCAGATCAAATTCTAAGAACCGTCAAAATATCATAAAAAGAAGTCTCCGTCCCACTATTGCATTGCCCAGCTATGTATTGATTAATCAGAAATGCTACCTATAAAAATGTGAATAATATATAAAGAAGTGCTTACGCATTATTTATCATATTATTTTTAGATATTATTCCTTAAATACTTATCAACTCATCTGTAATCAAATATAAGTTGACTTGTATTTAAACAGTCTGACTCGAAGCTGTTGACTTCTCTTATCATTCTTATTAATAATTAACAATTAATTTATTATTTTTATTTTGGTTTACTAATTTAACTATCGTAACAGTTCATTACTAACAATATATTTATATTTTATACAAATAATTCTGACACCAAAAAATGAGATGTTTTGATGTATAATTTTTTTATAAGATGTAATGTTGATATTATTAACAACATTTCATCTCTTCAAAATAGAAAATAATAGTTTTAAATCCCCTGATTATCAACATTTTACTAAACATATGTTTTTTAACATTCAAATGATTCCATCATTATTTTTCTTTTAATCTATTAATTTGATTCTCAAGGTAATAGAATAATTAATCTATACAATTTGTAAATTAAAAATGAAATATCACTACCAAAAAATGCACCATTTTTTGACAAAAAAAGATAAGAGATTTTGTTTTTTTTTTTAAAAAGGAATCAAAATTCAAATATTTTTGTTGTTTTCGACAGATTGATTTCCATTGAAAATGGGCATGATTTTTCATGCAAAAAATTCTCATTGTTTTCCATGGATTTTCAATAGATATTTCATAAAAAAACCATGCATAATTTTCATGCAGAAATGTTTTTTTTGTTTTTAATGGATTTTTAACCAAAAATTTTGTTGAAAATTTTGATCCAGCTATTCAAGTCGCACCATCCTCCTTTCCCCTCAATTTTTTCCTTTCTTCTCTGATAGTTCGATAAATGCTACATTATTATACCTATTCTAGCTTCAACCTTACACATTGAATATTTCTTTTAAATTCTAAACCAATTAATTTGTTCTCAGTATTTTGATTAATAATTCTATTGATTCATGTTGAGAAATATTTTCAATTTGTGATGTACATTTGAGATGAAGATATCTTAAGTGTTATTTCCATTAATTGAAATTAAACAAAAAGATTAATACAAAATTTATGCTTCTGAATTTAGTAATTAGTCAAGTACAGATTTTGAATTATGCTAGAGTAACTTAGTTAGAGTATTTCATAATTAATCAATTGTTTGGGTAGTTATTGATAATAAGTTTAGTACTTATTTTCAGATGAATTTAAATAATTAGATGATTTTTTCTTTAATTGATTTTGATTAATGTAGGCAATGAGATGTAATTGTTATCTTCAATTGTTAAGTTAAACAATAAATTTTAAATACAAAATATGGAAATCCCAAAATAATGAAGGTGTATGTATCATAGATTTTCCTTTTATGATGAAGAAGGTGTAAGACAAACTTTCTAAATAGGGTGGAAGAATGTAAAAACTCAACCCATTTACTAATGTGATGAAAAAGTTAGCTATCTATACTTGAAACATCAATGTGCAAAATTTTCACATCTTGATGAAGTCAAAATTGATTTGTATAATTTTGAATTTTGACTTAATTTTTAGGGGTGGACTAATCATGGTGAGAAAATTCTAATGGAGGAAGGAGAGTCTTCTAGTGCTATGACATTAGATAGGCATAAAGCAAGTAATCTATATGAGAATATTGTGTTCGATATAGAAAGGTCATAATTTATAGATTATATGTAGCATAATGTGGAAAGAGAACTAAATCAAGATGCCTAATAATTATATGAAATGTTGAACTCTGCACATTAACCATTATGAATAGGTTGTACCAATCAATCTAAATTATATGCAATAGTAATGAAGTTGAGTATAAAATTAAACTTCAACTTGCCATAAAATTCCTTTAATTAGATTATGCAGGCTATGTTTGAAAAACTTTCCTAAAAATGTTCTTCCTCCAAACTTTTATCAAAATAAAGAATTTAGTGAGGAAATTACGATTAGGACATTAGAAAATGGATTATTGTATAAATAGTTGCATGTTGTTCTACAAGGATGTCAAATTTGAGAAAAAGATACAAAATTTATGATTTGCCTTGATACATGGAAAAGAAGGTCAATAAAAAGTAATAAAGGTGTACTATACAAGAAAATGTATTACCTACCATTAATTTTGAGATTGCAAATGTTATATTTGTTGATGAAGTTAGCTCTTCATATGAGATAGCATTACAAGAATCAAAAGGAGGTTGGCATGTTATGTCACCTTTCAAATTGAAAAGCTTGGAAATAATTTGATCGAACTCATTCTAATTTTGCATCTAAACCTCACAATATAAGGTTTAGGTTGTATTTTAATTGTTTTATTCCTTTTAGTCACAATACAACACCATATCTATGTTAGCCAGAGATAGTCATTTTCAAAACTTGCTTTTAAAGATGTGTATGATAACTCCATACATATTCTTGATTGTGATCATCCTTGGCCTAAAAAATTCTAAAAGTACGATTGATATGTTAATATAGCCTTCAATTAATGAATTACTAGCTTTGTAAAGTGAGAGTATCCTAATGTATGATATTTCAACAAAGTGAAACTTTTAGATGAAGGTCACACTAATATGGACTATAAATGATTTTTGTATATATTAAATCTTGTTTAGATGCCAAATTGTTAGAAAATTAGTGTGTCTGATCTATATGGATAGGTTAAAAACATTCATATTAGAGTATAGTAAAAATTAATCCTAATTCAATTATCACAGATAATATTTAATACACTATCACACTTATAGGGGAAATAAGAATAATTTCATTAAAATTAAAGTTAAGAGATCTAAGCCTTTAGTATGATAAAACAATAAATGAGTTCTCAACTGAGCTTGTCTTATTCCAAAGGTAACTAATATTTGGTTAATTTTAATGTCAAGATATAGCATGGTTTATTATTGGACCAAAATAAGCATTTTTTTAGGACTTGCCATACTAGTGTACTAACCTACTATGACATAATCTAGATGCCATGTGCATAAAAAAGAATGTTTTTGATATTATTTTCAATATGTTAATGGACATTTAGAGTAAAACTAAAGATAATTTGAAAGCTAGATTGGATTTAAAAGAATATTGTAGGTGGAAGAAGTTAAAACTTCAAAAGGTAAGTAATGGCAAAATACATCAACCTAATTGCTACATCTTGAGTCTAAACAAAAGGAAGGTTACACATAAATGGATTAATGAATTGAGAGTATCTAATAATTATGCCTCTAAATTGGATAGATCCATCAATGTAGTTGATGGCAAGGTAGTTAGAATGGAAAGTCATGATTGTCACATTTTCATAGGGTTATTGTTCCTTATTGCCTTTAGTGTACTATTGAATTATGTATGAAAGGCTTTAATTGAACTAAGCTAATTCTTTAGGAAATTATGGTCAATTGTCCTTAAAGAAACAAAATTGATTTAAATGGAGTAAAATATTCCAATATCATTGTACAAGCTTGAAAGAATCTTGCTATTAACCTTTTTAGATTCAATAAAGCACTTGCATATTCACTTGCTATTTGAAGTAAGAATCGATGGTCCTGTGCAATACTAATGGATGTATCCATTCAAGAGGTTTTTGAATAAATAGAAGAAAAAAGTTTATAATAGAGTTAGGCTAGAAAGAAGTATTTATGAGACTTATTTGATTGAAAAGACAGCTTACTTCTATTAATATTTCTTTAGTTTTGATGTGTAATCACAAAGCACAAGAGCCACTAAGAATGATGGTTAGGCTAATGATGAGACCTTAGTATTGGTGTACATACTAGTAGCTAATCATAGGATGATTGTATTTACATATATTGTATTATCTTTTCTTTATATATAAAGGCATTTTTAATTGATTGTTATGTTTAGTGTTATATTTGTATAATATAAATAAATATAATAATTATCTTTAGAATAATTTATATTATTCTTAAAACATCCTTAATCGAATATTATTATAAACTAAAATAACAACACTACATTGAGATTAGTATATATATATATATATATATATATATATATTGGCTAATAACTATGGTCATGAATATAAGATATGAAATTAACTTATGGGTACATATTTGAGCATAAATGTACTAAACTAACCTCTTATAAGAATGTTACATAGATCACTATTTGACTATCACAAGTAATTCTTATAGTAATAATAAGTAAGTGGTCCTTTGAGCTAAATCATTATAATTACTTACATAAGGAGTCATGCACTTTGATGCTATTTTATGTCACATGTAATAAGGTTAGCTTAAAAGATAATGATTAAGTATACCATGAATCACATGAAAAGATGTGAGTAATTTAAATGAGATTTTATCCTTCATATATAGAAAGATTGATATTTATGGGTTTCTTGATTAAGTGAAATTATGAAATTTATGGTTGTACTTATATGGATCAATATATAATATTTATTAATTTATTTTTAGTTAGTCTACTCAAGAATAAAAAAACACATAGGTTGAATTATAAAAAGAATAACATAATTCATGCCTTGAGTTTAATCTAGATATTTAATATAAAAAAGATTAAACTATATGGTACATTGTTTATTGAAAAATTATATCAAATCGCTGACATTCTCATTATATGGTATATTTTTCCCTTATATTTCCAAATTTCCCTAACAATATCATCCCCTCTTTTTTAACTTCTCCCTACATTCATTATTAGCCTCATTAATCTTTCCCTTCTTTTAACTGTAATGAAGGTACTTCTTAATCCATTTATTCCATGAATTTTATTTCTTACTTTAAGTAAGGCAAAATTAAGGATTTTAGGTAAATTATATGACTTAGGGATTTCAAGTCCTAACTTTTTAATTTGTTATAATTCTTGCTATTTATAGACAACTTCATCCTCTAACCTTTAGCCAAACATTTCCTGTTTTACAACTTATGAGTGATCATTCTTTAAGATTTTTCTTATTTATAAGGATTTAAATGTTTAAACTTTAGTTTTTAATAGAAATTGAATGATTTGTGTTTGATTGTTTAATATTGGTGCTTGGCATGAATTGAAGGTTGATTTAAGTTAATATAATGTTGTTCTTACATGAAATGATGCTTGATTCGTGTTTCAATGCATGATTAGTAGATTTGAAGGAATTTTCCTCATGTATGATAGTAAAAATTTGAAAAAAAATGAAGGGTAATTATGCAAAAATGGCTTCCAAAAGCATTTTTTTAGGCTTTGAATACAATAGAGTTAGGAATAACTTTCAAAAGTGATTCCTTGCTTCCAAAAGCAAAATCTTGAGAGTGTAATTGCTTCTAAAAATGCTTCCCCTTTTTCAAAAGAGGTAGAAAAGTGATTCCACACTCCAAAACCAAATCTCCCATTTGAAATCTTTCCATAAGCAATTTTAGGCCTTTCAAAAGTTATATTGCTCTAAAATCACATTTCTTCTAGTCTAATTTCATATTTTAATATTAGAACTAAATACAATTTATCATTTAATATATGTTTAATTATAAATGTAAATTGTAATCATAATAATGGTGATTTTGCTTTTTTCAAGCATATAAATAATTATTAAGCATTATAATTTGTTGGAATTGAATACAAATAGGATATTTGCTGAACTAAATTACTCAAAGCCATGCAATAAGGACATAGTGATGTTGATAAATACAATTGTGATTTATATTCATATAATTTATGTTAATTAAGCTTGTTATGTAATGGTTCATGAGAAGGTTAAGATGGGGTGTATTGTTATTGTTCTTGAACATCAGATTCAATAATGTTAGTGAAGGGATCATGCATATCTTGAAAAGCAGGGCTGGGTTTGTGAAAAGATAAGAATAATTAAGAATTATAAAATGATTTATTTGTCTTTCTAAATATTTTTTATGAGCTATTATTTTATTATTTTTTAATTTCAAATTTAGAAATAATATGCTTAGTCAAGTTTTGCATGTTGAGTTATGAGCTTTGCTCTTAATTTTTGAAAATCATTAGTAGTTTAGTTAATATTGCTTAAAACGAATGTCATTATCTAAGGAAGGTAAATTTGATTGATAAGAGTTTGTATATATATATTCACTCTCTTCAAAAGTTATAAATTCTAAATACTTATTTATTAAGCCATGGATCTACTATTATATGTCTTATTTTGCAAATTCATAAGTTAGGCTACCTCTTCCACCACCATTACCATAGAGATATATTTACTAGAAATTCTTGAAAAAATAGAAAAAGCAAGCACAAATATTTTGTTGTATATAGAAGATTTTGGGTTTTAGGTTGTATATAAAAAAGGGATAGAATATATAAACCCTTTTCAATTAAAAAGCTAGTTTATCTCTAAGTTAGAGGAGACTAGAAGTAAATTTAACTTCTTTCTTTGTAAAACCATTTTGATAAATATAATTTTAGCATTTCAATTGAAACTTTTTCTAAATGACTTTTGCTAGTATTTAATATATTTATATGTGTGTAACATAAAGAAGTTAAATAGATTAGTGGAAACTGTTAATTGTGTTCCCCATTGGTCATGACCTAGGAGGATTATGATAGAAATATTATCAATTATTAGAAAATTACATTTTATGAAATAATTATACATTAGAATTTTTCATTTTGGTGTCAAAATTATTTTGGATAGAAAGTAATTTGTTAGTAACTGATTGGTAGAAAAGTCAAATTAGTAAACTAAACTAAAAACAATAAATATGATGGGAGAAAAGTTAGTAGCTACAAACTAAGTCACTTAAGTGCAAGACAAACTAGCTTGCATTTAATTACTAGGATAAATGGACTTATGCATTCTTAGTTGGTAGTATTTGGGTGGTAATGCTTAAGAATGAGATGATGAACAATGTCTACATAATTATTTCTCTAAATTACATCAATATAAATATTAAAAAAATAAGATATTAAATATAAAATATGTAAATGTAAGAATACCATTTTTGTTAATTAAAAGACTATATAATTAGCATAGTTAGATAGAAAAGGGGAAACTCAACCTTTTATGTGTATTATTATTAAGATAAATATTCTTTTCAAGTAATTTAGAATTTAATAATTAAATTAATTAGAATAACATAATAAAGCATATAAAAGATTTAAGCTCAAATAAAGAAATGTTTATGAAAAACATCATTTTAAATGTTTATTAATTTTTTTTTTCAAGAATCAAGCATTGATATGATAATATTTTATGTAAAATATAATTGAAGAAACGTTTCTAATACCAATTATTTAATTTTTATATAAATAGTTGATCACTAAATTTTGTAAATACATATGAATTATACACAGATAGTTGTATAGAATAAAATTTTATAAATACTTAAACCTTTAACTAAATTCAATTTGTGATGAAAGGTTCTGGAGTACTTTTTGATTTTTTTGAACCATGATCTGATAATGCTCATGAATTTCAATCTATTATATGTGAAATAAACACAAAATACACTCCTTTTAATAACTTATGATCATACAAAATTAGTTAGGGGGATTATCTAATTGAATGTTAATAGAGCATACATTATCTAAATCCTCTTATTTGAGTAAGGATCTTATTTTCAAAGAATTGCTAAATTGTGCAACAAATAATCCATCATGGGTCTACACTTTCAATTACAAAAAATTATTATCATAAATTTCACTCAATTATTATCATCACTATTGAGGAATTAACTTCATTAATATATTTCTATTTCTATATTAAGTGGC
The DNA here is from genome assembly GCA_020226215.1 of Sindora glabra. NCBI lineage: Eukaryota > Viridiplantae > Streptophyta > Magnoliopsida > Fabales > Fabaceae > Sindora > Sindora glabra. The sequence continues at coordinate 56,786,553 of CM035230.1, read as the reverse complement.
TTATAATTGGATTTTAATTTAAATTTAAATTTGAAATTAAAATTCTAACAAAAAAATAGATGAAAAGAAATGTACTATAAATTGAGAAAAATAAGGTAATGCATATAAAGTTTTTAACCATAACTTGACAATTTCTTAACTATTATTTATACATTTATCTTAAGGTTTTGCATAATGCTTTTAAAAATCGAATTGGATATCCAACTTGAAAAGTTTTTGGTTCACGGTTTGATTGATTCTACCAATTGAATTAATGATTAGACTAGATAATATTATAATTATGAACTTATATAAATTATATAAAATTTTATAAATGAAGTAAATATCTAATCTCAAAATGTGAGCTTTAATCTACATAAAATAATAAAATTAAGAAATAAAACAATCACAAAATTAATGAAAACTAACATATATAATGATGTTGAATTTCAATCCATTTAGTTTATTAGTTTACTAATGCATTTTTCTTTTTATTTTTTATGGATTAGGTTACTAAGTGTTTACTTAAGTTACTAAGTTACTATTTTTTTTAAAGTGGTAAAAAAATTCAAAGGAAAAAAAGACCCAAAATGGCTTTTATTAATCGGATCAATTCTCTAGTTTAACTTAGTTCTTCCAATTCTGTTTAGTTGAAACTAGTTGGATTGTCAAAATAATTTTAAAGATTGACTTGAATTGCTTAAAGTGCTCATCGACAATTAGATTCGTCCAAACATCCAGTCTAGCCCAACTATTTAATCTGGTTTTAAAAACATTGCTTTCACTAGGTTTTCATATATCTTCCATAAATACTCATATCACTTTTCTTTTATATGTCAAACCTTTGGCTAAAAAAATATTTATAAACTTAAAATATTGCTTGGCAAGAAATTCAACTTCTATTCTAACATGATAATTTAATTTGAATGAAAAAATAATTTATAAAAAAATAATAACTAATTGATAACACTTAGAAATTTGAATCAAATGCAATAATGTATATATATCTATTGCAAATTATAAATGTTGCATCATGAAAGTAGATTGAGAGAAATATTCTTATGAACTTTCTAAATGAAACTTGAGTAGTCTACTTTTAGATCATGACAAATTAATCAAAGGGTAAAACGTGTTTAATATTTGGTCATTTATTTTTGCTTCTCTTTATTTTCTTTACTTTTAGAAAAACTAAAAGTTCAAATTTCATTAATTAAAAGTGGTGTCATGCAAAGAAAGTTTTTTTTTTTTTTAATTTTTTGGTATCTTGATAGTGAAAGAGTTTAGATCAAAGTTCTCAATGGTATCTTAGCTTTTCATCATCAGATTACACGCATTGACTTGAATAAAAGATTCTTTTCCATGATGCATATAAGTTCAAAGTAATAAGAAGTCTCAAAGAGGATACTTTATTATGTGCATATGCATTTTACGGTGGCATGAGAAAACCTCTTTTTTATCGATGGAAGAAATAATCATCATATTTTGGTGAAGGCTTTTAACTATTTGAGTCAATGGTCAATGCACCGTAACTTACAGCGTTGTAGGAGGTTCTCACTGCTATTTTGGATAAGAAAAATGGAGAGGTATCTGAAAGTTATTGAGAAAGAAATATAACTTTTTCTCTATGCTTCACTTTTATTGATTTGTATGAAATCAAGCATGCCAAGTGCTAAAGATTAAAATTATAATTAAGATCAACATTTGTTGATTTTAATGGCTAAAAAATTCAATCCTACTAATTAATGTTTTAAATTTAAATTTAATGAATTAAAAAATAAATGTTGAAAGAATTTTATCTTCGAAAAGAATCTAATTTAACTTGACTTTATATTAGTTCAAGCTCAATATTACTATTATATAACAGGAGTCGTTGAAAAGAAAAATATACAAATAAAATGACAATAAATCCTCAAATGAAGTCTAACTATCAATTGAGATTTTTTTTTCACTTGTTTGGTTTGGTGTAGTTTTGAAAGATTTATAATATATAGAGGAGGAAAATGTCTTTAACTATACTGAGTCTTAATAAAATTATGTGAAAATTTTTTCTTTACTTTTAAAATCTATACAAATTTCTTTTAAAATGTAAAAAAAAAATCCACACTTTAAAGCCAAATTTATTTATTTTTCCGTAAGAAGGGGTAAGTATTAATTCAAATTTAATGATATATGATATTTCAAGTATGTTGTATTAAAAATATTTTTTAAGTTTAAATAATTAAATATAATTGATGAAAAATTAATTTTGATGTAAATGTCATATTTTTTAACTTTTAAAATTTAATCAAAACATATATTTTATCATAAAATACTTAAAATATATTACATTATTTAATTTGAATCAATAATCACTTTGTTATCATTTTATTGATAAAAAATTTAAGAGAAAATTACTCTGACCTCCCCTCTAGTTTTCAAAACTTACACAAACCTCCCCTCTATTTTCAAAACTTATACAAACTTCTTCTCTGTTTTCAAAATAAATAAATAAAAATACACATACCTCCCTCAAAGTTTTAAAAACTTACACAAACCTCCCCTCCAATTTTGAAAATAGAAGGGAGGTTTTTATAAGTTTTCAAAACTTTGAAAAAAGTCTGTGTATTTCTATTTATTTATTTTGAAAACAAAGGAGAGCTTTGTGTAGGTTTTGAAAATATAGGGGAGGTTTGTGTAAATTTTCAATATTTCAGGAGATATCAGATTATTTTTCTCAAAATTTAAATTTAGACTTAAATACAATAATTTTATATATTTCAAGGAGAAGGCCTATCTAACTTATAAGAATTTAAAAAAATTGCATAATTTTATCAAAATCCAAGGAGGACAAAATACTTTCCTCTTTAATACTATCCATATAAGTAACAAGTTTGTTCAGGTTTGTGTAATTATTTCAAAATCAGCTATAATAATTTGAAGTTATAATTAAATCATAAGACCATGTACAATAGTTTTTATTCAACTCATAATTTTGCCTCATTTTTTTTAAAAAATTTAATGTACTTTAATTAAATCAATTGTCAAATATAAAATAAATTTATTTATAATCATTTTCTTAAAATTAATAACCAACAAAATTAGATGTGGGATGTGATGATTGTGTTATCACTTTTTCTTGGTCTCCACCTATTGGATTTTGGGCCCTCCGAAGAAACATAATTTCTCCTTTTGATTTGGTTGCTTGTGTTGTTTAGGCACGCCAAGCCAAATTCCAATCATTAATATTCCAACTTAATCAAAATTGTGAGTCATGTTTGCTTCATTACCCACAAAGTGCATCAAAAGCAGATTTTTTTAGGAAAAGCAAAATCTTCTCTTTGACCACAAACGCAGACAGCCGAAAACTAAAAGGGGCGACAAATGAAAGAAATTATGACAAGCAGCATAAGATTTTAAAAAAAAAGAAAGCAAAGAAAAGCCTATGAGTTAATGAAATATGAGCCTCTGCCTGGGCAGTTGACGCTAATGCAACTTGCATCCTCAAACAAACATATAAAAAAAAAATAAAAAGGAAATTGCTTTCTGCCTTTTAACGCCAACAAAAACTTGTCCCTTGATGCCACCAAGAAATTGGGGGCATCTAGCTTGCTATTTAGAATTTTGTTTCTAGCAAAAGATGTGTATTTAACTTAGATTGTAATTTTTCTAAAAGATCGGAGAACTAATCAATTTCTAAGGAATAAAAAGAATTGCACTTTACATAGAAGTAAATTGTGATTAAATTAATTTATTTCTAATGAACTAAGTATTATTTTTTCTAAGTGAAGAAATAAGCCAAATAAAAAAGATATCAGAATCTTTTTTGTTAATTGTAGCTGTAATTACTATATTAATTATTGATTAGCATGGACTTTAAGAAAAGGTAGGAATTCTACTCATTTAAATGATTAGATGTAACAATTGTAACTATAATTATTAAAGAGGATTCATAAACAATAAAATAAAGACGTGCATAAAATGTGCTGTTTTGATGGAGTGATTTTAAATTTTAATCATTCCAAAAATTGAAAACTATCAAATTTTCTTCTATTTCTTTTTATACTTATTAAGAAATTTCATATATAATGTAAAAATAAAGTGTTATAATAAATTTTTCTATTAATGATTTGTTTGAATGGAGGGAGAGAGGGAAGGAAAAGTATATGCCATCATTCTTTTTTTTTCCTTGGTTTGGAAGTTTTGTTTAAAGAAGAGAAGAAAACAAAAATTTGTGATTAACTCTTCAAAGCCTTCCACTCTTTAATATTTTATATTTTTTTAAATTTGAGAATTTTAAAAGATTATTTACCTAATTTATTATTTTAATTTTATTTTATTCTTTAATTTATATTTATATTTATATTTTTAGAATTTTATAATATATTTTTATTTAAATAAAAATATATTATTTACAATTTTTAAAGTACCAATTATATAAAAATATATATTATAATTATGAAAATTTCCTAATAAAAATATAAAATTATCTTTTTTATCATTAATAATTAAATATGACAATTGTGGGCTATATTTATTCACTTGTGCACATTTATCTTTATTTTAACTAATCTATATTAATTTTAACGTGGATGTGAGTTAAGTTATTGTCAACTTTGTTAAATAAGTAAGGATCATATTAGTTCAATTTATGATAATTTTTTATAACCCTTTTAAATAAGAATTATAATGTTATTTTATGTTTACTTATCATATCATTTTTTGAGAAAAATTTTTAAAGAAAAATTTGGGGAGGTATATTTTTTAAATTATAAATTTATTAATAAATTAATAAGATAAACTTGTAAAATATATATTTTTATTTAATCTCCATTATTTTTCTTGTATGATTTTAAATATTTAAATAAAGAGAGGAAGTCATGATCCTTTGTTCCTCTTTTTTTTCTTTCTTTTATTCTCTTTCATTATTTTTCTTTTTGTTTTTTTTTACTTTCAAATATATCATAAATCATATTTTACTGAACAAATCGGGTCAAGGGATTTTGCCCCCAATTACATTACACCTTTGCAGAGTAAAGTAAGATTATTTGTCTAATTCACTTATTCATAGTATTTTCCTGCAAACTCTTACCTTAAATTAAATTTTATTGCTTTAAAATAGACAGAAATAAGGGAATACTACGACACCTCGAAGATTTCAAATCTGAGGTGACATGGTACTCTCAGAAATCTCATTCAATGGTTTAGAATATGCCACATTATCAAGAAAATTTTCATAGAAATAATGTTAAACAAATCGACTTAAGGAGTAAAGGAGACAATAAGAGAAAAAAAAGGCAAAATAGTGGGGAAAAAAAAGAAATACATACGGTGTTGTCTACGGTATCTTTGGCATGTTATGGGTTTTGGAACCCTGGACAGGTGGTGAAAAACTATTTAGCCACATGTGAATTATGCAATTAAAAAATTGTTTCTAATGGTCGAAGTTTGTTGTGCAAAATTGCAGACATGGCCTAACCTTTTGATAGTGAAAAAACACTGCACCAAATTATGTCCTACATGGCTAAAGAGGATTGGCTCTGCCCGTCTAACACCATAAGGAAGGAAACCAAAATTGAGAAGAGTGTTCTGACTTAAAACCCTCCATCGGCAGCTCTATTGTGCCTGAGTATTTCAGATTGTCGACCGTGGCTATCTCTCCATAGCCAAGCAAAAATTTACCACGCATCAAGTTCTCTTATTTTTTTCCATGAAATTTTAGCGTAATTGCTCTATCCTTTGTTTGTGAGTCCTAAAATTCAGAACACGAATGTTTGCAAGCTGCGATATCGACTTTGAAGAGTTGAGCAAGTTCTACCGTCGACATTGGAGAGTTAAAGACATGACGGAGCTACTGGCGAATCCCTTCTGCTACCTTTGCCAGAAACCCATAATACACTGCACAAACAGAGCCCTAACGCATTTGCTCCCCCTCTCATCTCCTTGTCAAGCTTCGATAATAATAATCTCTGATAGATCCACCAGGTCTGATACATTAATCGTTTGCTATTCTTCACCATTACAAACTGCTCCGACCAGGAATTGCGATATCAATTCCTCAATAGGCTGCAATTTGCAATTCATGAAGTCCTAGGCCCTTGCCACTTCAGTGCCCACACAGCAAACACGGAGGAGCATTGTTTCTCACTTCCAGAGTCATTGTGACAAATACAAAACAAGAGGCCCTTCTTTATAATTCCAGAAAACTAGCAAATTTCAATTTTTTAACCGAACGGTTAAGATGACTTAATGAGCATCCAACATAAGCCATAAGTCCACTTCAGTGCCCACACAGCAAACATGGAGGAGCATTGTTTCTCACTTCCAGAGTCATTGTGACAAATACAACGTAAGCCATAAGTCATCCACGTCACCTGAGGTTCCGACACCTCTCGGCCCCATAGACTCCGCCAATATTATTATTATATAGTACCGTTAGGATGTACAAAAAACTATAATGTCTTTGCGTGACTGAGTTCAAGTGTAGCTCCTGTGATGCCCTAGTCAGCGTGCCGTTTCCAAAGCCCTGCCCTCGTATTATTTTATTTTATTAAACAAGAAAACGCTAAGATATATAACAATTTTCGGTAATACACGCCATTATAAAAACGCTATTTTATTCTGGATTGCCTCCTTTTATCATTCCCAAACGCAAACTCCAACTTTTAAGTTTTTAACGCAGAGTCTGTAAATTTTACAGTACACAGACTTTCACTCTTGCGTACCAAAAATCTACTGTGCAAACTACAGTAACCCAGCTGTAAAAACTTGCATGGACGATAATGCCCTCGTCCATGCCAGCCGAAATTACCCATCGGTTCTTGGTCTGAACGGATTAGCACGAGCTAAAATCACCGAGAAAACAAATTGGAGAATGTGAAGTAAAAATTGGGATCGCAGGAGAGAAGGGTCAAAGTGGTCCATGCAGCGGTCAAAGACCACGAGCCTAGCAGGACAGTTTGGTCATTCACATTAGAAGGTACGTTGGGACTCGCGCCCAAATTAACCTCTCCAGCCACCCTCGTTGCAGCAGAGGAAGTGACAGCGAACAACTTGGGAGCTATGCCCTTCTCCTTTGTCTTGTTTATTTCACCAAAAATATCCTATTACTTAAGTTTCAATTCATTTAGTGCAAATTTTGACGCAAGAAATGGCATCTTCGCTGCCGCTTTGAGCATAATTTAGACGTTGCTTTCTCTCTCTTATTTTTTTAACAAAGATATTAAAATGCTCCAACTTCCATGATTCCATCCATTAAAAAAATATATATACGAAAGAAATTAATCAAACAAAAATGTTGCGTCAGCTTCAGCTTCCATTAGATCTGCAGAGAGAGCCGACCTTTACCTCAGCTTCTTCAATGGTGGAAGAAATCTCCCTTCAAATTTTAGATCTCAGAAATCCTTCATCTCCAACTCTCACAGAGAAGTAAAAATTAAACTAAAAAAATTGAAAAAAAAATTTAAAATATGAGAGAGAGAGAGAGAGAGGGGCGTAGGTATAAGCTATTTTGCTTCAATCTCTTCGTTCTACTTTCTCTTCTTTCTATCCTCACACAGTAATAGTGGAATTTAAACAGTAGTACCACCACGAACCCTCCCTCAGGAAAGATTCAAATCCCCCCCTAAAAACAAGACAAAAATAAATAAGAAAATTTATATATGTACATGTATATATATAAATCTCTTCCTCCTCTTTTTGAGGCTGATAAAAAGCTGAAACCGGCCACCACGGGCAAAGCGGAGCCACCAAAAGGATCCTAACATAGGAAGGAAGTCAAAAAAGTGATTGAAACTTTTCTACTTTGATAATTTCTAATCGGATCCTTCAACTTCTTCCCCTTCTAGCTATTTCTTCATGAATCACTGTAGTCGCGCCAGCAGATGAGCATTATGACGCAGCGCCTCATGATGTAGAACCTCGCGCGTTGCTCCTTCACGAGCCTCGCGCACTTTCTGGCGAAGGCGCATCGTCTCTGGCTCGATGGATTCTTCATGAAGGAAGACGAACTCGAAGTGGAGGACCGACTCCTTGATGAACCTTCCTTCTTGGAAAGCCTCCATTTGTCGTCCAAGTAGAACGGCGGGGCAGCTTCGGAGATGCTACAGGAAGATACGGACGCCATGGATGCGAATTTAGAGAGAGAAATGGAAGAAATTTTGGGAGAAGAGAGAAGAAACTGGTTTGCGAGAGCCAGAAGGAAGCGGAACAGAAAACAGTGGGCAGTGTTTTGGAGAGTGGCGAAGATGCTGCGATGAATGAGCGAGGAACGAAAGGAGGAAGTGGGTGAGGAGAGAATAAGTCATTAGTGATGTATTTATAAATGGGTTGGATTGAAGAGCGTGGCAGTGGGTATCACCTGGGCCTTCCTTTGCCTCGAGAGGCCCACCATTGTTTTTGGTAATAATTTTAGATTACAATTTGTTTTTATGGACAAAATTATTATCTTAAATCTTAATTGAAGAATTGTTAATCGTTAATGAAACTAATAATCCACTGGGCTCCCGAAGCACACGTCGAGGGGAGAGTCAAGAGTTGAACTGAGGGCATCTCGCCATGGTGGAAAATAAAATGACAAGTACACATCTGTTGTGTTACTCCCCGGTGGAACGTAGAGCAGTTTCGTAGATGACTTTTTGTTTTTTTTACCGGTAAATTCTTACTTTAAAAGTATATATTATATATGTACATTCTACAATAAATAATTGAATTTATAAAATAGAAGATTTTTTGGTTTGCACACAGGAGTCACTCTAAGTCTAAAATAAGAGTGTTATTTATAAATAATTTGAGATTAATTTGTGAAAAAATTATTTAAATTTAATTTTAAATAAATTGAATTGAATTAATGTATAAATTAAGTTTGATATTTATATTGCTCAATTTAAGCTATTTATAATAAGTTAATGATAAAATATATTTTTTATTTATATTATATATAAATAATATAATATATGTAGTATTTTTTATGGTTTCAAAGAGTTAATTATTTATTTTAAAAGTATTTTAATTTATTTAATAAGAAAATTAAGGAACATAATTTTTTGTTCACATTTTAATAGGTTAATTGAGATTTATATTTTAATTGATGTTTTAATAGAATTTATGACCATATATATAAGTAAAGGATATTGATGTAAATAATTGCTAATGAATGACATTAAAATTATTGTGATGAATGGTATTCTAATATTTGAAGAAAAGGGTCTAAGTTTTTTCAATAAATATTTCCATTGGTCTTAGAGGTGAGGTATGGAAATAAAAATTATTTGCTTGAAAGTAGCAAATTTATCACTTTTAAAAAACTCTAGATTTTTATGTTGTTTATATTATTTCTTTTATCTTATATTGGGGGAGAAAATATTCCAAATTTTCAAAGTAGGTTCTTAACTTTTGGATTAAGTTCGTGTCTTTTAGAGAAGGTTCGTTGCATATTGAAAGAAGTTCGTGGCTTAAGAAGTTGTTGCATTGAATTGTATATCATATTTTTATTATAGTATCCGATTACTTACTTTAATTATTTCCTGTATGATTATTTGCTTTACACTACATTATGAAAGAACCGATTATTTCTTACCATATATATAAAAAATTAATTACATTAGTAATTGTTAGGTTACATGAAAAAATATAATGATTTGGTTGGTCATCTTTTGCTATATATATATTTGTTAATAGATAAAATTACTAATTTCATTCTTGAAATTATAGATTGCTAACAAAATAATTTTTAAATTATATTAAGTAACTAATTTTATTCTTAAATTATAGTTGGTACAATAATTTCATTCTTTTGTATAGATATTCAGAAGCAAAATTGATCATTTAATATAATTCAAAATTATTTCATTAATACTTTAGGATTTTAAGGATGAGATTAGTAATTTAATCTTATTAATATTATATTTATTAGTCAATTTGATAATTGTATAAAAATTTATATTAATAAATAAAATAAGATAAAATAATGTAATCTTTAATTTATTTATAAAAGATAAATTTTTATATACTTCAAGTAAACTAACAACATATTATTTACGTAAAAATGTGCAAACCCGTTTAGATTTGCATAAAATCAACGTACAAACATCCGCTGAAATTACCCCCATAGCACTCCTACTCTGGAGTGTCACCAAAGGAAAGAATGTGGCAGGATTGACTAGAATTTTTAAAGTTATATTCTTCCAATATAAAAATATAAAATAATATTAACATAATGATACTATAAAATAACAAAATCTTGCATAAAATCAAAATGGGGATAGGGGTTTTTGAAAGAGTAAAAAAAGGGTAAATGAATTTTCAGGATGGGATTGAACTTTGAAGAAGAAATTATAAATGAACACAGAATTAGAAAAATGGGGGACCAGGAGTGTTTTGATTTGGTGTCAGCATTCACCAATTTACGGTCGTATGATGTGGAAGCCACTTTTACTTCTACTGTCAAATAGTAAAGCCCTCTTGTCCTTTACCCACCATCAAAAAGCAAATTTGTCATTTTTCCATTCAAGTTTGCATATTTCTTGTCACATAATTTCACTTGTGGGAGCTCATTTCAAAAAGTTTTCTTGGCCATTTCCGTCTTTTTGGCTATGTTTCTGCTCCGGCTTAATTTTAACCATTTATATCTCTTCTCTGTTTCATGCAAGTATTTATTTCATGCAAAAAAAAAAAAAAAACTCTAACAAGCAATCTTTTTCCATTTTTTCGAATAAAATTGCCTCTTATTGAAATTGTATTATTTTCTAAAGCTTCATTTTTTAAAGATATTTTCGTGGAAAAAAGGAAAAAAATTTACTTGGTTACGTATAAATGAAAGGAGAAAATTTAAATAAAATTTTATAAGTATATGTTATGAAGTTCTCAATTAAAATTATATATATATATATATATATATATTTAATTTTTAGTAATTAATTAATAATTATATTTATTAAATTATGATTATTAGCTATAATTTGAATGAATAATATAAATATAACATTTTGATTGAGAACTTTATAACAAATATTTATGAAATTTTACCTAAATAAAAGAGTGATTTATTTTTTATATTTTATGATTAAGAAAAATAAAATATAAAATATATAAAGTAGTAATAATAGAGAAAAATAATTTTATTTTTATAAAAAATTATTTTCTATCAATTTTTTATTTAACATTAAATATATTAATTTTTTTACTATTTTCATATTTTATTTTGTGAAAGTATTTTTCACGGAGACAAATGAAACCAAACGATGATACATTTTCTGTTTAAGTGTAAGCTCCTTCGCTCTTTGGAAAAAATAATTTGTTGAATAAAAATGGTATTGTCTGCATTTCAGAAATATAATATTATTTTTGTTTATCTATTAGTTTTAGAAAATAAAGATTATATTTATTATTTTCTTCTAAATATTAATCATATAATCTTAACAAATATAATATTCATCAGTTCAGAAATCTAATGAAGAATTAAATTTTTTTAATTTTATCTTTTTTATTAATAAATATTTTTTATTTTACATTTTTATTTTTAAATGTCTTAATAAATTTATCTTATTTTTCTATTTTTATTTTCACCCATATTAAAATTTATGCATGAAATAAGAAAGAAATTTATATATATATATATTTAAATTTGATCACAAATTTCAAATAAAAAAGAATAAATTATAATTTTGAATTAAAGGATAATTTTAAAAGTTTATTAAAAATAAATAAATTAAATTATTTTTAATCAATTAAATATGATAAATAAAAAAAAAGAAAAGGAATATTTAATAATTTCACAAATTAGTTAACTTTTAATAAAAATGTATTAATAAATTATAATTTTTTAAAAGATTAAGATTATTGACGACCTTCGTCAATTTTTGTATATTTATCTTAGAACCGGGGTAATGCATCTTGATATTTTGAAAAGCGTGTGCAAAAGTGGATTATCCATATTTAATAAGTAAAAAATTAAAAAAAAACTATTTTACCTTGATTTCCCGGAGTAGATAGGCGTCAAATTGCGAGCAGAGGATTCTTTTGAGCTACTCCTTCCATTCTTTGCTATCACGTACCGGCGCGTGTTCGACGCACCAGCCACACCGACCCACCACTCCCCCAACCGAACAGAGCTCTGAATCTTTCTTATGCAAGCATTTACAGTTTGCTTAAAAGAAATATTCGTGGGGCAGAAAGTTAACTGAAGTTATTCAGTTCACAAAAAATTTGGTAAAAGGTGAAATTTTTGATAAATAAAAAATAAGTGGGTAGTTTAATTGCTATTCGTCAGAATAGGAGAGGTAAGATTTTTCAAAAAACATTACTTTTTATAAAATATAAATAATTAGAGTATGTTTGGATTTGTTTTAATTTTTTAGAAATTATTTTTTTATTTTTAAAAATTATTTTTAATTTAAAAAATAAAGAACAAATAATGATAGGTGGTGTATAAAGAAGAAATTTCATTTTCTTAAAATTACTTTTATTTTTATTTATAAATTATACATTTAAAATTATTATTTTAAAAAATAAATTAAAAAACAGTTGTAAGAAAGAAGTTTTGTTTTTAAAAAATGAAAAATAAAAAATTAATTTTAAAAATAATAAATAAACAGATCCTTATTTGCTCACTATCTCGATAAATTAAACTCCTTATATATTTATGGAATAGAAATATAAAATTATTTTTACTAAATTTATCAATGAAGGTCTTGACCTTTTATTTATTTGGCTTAATATTAATTATTATATTATATTTTATAAGAAAAATTTACGTTAATTGATTGAAAGTTTTTATTATGAATTAAAATAAATTATAATTTTTATAACAAATTTAAATTTAATTTAGTAATACAAAATTAATTTTATATTATTATTACCCATATATTACTTCATCAATAAAAATTATTAAAGTATTTTTAGTATTGATAAAAATTATAAATTATTTAATAACGTATATTTCCTTATTTATTGATAGTATAAAATTTTTTATATTAATAATAAATTAAATTTAAACTCTTTTATAATTACATGCGTGTTATGTAATTACCATAAGCTTAGAGAGAAATATGTAATATATAGACTATTTATATATATATTCTCTTCAGTTTATTTAATTTTTCATGTTAAATTAAAATAAAAAATTACAAATTCTAAAAGATTATAATACTAAGGAGATTAGAGATACGACTTTATTTAAAAAGTGATATATAAAGACAATTGAAATTTATTTATATATCTAATTTTATATTATAATTTTGTAGAGTATAAAAGTTATTTTAATAATAATTTTAAACTATAAAAATGCACCTAAAAATTTTATGACACTACTTAAAGGTAAACTAATACTTGCAAACGAATTTTTTTGGAAGTTTTAAAACAGAAAATTTCTTTATTTTTTAGACATTTTTATATATTATATTTTAGATTCTATTTATTTATCAAAAATTACTTTTTAAAAAAAAATTATTTATATGTATATTAATAAATGAGTGATATGTTACTTATACTTATGATTAAAAAAATAATATTTAAAGTCATCGTAGTAGAGGAAAGAATTTTTTTTTTAAATAGAAGATTTATTTTTTTAAAATTTTTCATATTTAATATTAAACAAATAAATCACTTATTCTTATTTTAGTGTCTTATAATTATATATTTTAAAAAATATTTTTTGTTAAAACAAATATAAATTTGATATATCTTTAACTTTATCTTAACCAATAACAAAGAATATATTATGTTTTAATGCTACGGTTATAAAAGATTACGGCCGGAGGAATAAGGATGGTATTGCAGGAAATGCAGGTACCATTTTACACCAGAGATGTAGTGCAGGGAAATATTTTTAATTTAACTGAAGCAACGAAAATTCGTGTACTATTACTTTTTATCAAAAGTACTTGATTAAGTAAAATAAAAATTATTTATTAAATTTTAATACTCACTTGATTATATTATTTATTATTTTAATGCTAAAATTTTAGTATTATAATAATATTAAAAATAAAAATATTTTCCGACAGGAGAGCGAGAGAAAAGTGATAATGGGGAGGTGACCGTACACGTGAGTAGGGTCGAAGGTGCTGATTGGCGGGGCTTGTTTCTTCTATTATCTGCTAAGCAAGATGACCCACAGTGACAATACAGAGCTGCCTTGTGAAGTATTTATCAACCAATGACATCCATTTTGTGTTTTTATTACCCTAAGTGTTCATGTGCTATATACAGGTGGACCCATGTATTTATGTATGGATGATGTTCATCCACCATGCCCATGTTCATGCATGCATGAGTGATTGCAATTTTCCATCCAAGCCAAACAAATATTTACTTGCAAGCAACTCATCAAATGCTCCATTTTGGTGAAATGCCCCCGAAACCATATGTCCCAACTTTGAAATTCTCTTACTCGTACAAACGGCAGGTACACAAATTTCATATATCAACTAATTTTAATTCATTTACTTTAAATTGCAAGAAGTTGAATAAAAAACTTTTTTTGACTCAATCATCATTTGATCAAGAATACATAATTATAAATTATAATCATAATTGGTTATCATATCAATTTTTTTGTGATTGATAAAATTGTAAATAAATACATGAAAATATAATTATTATGATGTAAAATTATAATTAAAATATAGTTCATAATAATAATATTATATGTAATATTGTGATTGTAATATGTAATTATGAAGTATGATTCTAAGATCAATAACTAGTAGAGTTAAATACTTTATTCATTCTTTTTTATTTATTGTATTTTAAAGAAATTTTTTTATTTTTTATTTTAAAATTTTGATGAGGTATTAATTTTTTTTTCAAATTTATTTATTTATTATTAATAAATACTTTATTATTCTATATTATTAACCAACTTGTATTTATTTTTTTATATTTCTTTTTCTATTTTCGGTTATCTTGAATTTTATATATAAAAAATAATTTTATAAAATTTATTAAAATAAATAAATAAAATTATTTTTTTAATATGTGTGAATTGATTAATAATGATTAAAAAAAAAGAATGGAGGAAATAATAATTACAACTAGCTAAAAGTTTCTGGAATAGCTTCTAATAATTAATAAAGACTTTTTGGGTAAAGAACATTCTAATATCATATTATTTCCCAAAACCTGAACTGTAAATGAATATTTTGAAAAATATATATGAAGTTTTCATTTCAGATATCACCACCATATCATCATCACCATCATCACTCAACAAATTAACCTTGGGGAACATCAAGAATACGTGGGAGTCTCCACGGTCTTATTACCACCCTGCTGTCAGATTTTCCATTTTATTGTGCATGTGGGCATATCTCTAGTAGCTGTCATGGACCCCAATAGTCGTATTTTTATAAGACTGTAGACCCACGTAAAATAAAAAAGGAACATTTATAATGGAGGTCATACGCACGAGTGCAACCTGCAACGTGGACTTTATACAATTTATATCCAATGTCAAATTTGCAGATATTATATGCAAACCCTCCCCATTTATTGCACTTCATTTCTTATCTCCAACTCCCATGTCTATTCGACAGCGACCGCTGCGACCTTTCTCTTAAAGTCGGCAAACCCATTCACATATTTCCTCATCCATTTCCATTGCAATTGACAGCTTTAATATATCATTGACACTTTATGATATAATTTAATTTCTGCTAATAATTTTATTATGTTGTTGCTCTCCCTAGAAAATTAAAAAAAAAAAAAATCATTTCTCCCTGCTTTTTACATTTTAAAGTTAAAATTCTTGCAGTTGGTCATTTTGTCACAATATTTAATGGATCTAGATCCTGATTTAAATGAGGTATTGCATATTCGAAGATTCTGTTTAGTAATATATTTCTTATTTTAGGGAACTAATATTATTCCCTTGACCATGCATACTTCTCCGCAACACATTATTTTTTCTTGGGTGTTGGATAACATTTGTGGGCTTATGCGTAAAAAGTGCAGTCATATCCTCTAGAAATTGATAGAAATTGAAATATAACGAATAGAAAATAAGGAGCGAAATCCCAATCTGTGGAAATACAATGTAATTCCAAAAGCACCAAACATATCTTTGGATCGGACAATAGAATGCCTGCCAGAAAAGATGCTTTCTTATCTTAAAAGCTTACACTCTTGGTACTCTGGCTTAAAGTGGCTAACAGAATGGGTTAATCCATGGAACTTTATAAAATCAATCACAAAAGTGTACCTTAAAAAATGATATAAAAAAAAGCCGAAGTTCAAAGAAGCGCAATTTATGTAATAAATATTTCCTTCTTCATCATCACATTAAAATTTTTTTATAGAGTATGACTGGAATAGATTAGAGTGAAGGTTCACTCTTAATATAGAGGGATACTAAGTACATATTTAAACCTTTTTATTGCGAATTTACTGAATTGAGATTAGCATGAAAATTGCAATAATTTCTCTCATACCTTTTTGCTTGGATGAACCATAACAGTTGTGATTTCCACAGAATTATCTAAATCTTCCCCGTCCACTGCCTGTCCTTTATCCAGATGATAAATTTTGCTAACTCAATTTGAAATTATTACTGCCACCATATATGTTTCCCATGTGACTCCTTCTCTTTATCATGATTTATAAATGCTAGTCCTCACCTCTATTTAAAAAGGTTATGTATCGCATATTGGATTCTTTTTGCTTTGCTTAAACACTTCACACTCAAAATGTTTACTCTTTGCACCCTTAACTACTCTTAATGAATCTACAGTTTTACTTACACTTCTGATATTATAACTCGAAAACCCTCCCCTTAAACAATTATATATGAAGTGGAAGTTTAAAATTAATATATGTTAGTATTTTATGAAGATTTGCCAATTTTCAAACACTTATAGAAACTAGTTGTATCAATACTTTTAAATATGATTAGATTTGATAATAATTTTTGAACGAATTTAAATTCTCAATATGCTATTAGCATTCTATTTGGTTCGACTGAGGCCTCTTCTTCCTGTGATTTCTTCTTTATTACTCAAACAGATTCTATGCAGGAAGGAAAATCTTGATTAAAAAGCTTAATGAAATTGTTAAGTAAAAATTTAAAAATAATTTCTAGCACTTAAGACAAACTAATTAATTTGGTTTTGGCATGTGGGTTAATTATGAGAAGAAATGGGGAATAAATTTGAGAGGGCACATGAGGTGAGTCGGAGCCACTTCTCTACGATCCCTTTCTGTTGGTTTTTATAAAGAAGGCAATTCCATAATTATCCTTACCGAAACAACTGAAGACAAAGATGTGGTTGGATTTTTAGCGTACTTCTGGTTTCTCAAAATGCTTTCACAAGTGGGTGGCTGTCTGCTAAATTTCGAAGCACTTTCAATTCATTAGAAAAGTTGATAGAAGATATTACAAGAAAACACGACAAACGCATATTAAACGAAAGTGCTTATTGAAACAACTTGTCATGGCTATGTGTCTGGCACTTTATTAGAAAAGCATGAGCAGATGTATACGAGAACTTGAAGGTCCATGAATTTTTATATAAAAAAATTTATAAGTACAAAAAAAGGTTGCTAAATTGAATTTTAAATTTTTTATATTCATTAGATTTAATTTTATAAATTTATCTTATTATTTTTTAATTAATGATAACTTTTAATTTATGTTTAAAATTTTGAATTATTGCTGCTCCTGTATCACCTCAGGGAAATGGAATTGCGAAAAGAAAAAGAAATTAGGGGGTTCTTGCTGTTGTCAGCCTCTAAGGGAACCTAATGTTTGTTCAGTCATCAAATTAACTGCATGTAAACCATATTTGATGTATAGTCCATTATTTGGCCTACGTTCTTCAGTTTTCCTTTGCCGTCCAATGTGTGAGCTTTTGTTTCAACCCTAGCTAGTTCTGAGTTGTTTCTATTCTTGTTGGAACTTGCAATATGTAGGGTCTTTACTTGTAATCCCTATCTTCTTCTCTCGGCGAGAATTCAATTCGAAGCTTATTAGAAATATTGTTCATCGAGATAAATCAAATTCTTTCAAGGTCGTTCATTTTGTTAAGATATTTTTTTATAAAAATATTTTATATTTTTTTATATGTATGAAATAATGATATATTATTATTAAAAAAATAATATCTCCAAAGGAAAAGTTGCTTTATTCCAAATTTCTTTTAATTAACATAGTATCTATAGAATATTTTTACCACCTTAATTATTTATAATTATATTTATACAAAAGATATTTTTTATTAAAAACATAATTGAAATATTTGAATATTTTCTAACATCTTCTTTCCTCGCGATCCTTCGATTAGGTTTGGCCTGCCCACCCTCGATCATCTGGTGCATTGTGATTTATAATAACGATGTAATTTATATAACGGCTATGCATTTTCGTATTTATACATAATTTTACTAATTGTAATTCTAATTTAGAATCATTATGATGATTACAATTTAAATATAAAAAAAATGTATTCCAATAATAAAAAATAGACATGAGATTAAATGTGTTTTTTATTGGTAAAATTAATGTTTTAGAAATAATAAATATTAAGTTTGATTTATTGTTATTGTAAAGTGTTTTATAGTATAATAAATAAAAAATTGAAATATTATAAAAATAAGATTAAAATGCAATTTTGATCTTTAAAGTAATAAATTTCTATCAATTTAATTTTTAAAGTAACTTCGTCTTAATTTGATTATTGAAGATTTAAATTTAAATCCAATTTTAGTACTTATCTTAGATAGTTAATATTTATTAGAGAGGCTAAAATAATACTTGAGCTTAAGTCTCTAAGAACTAAATTGAAACTAATCTTAACTTTTAGTTATTTAACGTTGAATATGACAAATTTAGAGAAAATAATTTTTCATATTTCAAAAGGGAATTTATTTTTTTAAAATTTTTAGGTATTATTTTTTTAATATCAATATAAATGATATATCATATCTTATTAATATACATATAAATAAAATTTTTCTATAAAAAATATTTTCTGAAAAAAATTTGGATATTAAAAGTTTTTTTATTTCATGTATTGTTATTATATATGTTCTCTTCTGTTTGCGTCACCGTCTGTCTCGTGGATATTATTTCCCAATTTACCAGAAAATCTTGATTGAACTATAATCGATTTAAAATCAGATAAATATACTGAATAAATAAAAATATATCTTTATTTACCCAAAAAAATCCTTGTAGTACATAATTGATTTAGGATCAGATAAATATGAATCAATTTTTAATCATTTCCATTTATAATAGTTTCCAGAAAAAAAATATATAAGGGGGGTTAAAATTTTGTAACCTAAAGTGTCCACAGAAGAACAAGATTTGCTGGACACAATTTGGGTCTTTTGTAAGGGCTATGTGATGATCACATGATGCACCGCTGTACATGTTACTCAATTAATCACATTATTAGGTGGGCCGGCCCCTTCTCTGTGTGCTGTGTGGTTAATTTTCGGGTGCCATGTCGTTTTGGACACGTGTCATTATCTTTGGCATGCCTGATATGCCCCCTACATGGGCAAAACCACGCCTCGTTTGTTTGGTCAACTAGAGTCCGCAACGCGCACGCCTGCGTTCGATTTCTGCTTTTCAAAGCTCTGTTTTCTTAATTGTCGGTTTTATAGTAGGATAATATCATTGATGTTGGTTTGTGATTATTAGAAACTGTTCAGCCGAAAGTCAAGAAAATATTAGCACGATGTGGGACAGGAAAAAAAAAATTGAAATTTGGAAATTTGGTTTTTGCCAAATATCGAATGAGCAAAGCTGAATATGTGGGAGAGCAACGCCAAGAAAATAAATTGAAATTTGGAAAAAAATATTAGCATGATGTGGGACAGGAAAAAAAATTGAAATTTGGAAATTTGATTTTTGCCAAATATCAAATGAGCAAAGCTGAATATGGGGGAGAGCAACGCCAACTAACTTTGTAAGTTGGATTTAAATTTGATTTATTACTAGTTTAGATTAATTTTATATTATTATTTATTATTATATTATTAAAAAATTATTATAATATTTTTATTATTAATAAAAAAAATTATTTATTATTTTTTAGTAATGATTATTTTATATTTATTTATAGTGTAAAATATTATATATTAATAGTATATTAAATTTAAATTATATATAAGAAATTGTTAATTTTTATATTCATATGTGAAAGTTAACAACTTCTATATTTTTATTTAAACAAAAAATATTATATTAGTTTACTAAAAATAAAAAATATTTAAATAATTTATATAAAAATATTAATTTAAAATATTTAAATCATCCATTTATTTTCTCTCTTTTCTGTAATAAATGTATTCACTAGTTGAAGTAATCGATTATAGTGACAAGAAAAGTTTATTTGATTCACAGAAACTGAAGTGAAAAATGCAATTTACTAAAAGTGAAAGGTAGGTATATTGTTTTATTGATCACAAAAAGGATGGAAAGCTTCTCAAAAAAAAAAAAAAAAAAAGGTTTTACTTGGAGCTTGTTTACTCGCTTCATCCTATATAAGAAGAATTTTAATTAAAAATTTTAAATCTTATTATCAAATAAGTAATTTTGAATATTTGTAAGCAAGTTCATAAATCATATCCCAGAAAGTTCAGAATGAATTTACTTTTTAAGAAACTATATTTTTCTTGAGCATATATTTATTATGTGAATTAAATCCTCACCCAGGTAAATAAAGAAAAATAATCAAGAAGACGGAATATACATTGTAGGAATAATATATAATCAAAATACACTAAATTTAGTTCGATAATAATGTACAGTAAAGAAGGCTAGCACTTTTTTTTTTTGAAAAATTAACTTTTATGGTATGTACAATTATATATAACGGGGACTGCTTTTGCATGATGCACTAATGGTAAAAATAATGGAACTTTCAAGGCCTTGCTGTAAAGTTTCTTACAAGTGCAGAGCCGAATGCAATTATTTAATTTTCTTGCTCTATATATCTGAATGATACCACCGTCATGATCTTTTATAGTAGCTTTAAGATCTGAGGTCTTTTAGCACTCGTTTTGTCATTAAAGCCCATTTCATATTGCTTTCATTACTTGCAGTTGCGCCTCCAAAACTTCAATCAAATAACACTATGTTCTTCATACAATCGCCGGATTTGCTTATTGCTGCCTATGTTTTTCACATCCATCACGCAGCAGAAGGCAACATCCCCACCAAAAAATCATGGTAAATGATTAAGAGACGAGTTCCAGAGCTCTAATTAAGTAGGTCAGGTCTAACTTTTATGATCAAATTGTGAGAAATTTTTTGACAAATCTAGAAAATTGAGTGTAAATGACTTGCATTTTGAAAATATTTCTAGTTTTATTATGGTGTTGAGAAATTTATAATAGGATTTCATTCAAATTTTAATAATTATCAATTTGAGGTTATTTCTTATCTTAAATTATTCTCTTATTTAAATCAAGATTCCTTTATTTAATTTTTTTGACTTATAAATATATTGTATTGGGTATGAATAATTTATCGAAAAAATAAATACAAGAGAATTTATATTTTTAGCTCTTATAAAATTATTTAAGATTTCATGGTTGACTTTTTCTCTTTTAATAAAATTATTTATATTGAAAATGAAAAATGTATGCGTATATGTTTTGTAAGAATATATACCACATTGATTAAAGGAAGAATACAAAATATTTTGAGTGTAGGCCTCAGATTGGTCAAAAATTTTGTGATCCCTCTATTGACTCCTTAGTAAAGTTTGTCTATCATCATCTCATGGAGAGTAGGATAAAGTTTGGACTACATTAAATGGGTGCCTTCTTATTTTCTATTTGTTTGATCTTGATTCATGCCAACTCAAACTTTTGCATCATTATAGTTATTTAAGAAATTTTCCCAATATTTTAGTATGGCTAACTTTTGCATTTTGATAAGTTAGCAAATCATATCTTAAATTTCAAAATCATCTCGATTATGATATCAAAACATTTGATATATTATAATGCAAAAAGTAATGGCACTAAAATTTCAGTGTTATGATAAGAGTAAGAATATCTATCTGCTTTTGTCTGAATAGATAAGTTGGTCAAGTGGGGAGAAGTTGGTTTTGACACTCTCTCGCCAGTTACCGCTAAAAAATATTCACAGTAAGATAACATGACCAAAGTAGATACTTCTGCTGCAAATCGCCTATACAATCTGTCAAAGTTAAGATAAAGCAGAAAGACGAAAGTTCCACACTCCAAGTGAGAAGCCTTCATCAATCATTAACTTAGCCAAATGAGAAAATGATGTTCACTTTTTCTTTCCTTTTTCCCAGACAATGAAGGAAACAGTAGCACTAATAAAGTTATCAGCAGCAAGCTTTGTTGATGAAAAGGGGGGCATAAGCTTCACAGATATTTTCTCTCGAACTCTCTTACACTGGATTCTATGACGATTCATCATCTTTATCCGGCTTTTGACCAGTCATTTTTTCCATCAAACGACATGCAATTGCAATATAGTAATTAGATGCTTTAAACTAGGTTCATCTGCCACATGGATCATTTAAAATTTAAGAAGATGGAATCTAGGATCATGGGGTTGTTACTTACTAAAATAATTAAGCTTAATTGAGTTTTCTATTTGAGGCTAACCTTTTTGTCCTATTATGATTATCTTTTTCAAAGTATAAAAAAAAAATGTTTGGAATCATACCATAACATATGTACTATAAACATTTCCAGTGTAAGATTACTGTTTGTAGCTCACCACAAGAGACGCCTACTGACTAACACCTTTAGTAGAATTCACATGAACGGCACTCAGTAAAACTTATCTACATATGATAAAAGTAAGTCGCAAGACAGGTTCGATAAAGAATTCTAAATTTCATTCTAGCAAAAAAGTTAATCCTTTTGATATTCCAATTATCACAAGCGGTTTCACCATAATTCTGTTTTCTTTTTTATATAAATTCACCACATCTTTGAATAGTTGAAAAAATTGGATTAATTGATGCATCATGCATAGTGATTTATAATGGTCATTCCCTAATATCATGACCCAGTTATTGATAATTGTCTTCCCATGATGCAATTCCGTAGGCCAGAAGAAAATGTTTCCCAGTAGTACTTCAATGCAGTGAATTTAGACATAATAATAATAATAATAATAATAATAATAATAATAATAATAATAATAATAATAATAATAATAATAATAATAATAATAATAATTCATTGATATTGATAAGGGCAAAGATATTTTCTGCTGGCTCGTTTGATGACATTCATCCTCAAATCACAATGAAAGCAACCAATATGTCAAGAAATAATGCTAACCAAAATATTTCATATAAAAGGAGTTTATTATGGTATATTTGAAATTTTAAAAT
Organism: Sindora glabra; assembly: GCA_020226215.1. Classification (NCBI taxonomy): domain Eukaryota; kingdom Viridiplantae; phylum Streptophyta; class Magnoliopsida; order Fabales; family Fabaceae; genus Sindora; species Sindora glabra. The sequence goes on along the minus strand of CM035230.1, from coordinate 56,763,268 downwards.
TTGGGTAATGAGATAAGTTCTGAAATTATTAAATTGAGATTATTCAATTATAATTATTTATATTTATTTTTTAATATATGTAATCAAATAATTTGAATTTAAAAATTTTTAAAATTGTCACTTGACCCTAAATTATAACAGTTTAAGAGTGCCATAGAATTCACTCTATAAAATCATCAACAATGATTTGGATGAATCAAATATATGAATTAGATATGAATGATTTGTAGTTAATCTAATAATTGGTAAATAATGAGTGGAGTAGATTTTGTGTCTCCGATTCAACTCTAGAAGATCGAACTCTATGTATTAGTATAAACTAATTTATTGAAAACAAATTAAAAATTTGTTATTGTCTGTTGCCTTGGTTAGAATGACGATTGGAGTAGATTTTATGCTCCCTCGTTTCAACTCTCCAATATAATAAAATCCATCTGTTATTTTTCATTTTTTCATCTACTTGCTATGGAGTGATTGGACAAACTTTAAAAAGCAATGCGAATTCTGCCTTTCTTCTTTACTTAAAAAATGCAATAGGGAACAAAAAGGATATGAAATTAAGTGTCAAATTTCTTATATTCATTGAATTTGAATTCTATAAATTTAATTTATTATTTTATATTTAATAACAGTCATAATTTCAAATTATATTTGAAATTTTACTACAATTAACAAAATTATAGATAAATATAGAAAAATATAGTTATTATGACATAAAATTGCAAGAAGTTACTAGTTTCATATAATCGATGACAATAATATTGCACATAATATTGTAATTATAAAACACAATTTAAAATTTGATGATAATATTTTATTTGTATTCAAAATTTAATTTTAAATCTCATTATTTTGTGCACATATAACATTGTTGTCTTCACTTATTCTTCCGGTTACTCCGTGTCTTGCCTTGCCCTCCTTCTCATCTTAAAACACCAACATAAGATTAATCCCTTGCCAGCTGCAGGTGCAGATCTTCACTCAATAGGATCAGGACCAAAAGTTGAAGATTCAGAAACATGCCTTGTTCTTAAAATGATTTTAGCTACTAATAATTATTTTCGTTGGACTCGTAAGTCGTAACTATTCATCTAATCTTGAAATCAACCATTCTATAAGACAAGTTCTCTCTCTCTCTCTCTTTTTGTTTTCCCCTTCTGATAATATAATAAATCAATCAATCATTAGCTCTGCTAATTAGAAACTGGCGCCTTTAATCCACTTCACTTTTGTCAAAATCCCATTTCATGGTAGAAAATTACATGAGACAATGAAATACCATCTGTTCTTTCAGTAGGGAACAACCGAACATGTACTCTCAAATTATGTTCTGATTGTTCTCCTAGTTTCCTTTTTTTACCCCCTCACCACACTGGATTTTATAGGATCAGTTTCTTGGGTTTGTTTCCAGATTAAACTTCTCTTATGATGAATTGCATGCAGCCGCAACCGAAAAATTGGAGACTACAGGATCATGCATCCACATGGAAAAAGAACAAAGTCTCAAACCGTTCTAATTGAAAAACAAATTAAAAATGGTGGTATCTGGATTATGGGGGTAGTTGTTTGACTATGATTATCTTAATTAAGCTTACGTTGTTCTATGTTTGAATCAAGTTTTGTCGAATGTAACAAAGCCATAACGACCAAAACAAACTTGTTCATAAGGATAAAAACATTAATTAATGAAGCTTAATTTATCGTATAATTATATATATGTTCTTACTTCAACCACTTTTGTTGTTTATTATGAATGTCTATGTATAATCAAACTGCATCAAACGCCATGTTAACACAAGCTTTCTTAATTCATTTGCCGTTTTCCTGATTCTTTAATTAATGTCAACGACCTCCGGCTTAATGTTGATATATTTTGACCAACTAAACAACAGAAAATCATCTCGGATGTAGATTCTATTTATTTTAATGAAAAATACCTTTATTTAAAAATTATTTATTTCATTATTATAATATTAAGTATTATTTTTTTTACTCATAATCTATAATTATACATGACACTTTTATTTTTATATAAGAAAATAAAATTTTCTTAACAAAAATATTTTTTTAAAAATAAATGGAGCTAATAAATATAAATGATTTGAGCCGTTGATCGGAGAATATATATTTTGTGTCCCTTTGTAATTCACACGATGAGATATTAATTCGAAGGCAAATGCAGAAGAAAGCTAAGAAATCAATGTATAGAGCTTAATTTTAAGTTGACATCGTGCTTTCTTTCTTTCCCTTTTTTTATATTTAATTTCATCTCGATCTTAAAAGTAATTTTCACTGGGCCAGAAGCAAAGCCCACTTAAGCTTTCAGGGAGTCAAGTTTGGAAAATTGCAAATTTTTTTCTATTTTCACAAAGAAAATGCTGAAAATTATGGAAGCCACCATAACAACAAAATTAATCTAATTACATCTTGCAATACATACATATGTAAAACAATAGATCTTAAATTAAACATATACTTTTGGGATAATCCGGCAACCATGAACACCACCTGATCTTAAAAAGAGATAAGAGAGATGGAAGAAGAGATGAGTCCTCTTCTCTAATTTGTGGTCAACAAAAATTATTGCTTTGGTGAAAAACTCAAAGATTCAAAATTACTATGTTGAGAGGGCTAGAGTGGGACCCCTCTCTATGGAATTTGACTCTTCTAAAATATGTCTTATACTTTAGAAAAATGTAAGGGTAGGGTTGAATTAATATTTCCAACATCAGTAGCTTATTACATAAAATTTCAGTAATGGGCTTAATACCTTTTACAAAAGCCCAACAATACCATTGTTAAAATTGAGCATGGAATTATGCTAGCTCATGAGTTATTTCAACAGAAAATTCGTATCACACTTTCCTAAAATTAAGAGATTTAACAAGGAAAAATGAAAAAAAAAATTAAAAAACTTTCATAAGAATTCCTTTTTTTTTTTGTACAAAGGAAATTTTGGAGGGATCGAACGCGATTGGGGGGAGGGATGGAACGCTGCTACTGCCACCACAAGCTTGGAAACCAAGGTGGCCCTCAGTAGCAAAGAATTCTTTAAGTATTATAAAATTTTCCCAATAACCTTTTCCCCTGACCTCGCCCCCAAACCAGACAAGGCATGTGATGCGAATATCAAATTGTGTACATTACTGTGTACCAAGCTACATACATTCTTGTCTTCGCCATCACTTTACGGGAGATAATCAACAGCTACTATTTTGTGATGCTCCTCCAATTTAACAAACGTATAAATATATTTTTAACTTCTTTAAAATATAAATTAATTGCATTTAATTTTCTTAAAATTATTATTCAATTTTAATTCCGTAATATACAAATTAAATTAAATTTGATCCACTTAACAATCTACCATCCATTTTTGGACGGAATTGCTAGCATGGCAAACTTAATGCCAATGTGGCAAGCCAAGATGGTAAAAAACGGATGGGATCAATCTGTCCGCGTCATGTTTAGGATGGAATTATCCTAAATCTCCAATTATTCTTTTACTCATTCATCCATAATAGTCTGCAGATCTGGACTTTAAAGAAGGAGGAGTCGCACCTTATGTGAGATTAATGACAAAAGAATGAGGATTGGAATGGCCCCGGAAAAGCAAATCACCAGTCTCTCACTGAGAAATTCATTGTGGAGCCTAATTGGGCACGGGCCTTCGGGAAAATCATACCTCAAAAGTCACAGTTTTGGTTTTGATGGGGGACTCAACCGTGCAACTCTAGCTAATGCCCTTTGCAGGGAAGCTATCGGCAACGTCAGCTAACCTACCTAACCTTTTGGAAGAGCAATGAATAAAATCGAAGAGGAAGCAGGGCTGGAGGTGGTCATGTGATGGAAAAATCATTAAAAATAAAGATTTTGCCATGGGTGTTAACCAGAAAGATTCAGTAATTTGAGAATAGAGACCTAGTGTTTGATTTGTGTTTTTAAAAGCAGTTTTATGTTTTTAAAAACAAAAGAACAAAAAAAGTTGTTTGTTTAAGTATTTTTTCTCTTCAGTTTTAAAAATTATTTTTAAAATATGTGTTTTAAAAACAAGAAAATAAAAATAACTTTAAGTTATTTTTATTTTTTCATTTTCAAAATACACTTCATTAATAATATTTCTGTAATTCAAGGTTATTTTTAAAATAACTTATAAAATACATTCTTTTCTTTGCTTATTTTTTAAAATTATTTTTAAAACATATTTTATAAAACTATTTTGAGAAAAAAAATTGAAAACACAAACAAACACACTCGTAATTTTTTGTTTTCCACTTGATTTATGTTTGTTTATGGTTACAAAAATATCAAATTGATGATTGATAATGATAATTATAATTATTATCATATTCACACTTTATATATGATATCATTTATTATTATATTTACAAATCTTTTATTTTTACTTTTCTTTTACTCATACTATTTTAGGTATTGGACTGTCCTTTTTTCGGTTTGCAAGTCTCACACTCAAGGTCCAATATTTTTTCTCTTTCTAGCTACTGTGACAAGAGAAAAAAGCATCACTGATTCTAAAATTTTACATTGATTTTTCCAATTACAATTATTATGATACGCGTACTCTATATATAATACCATTTATCATTATATTCACAGATTTTTTTACTTTTACTTTTCTTCTATTTATATTGTTTTAAGTATTAAGGTATTTTTTCTTTATTTTACACATCTCACATCTAAGACCCAATCTTTTTTCCTCTTCAAGCCACCATGACAAGAGAAAAAGGCATCACTAACTCTGAAATTTTACATTGATTTTTTCAATTTCTCAGATGATCTTTGCGATTAGGAAAAAAGGTTTCCTTGGCCAAAGAATTCAATTTTCAAGTAATTGATTATTTATTATATTTTTTTTTCATATGGACACAAGAATATCATTGTTATTTGATTTGACTAATGAGTAAGTTCTCTATTTTGATTTTGTTTCTATTGGCAATATTTCATAATAAATCATAGTTAATTGAATGGTTATGGAGGGAGTCCAATTAGATGACTGTGCAGTCAGATCTAGAGACCCTTATAAGCATTTAGTAATGTATAAAGGAAGGAATAAGACATTTTTTTGTGGATTATCTTTTACCCATCCACATTACATGGTTTGTTATTAAAAATTGATTCAAGAAATTTTCATACTAATTCATTATTCTCATTTTATAGGATGATCAATCTAAGGAGTTGAGCGCAACGTATAAGCCTATATGGAAAAGAGGGAAGAATGATATAATAAAATCTCTTAATAATGACTAATTGGCTTAACAAAAGTCAAGGAAGCTAAGTAGAAAGTAGTAATTTAAGAATTAGATAAATAAGCCATGCTCTTACAATATAAAGCCTAAGTGAGATATACATTCTTGACATTATATCAAAATTTGAGCAAAAATCTCTCTATATTCGAGTTGATTCATTAAACATCTATCTTTACTCAATACTTTGCATTTTATACTTCTTTCCCATGATAAATACTAACCAAATTACTGGAGACTTCTTTGGATCGTCACCTTTTGTTCTTTGTTTCTTTATTTTAGAGGTATTAAAATTTCCTTTTCTAAATATTATGATGGAAGGGGACAACTAATAATGATAATTATAACTTAATCTTTCATTATCAAACTTATACTCAATATATAATATTCTTTATCATTATATCTACAAATCTTTTGCTTTTATTTTTCTTCTACTTATATTGATTTAAGCATTAAAATATTCTTTTTTATTTTATATGTCTAGCACCTAAGATTCAAATCTACAGAATTTTGTCAGTGATAATTGCTTATGTTTTGTTACTTTGCTTTTCAACATAAGGAATTATGCAATTGGGTTTCACAGGTGGAAATATGATAGGTAAAAGGATATAGTTAATGTGGAGGGTGAATTGTAAGGTATCCTTAAGGGTGGTGTAGCAAAATACAGGCCACTAGATGATATTACTAAGTCATTATCAAAATTTTTATAATTTCTTCTAGTGGCCTATATTTTGCCATATTATCCCGAGCACAAAACCCCTAAGAGCACTTTAGCAAGCACCAATGTAAAGATTTAATATATGACGTGGACAAATAGGTAACATCAAATTTTCGTCCTTGACTTGTCACAATGGGGTTAAGTATGCCATAATTCCATCCAAAAATGAATGATAATCTATTAAGTGGATCAATTTTGCTTCTTAGAGGTATCAAAATTAAATAATATTTCAAAAGAGATCAAATATTATTAATCTATATTTTAGAGGGATAAAAAATATATTCAAACCTTAATCCAAATAATCCATTTATTGCATCATGCCACATGACTCCATGTGAACAACATATTGTTGGGAATTCGGATTATCACATGCAGCGGAATTTTAAATTTTGATCCGAATTCTACCTAGGATCCATGCAAAAGCATGAGTCAATGATTAGGATTTTACCTATTGGGCACTCGTGTTTCTACTGATCAAAACTTGAGAGCGGATGAATCAAACACCGGCCGAAAGATACAGCGTCTCTACGGTATCCACACGGAGTGAACAACGACCTCTCACCCTCCACGCGTCTGCTAGGATGCGCTTTTCTCTCTAAGAATTAGGATTGGATGTTTTTGAGTGATTTAGGATTTATATGGAAGCTTAAAACGTGATTTTTAAGTGCTGCCCTCAAGTCCCTTTTTATAGAACTTAGGTAAGCCATAATCCTAGTCCTACTAGGATAATGCTTCCAAAATCCTAATCACACTTAACAACTCATCTTATCCTTATCCTAGAGATAATGGGAAGAGATAAGACTTATCTATTAATTATCTAATATTAGATAATGATATTATCTCATAATATAAATATCTTAATATTAGATAATTGCATATAGTTATCAAATATCAAAATAATATTATCTCATAATATATTTATCTAATATCTGATAAGATAATTATTTGATATTATTTTAATATCAAATAATATCACATAATATATATATATATATATATATATATATAAAACGTGAATTTATTATTCTTAATAATATATATGCACGAAAATAAGTCCAATTAATTGGATATTAATATAATTAAAGTCCAATTAATTATTGTCTTATTCCTACTCCTTTTGTGTGACCCTGTAGGTTCTTACTACGTTGACAATGACTTATTATTGAGCCATAGACAGCGAGCGGTATCTAGCAATACATCACTGCCACTCAAGTAGTAAGAATGTCTGTGATTCGACATCCACCTAATACATGATCAACGTTTTACATCATAACCCTTTTGTAATAATATCTAAATTGAACTGGAGGCATGGAATGTGTCATCCTCGTCAATGTTCAATTTATATTTCTTGATACTGAGTAGACTTAAAATAAATAATTAATATCACATATTAATTCAACTGAGCATGACCATGCATTTCTAAGTCTCACTCAATCAAGGGGCCCAAGGATATTTCTCTTTTATACAAGAGTAACAAAATCCCATTTACATCACTCACTTCCCTCTGCATGATTTATGACACACCCAATCAATGCCATACTTGTCACCTGATTAAAGGTGACATAGGACAATATTAAAGTGAGTAATTCCTCATGTAGGGAACCGTAGTGACTTCAGGTCAAAGGTTTATGCGTAGTTGTGATCATATGAGAATAACTTATGACACGTTTATCCATGCAATATTCTCATAGTGGGTCAGTCCAGTACATTGTTCACTAGCAATGTACTCATGTATTGATTTGATATCACATATCCATGATTCGTAATCATCAGTCACTATACATGCTAGTCTCGATGTATTATTATTATCATTTTTCATAATAATACTTGACTAGGGGTATTTTAGGAATAACAAAGCTATTCCAAGGATAATTATTATATTAAGTTATAAATTGCGCATAATAATAATAAAAATAAAATATAATAATTAAATTACCTAAAATAAAATATAATACATTGTGTATAACTCTAATCATCTTATATGATTGGTTCTAGGACACACACCAACACATATAATGTATATAGTTTTATATCAATTATCACAAACTTACCTCTTTCTCTCTCTCTCTCTCTCTACACACACACACACACACACACACACACATATATATATATATGCAGGCCAAGGTAATTAATTTTTACGTACTAAACATTGTAATTATACTTGAATTATGGTATCTTTATTAGATTATTTATAATTCACTTTAGAAAATCATGTCCCTTTTAAGTGTTTCTCACTGCAAATCATTCAGATGTATTAAATGCTAGAAATGCACTTAGAAGAGATCGGCATAAAAATTTCCAAACTTTTAATAATCCCCTTTCTGAACAACTTTAAATTTATTAATTCATGTGAGACCTAATAAATTCATAAAAATTTAAAAATATTTCTTTTAACTTTAAAATTGTTAGATTTTGCTTGCTTTTACTTTAGAAACTTGAAAAGCATAATCTTAAACTTAAAAAAAAAATTTTGAAATTAACATTTGTTGTCAATTTAATTAACTATTTTATTAAATTATATATTTTTGCATAAAGTTTTTAATAATAATTATAATATTATAGTATATTAATTTATTTCTTTATTTTTAACATATAATTTCATAATTTATTTTTTATTATTTAATTAAAATTTTATATATCTAATTTAATACCTATTAATTGTATAATATAAAAATTATTTATAAAAATAAGAAGATAAATTAATAAACTATAATACTTTGATTCTTGTTTAAAAATATCATAAAAATATAATTTGATCGAAGAGTAAATTAAGTTAATGATGAGTGTTAATTGAAAATTTTACATAATTTAAGAGAGTAATTTTCAAATCTTTAAAATTAAAAGAAGTATAATCCAACTACTTAAAATTGAAGAGATATTTTGTATTTTTTTAAAAAAATTTAATGTTACCATACGAGGCAAGAGTTGTTGGGAAAAACTGCCAATTAATAAAGGAAGTAACTAAATTCAAAGCTAGTCAAAATTTAGCAAGAAATTAATTATAGGCAACTTATTCATGTGCAAGCATGTGTTAAGTGTCAAAGATACTCCTTTTTTTTCAGTCTAACACAAATTCTGGTAATTGAACAGGGATCTCCTGCAAACCCTTTTGATTTGTCATTTTCTTTTGGCCATACACTCAACCAGAACAAAAAAAAAAAGAAAAAAAATGGGGGCAAATGACAAACTGTAGACCCATTCCATTGAACCAAAATTTGAACACTTGGGAAATATTTTCGGCTTCTTTTCCTCTCCAAAGCATTGAATAACTTAAACAACGTAGTGAAGGATAAAGAAGCCCATACTCTTCACCTCATGCATGTTGTAGAGCCAGGAAACACTATTCTTTTAAATAATAATTGAATTTTTTTTGTTTTTAATAGTATAGGTGAGAACATTTAAAATACATACATAATGTTTTAAATTCAAATTCGAAACAGTAAAAAGAAAAAATTATAATAATATTATGTGTTACTGTATTATTAAAATTGTCAGCCAACAATATTCGATTAGCAACTATCTTTAACTGGATTAGTAACTTGAACAATCATCATTAATGATTCAAGTAAACTACATTAATAATTAACTATGATTAGCAGAAGTTATTTAATTATCTTTAATTGTGATTTACATCTTCTTACATTATTGTGGCCATGGTGATCGATGGTTACTCACACAATAGTTGTGGTGAAATTTTGTTGGTATTCATTACGGATAGAGAAAAAAAATCAATTTATAGATATTACTATTATATATATATATATATATATATTATATATATATATATATATATATATATATATATATATATATATATATATATATGAAAATCTTCATAGATTGTCGTTGTCCAAAGGGAATTTTCACCGAACACCATCTCTGTATAGAATTGTCTATGTTACTAATATTAACTACAATTGTTAACATAATTTACTTGAGCAACCAATAAAATTTACGTAACTTAACAACATGCCAAAATATCATAAGGCATTCATATTGTGGAATAACCTCTACAAATTACCATTTCATTTATTTTTTATTTTTTATTGATAATAATAGTAACATTTTTAGGAACACCATAAATGACAATGGAGAGGTTATGAGTTGGGGACTAAAATCCCCTTATCCGATCTCATTTCTAAATATTCTTCAATTCTCTATTTCCATATTTGCATGGGTAGGTTTTTCAATGTACGTCCTTATCATTATCAAATATCCGAATTCCTGTATTTATTCTTATTTTTCTATTTTATTTAAATTATACATATTTATCTATATTTTATTATATTTTTTAATAAAAATTAAAAATATTCAATTATCTATATCCTATTTATTTAATTATAATTATCAATATCTTGTTTTTTAATAAAATAATAGTTACTTAAAAATTTCAATAATATTAATTCAATAAAGAACAATATGAATATTTTTAATATTTATCTTCAAAAACTTTCTACATTTAAACAATCTAATTATATACATAGTTTTAATTTTTCTTTTTATTATATATCAAATTTATATATATTATATATAATTTAATTATATATATGTTATATAATAGGGGTGAAGATAATGTTGGGTAGTATAATTCCCATACTTGTATTCACAGTTGATAAAATTTTCATAAAATTTTTTTTAGCCATACCTATGTCCATGTTGAAGACTCTATATTCACATCCCAATGAGTAAAAATTGAGAGTAATTATTAGATACAGATCAAATTAACATCCTCGAGGCACGGAACAAAGAAAAGGGAATGATCGAATTTGAATGTGAAAAGTGATTGTTATTCCTCCATTGCATGGAGAAATATTTTTAATGCTATATTTATAATATATAATTTTATTTTGGATAATTTCACTTTCACTCACTTGTATTTATTATTTTTTTACAAGTTATGGAATCCATAGTTCTGTGAACTTTTCTGGCACTATTTATTAGAGTGGAGGAATGCTCATCCTTTAAAAACGAAGTGTAGGTATTGTTTTTTTATTTTATTTTAATTGGTTGTTAATTTTTTTTTTTTATATGTGAAGGTCACTGGTATTAAAAAAATTATAGTTTTTAATTTTCAAAATATTTGTAAAATTATGCAAATATTTCTCTGTTGCAGGAGTAAGGAGGTTGGTGTGTCAGGAATCAGTGGGCAATCAAGGCCCAAGTCTAATCCAAGACAATAGTGTGGAGTCTCAATATTAGCCTTGGCCTGGACAGATGTCAGAAACGATTGGGCCTCTTATTTTATTCAGAAGTGCAATCTGGATCAAAAGCGTCCTTAACTTGTTTTGGTTGATAGAAAGTTAGTTCAAGGTATGACTTTTCCAAATGTAAGTCTTAAAGTTTTATGGTGTGTTTGGATAGAAGTGAAAATAGAAGGGGGAGTAGATGAAGGTGAAAGAAAATGAAAGAGGAAGAAATTGGAGGTGAAGGGAATTCAACTTTAGGTGTTTGAAATGAGTGAAAATAGGATGGGAAATAAATAGGAGTAAAATGAATTTCTTTTATTTGGAATGGGTGAAAATAGAGGAAAGAAGAAATATAATTGAGTAAAATAATCAAAATATCCTTTTACTATATTATGGAGAGATAGTTATAATATTAATTAATAAAATTAAATAAAAAATAATAATATATGGATAAAATAATTTATATCAAATTTTACACTTATTATTTATATATTTGTATTTAAAATTTTAAATTTAATATATTTAATAAATTTTTAAAACTTTGCACTATAATTTTAAAATATTTTTTGCGACAAAATTATAATTTATTAATACCTATATAAAAATGTTTTAAATTTTAAAGCTTATATATGAATTTTCTAATAAAATTCAAAATTGTCAAGAAATTTATGGATCTATGTGTCATACAATTAATCGAAGGTTTTTCTTTGGACAACTCCACTTTTTCTTTTCTGGTCAAGCATCACCTTTTCGTAAATTATTTTTTGCCAAAATGCCTCTTTAATTTTTCTTTCCAATTATGCCTTTATTATTACTCTTTTATTGTATTTTTATTTATCCTTTTAAAAAAATTCATTATTATTAATAATCAATATTAATAACAAATTAATAATAATCAATATTAATAATATAATCTTTTTTTAACTTTTATTATTGAATTTTATCCTGTGTCACTTCTTTTAACTTTCAACTAAATTATTTTTGTGTAAATATAACTAAATTCTATAAATATAACACAATATATATTTTTTATTACAAAGTTTATTTAAAATTTTAATTTTATTAACTTAGTTAACTTTATATTCTTTTTTTTAACTCTTATTACTTTATAGCTATTTTAATATTTCTTTTTTTTATTTACTTAGTTGCATATTTTATATTTTTCCTTTATTCATATCTACTTCTATCATGTATAATTCTACCATTAATATTATTACATAAATAATATATTACATAAAAGATAGATATATATGGCAATGCCAACAATATATTCTCGACATAAATATTATATAATCCTATTTGCTAATGATTGTTAAAACAAATTTAATTTAATATTATTCAAATTATACACTTTAATAACAAGACATTAAATATCACTATACAATGTCACAATTTAGTTAATTAATTTCATTTGTGAGTTAGTTCTCAATGTTTTATATAAGAAAATTTGTAAATCAATTTAAAAATTTGTCTAAATTAATTATAATCACTTATTATAATTATCATTAATATTTTCATCATCTAATCATGATTTTCAAAATTAATATAATCAATTGATGTAATCAACTTAAAATTAACATAATCAATTTAATTATTCTTAAAGAATTTCATAAGAAACGTTATCTAAATGCTATTAAATTAAATCGATTCCTTAATGTTCTTATCTTCTCTCTCTGTCTCTCTATTTTTGACAGTCAAATCTCACCATCTTTGTTTCTTCTCTGTTTTTGTGTCTTTCTATGTTTACACGGTCAGGAAATTTCTCTAGACTGGGTCTTGGAATTGTCTGAATACCGAGTCTCTCCCTCACCACGATCCATGACATCCACATTCAGATTGGTGTGCAATGCTTCCATGGAGGACCACCTATCATCCTATTCAGCCATCTTCGATGGACATTCCAACAAATTCTGATGGAGCAACCCTATTTCAAGTAAACAAGAATGACAAATCAAGAGAAATCAGACTATCAGGATTTCAGAAGATACCTGTGTGCTGAGGACGCTGGAGATGGTGGAAAGGATGAAAATATGCTAGAGGTGCTGCACGCGATGTTGCAGAGAGGATGGGATCAGTGGCTAAGGGGTTTGGGGGACTTTTGTCATCTGAGCATAGGGACACCGCACAGAACAACATAAAATTTGGCAATTTCATCCCAGTTTACCCCTCATTTCAGAGGGGGATATCACCCACGGGTCCCACCAATTTTTTCATTTCCAATTACGCTCATCCCAAATTTCACCAGTTAGCCAAACAGGGAAAAAATTAGCATTTCACCCCACATTTCTCCTCATCCATTTCTTCCCCTCCGATTTATGCCCATTTCAAATAGGGGCTTAGGTCTTTTTATTTTCTATTTTTAAAAATAATTTTTTATTTTTTATTTCTAAAAATAGAAAAACTTGTTTGATAACTTATTTTTAATATCTTTTTTTAAAGATTGTTCTTTAAATGTATAACTTAAAAATAAGAAAATAAAATTAATTTTTAATTACTTTTTTAAATATCAATTTTATAATTAAATAAAATATTTTTTATTTATAATATTAATCATCCTTTAATTTTAATTTTTCTTCAATCCAAAAATAATTTTTGAGAAATGTTTTAGAATGAAAAAATAATTTTAAAAAATAAATTTTGAGAATAGTTTTTAAAAATATAAAAACAAAAATATATCCAAATATACCCTTAATTTCTAATGGAAGAAGTTTAGAAAATTTTAATTTTCCTTATCTACTAAATAATTTTAAGTATTTTTAAAAAATTATAAGAAAATTTAATTGTTAAGAAATTTGAATCCTGTAATAACTTACTTCATATAACAACCCCTTAAAATACATCCCAAGTATATATTCTACAATTTTAAGAAAATATTGAGGATGGGTTGCCAAAAAATTTAGACCATAATAAAATTATCTCCCCTATAATACACAGCTTGATTTGCACTGTATTGAATTCATTTTTATCTTTTCTATATAAAACTCTAACTAATTCTTCATTTCTTATGAATATTAATTAAAGAATATTACTGATTTTCATTTTTAATTAAATTTGAATTCCATGCCTCAATTTGCAGCGAGATTTGTGATATTGTTTTCATTTATTTTTTTATCATTATTTCATCATCTCTAATTAAAACCTCAGCTTTATTTCTTCCTTCCTTTTTCTCTTTTCATATGTGTATTCACGAAAGGAAATTCTAAGTTATTTTGGGGGATTTAGAACTTAGGATGACCTGAAAAATTCAAGTTATTGGATAAAATAATTAAAAAATTTGATAATTTTATTTAATGACCTAAATTTTATCACGTTATCTTGAGTTTCAAATCTCTCAGATACTGTAGCAATCACCTGATAAGTAATATTTATGTGTTTGTCTATAATCTCCAATTCAACTTTTGCCAAAGACGAAGGTTGCCAAACTAAGATATCAATGGAAATACGAAGCTTTCGTACCATTTCGTCATTGCTTTGTCCGAAGGAGGATTAACAATGAGAAAAGGTTTGATTTTTAGTGGGTCCAAAGTTTTAATATTAAATTTTTTTGAGTGTGATAGTGAGACTGGAGGAAGAAATGGTGAAATTCTCCCTAGTTTTAAATTTTAAATGTCTAGTTTTTTATTTTTAGATGAATTTGTTGTAAATTATTCATAAGGATATTTGTTATTTGCAAAAGGTTTGATTTTTGGCCAATTTAATATTTTAAGGTTCAATTTTTGAAAGCTTATTGTTTATATATGATTCATGAATAACCTATTTATATAAAATCTTTCAGATGGAAATGGTTAATGGAATGAGTAATAAGGTTTCTACTAAAAATATCATATATGTTTCATGCTCAGACATTTAATTAAAGAAGTTTTTCTTTATGGAATTTAAGAATTGTTGTGACATGATACGAAATACATTGCCGGCCAGTAATATATTTTCAATTGGTATATCTGTAGGTACAAGAGAAGAGTTCTATAGTACAATGTTCAACAATTAAACCACCCATTGGTAATGAGAGGGCTATCTCTATTTGCAAGTTTCACTTATTATTAATGAGGCTTGGTGGTATTTTAAGCAAGTTTTATTTTCAAATTTATATTATATTGTTGGTAAATTTTCCATTGGTTGAATGGTGGGGTTGATTGACTTGCTATAAATGCACAATTATATTTTCAAATTATAATAAGGGAGTAAAATTTCATTTAATTTGCTGATGGGTCGAAAGACATTGACAAGAATAAATGACTTTGTATTTTCTTGCCATCTTGAATATTTAATATATTTTATTCTTTTACTTGCAAATGCCAGGTGGAATTGTATCCACGTTGTCCTATAGCAGTTCAAATCGATTATAGATGAGAGTTTACAATGACCATGTCTACTATGAGTTCTATTGGAACGTACCTCACATTGAATATATTGCTTGTCAGGTTTCCTGAGTCCAGACATGGACCGTACATTTTCATGCTCTGGGTTTAGCTCAGTTGTTTAGGTTTCTAAAACCTAAACATATAAGTATTGAGTATTCAAATGTTTAGGCTCATTTGCAAGGAGAATAACCGGTATGTCTTTATCTAGTTTTATTCTAGTTAAATAGTATAAATCAGTTCACACGGACACAAGTTATTGCTTTTATATATAAATATATATATGTATACATGTATATAATGAGAATTACTCAATATTTCAAAAGTTTAATAATTTAACATAATATAATTTATAAATTACAAATTACGTGGACTAATCTGTGAGCTGTTATTTTTATATATAAATTATATATATATATATTTAATTATAATAAGAATGACTTAATCTTAAACATTCAATTATTTCGTCCAATGTAATCTATAAATAATAAATTATGCAGGTTAACCCACAGATATATGCAATCTAATTACGCAGTGAGGCGAATCTTCTTTTTTAATTCGTTAAAGAGGCGGGTTTTTGCGGACGAATTTGTGTGGGCTCACTCAATCCATTTTGCATCCCTAATTATGATGGAGTCCAAACTGTCAATGTTTACAAAATAGGCAACCAAATGGTCAACTAAATGAAATCTTAAAGAAAATTAAAAAAAATTTGTCGAATCATAATTACTTGATCACAAATGCTGATATATCAAACAATAAAAATTGGAGCGTGTGCATTGAATAGATAAAAACAACAACGTGAATGTTATCATTAATGTCTGTTTTCAAAAGTGGCTTTCTAGAACATACATTAGCTTGACGAAAATGCAAATCTTCAACTTCTATTGTCCTTTTGCAAAAAACTTACAACGCCCTTTCAATGGATTAATTAACTAAATCTTTCACCCTTATTTTCTTGGAAAAATGCACCTCGTTTTGTTTAAATAAGTGCTACTATTTATTAAATAAACATCTGCTTAATTTTGCATTCAGTCTCAAGAAATCAGACAAGTAAATTTAAACAAATGGCAATAAAATTTTAATATATTGTTAAAAACAAAATGTAAAACATATCTTAATTTTTTTTTTGGTCCACACCTAGGGAATTCTCACAATTTTTTTTACCAAGTATGATACATATCTTAATTTAACAAAAATAAAAAACAAAATTAGATAGATATATTGTCATAATTTCTTAGAGTTTACAAACAATAGCGTCAAAGAAAATATATATTACAGCTTCAAAAAAGATTGTAAATAACTTTCTTTTTATGAATCTCATTATCTTTATTTTTTTATACTAATATAATCAAGATTTATAAACATAAAACATATTCATGTTTAAAATTGATGGGCATAATAGTTTTCAAGTAAGGTGGAATGTTTATTTATTAAATAATCCCTTATTTTATATTAGAGAAAATTTATAACTCACAAGACTATAGTTAGCTGATGTTATTACAATTATAATAATCAAATTTAATATAAATTTAGAACCAAAATAAATTATGAATTAGTGTTTTAAAATCTAATTTAACTATTGATCTAGCAAGATAATTGGGTCAAGATTAAACTGATTCAACTGATCGGATTGAGTGATTATACTAGTTAATATGTTTTATATATGTATAAAATTATATATTATATTATATATATGTATATAATAAAAATTAAATCTAGTTAATTTATATGAGTATACTTTTACAATAAAATAAATAAATATCAATCTTACTAGGATTACAATTATCCAACACAATTCTAATATATTTTATATTAAATTATACTTTATTTTAATTTATTGGAAATTTTAAATTTTTATTATAAATATAATAATTTATCAAATAAGAATGATTTCAAGATATATTACATAAAATAGAAATATTTAATACAAATTAGTTACAAAAAATTTGTAAATAAATCTGTATTTAAAAAACAAAGTATAAAGGGCCTTATATTCAATAAAAGATGTTTATATCGTAAAAAGTAAGTTGACATTGGTAGTTAAGGAGCATCCATAAGTTGAAGGTACAATATTTTTAAAGGTTCGATACTTTTCAGTTGAACCAACTAGTCTAGTTTGGATTTAAGAACATTGTTATGAATTAGATAATAATAGGAATTTTAAATTCTTAATAAATCTCAATCACAACTATACAAATATTTTACTTTAATTTTATTCTTTTTAATATCCGGATTGTTAGCAGATTAAGTGTCCTAATTTTTAAGGTTAACTTAAATATTGAATCATAATATTTGTTAAATTTAATATTCATTTACAAAAATTATAAATATATTATATTTAATAGTAATATTAATAATTGAATTTGATCTATTATTTGTCCTAAGTCTTCATTTGACTAATTGAATTGACAGAATTATATTTAAAAGTGTTAATAGATTTGTTGAATGGGTTAGCCCTTCCACACACAATAGCCTCTATGTGGATTGAACTTGGCTGACACATATCTTTTATAGACCTTTATATTGGAGGCCTTAATCCTATTCCTGTGGGTTTGTAGGTATATGTGTTAGCTTAAGGGATTTTTTTAAATTTTAAAATATATTTAAACTTTTAAATAATAATAAAAATTTAAAATGATTTCAAAACACCACATATTCATTTATAAATAAGTTATAATATATTTAATATATATAATCTTAAAAAATTATTACACATACAAAATATAAGTTATAAAATATACATAAAATGAAAATATTATTTATGAATAATTTATAATATAACTCTACATTACTAAAAGTGAAAGAAGGGAGTGTGATTATGTATGAATTAGAAATTTAGATTTATATAAAACTAAGATATTAAAAATTGGAAAAAAAATTATGAGTTAGTTTGATCTATTCATAGATTAGCTCGCATTAATCACAAACTATGTGAATTAAGTGAAATTTGGCCTACATTTAAAATGGTAGGCCTAATCTACAAGTAATCGAGCTAGATCATGAATTTTAACTCATTTCAATAGTTATAGTGTTTCTTTCTTACATAATGTTATATTTGTAAGGAAAAATTACTTTACTTGCTTTTTCACTTAAACTTCTAAAGTGTTGAAGCCTAAAAGTGATCTTCATGTCATTTTAGAAGAATTTTGTTAATTATTTTTATATAATTTGGGTTACATATTTATAATATTCATTATTTAAAATATCTATGTATTACATGATAATATTTTAAAATTTTAAATTTTTGTAACATATGTTTTAATGTTACGTGAAATATATAATTTTATATTCATATACATAAAAATGTGTGAATTGATTTAACTATTAGTTTATTAGATTGAATTGGATGGAATTTAACTCAATCATTTTATTGAATCAATGGTAGGATCACATTTTAAAATATTGCGTATAGGTAGGGGTGGAACTTAGTTAGTTTAGGCTAGTTAAGTAATGCTAGCTTAATTGACAAAAAATGTTCAATGAACCTAAAAATTAGCTCGAAAACAACTAACCTTATAGAGTAAACTAATACTACCTAATGCATGTGGTTACTAGTGGGTTAGGATAGGTTTTGTTAGGTGGCCTATTTCAAAAGTCCTAATATGGCTAGAATCCATTGCAACAAATGTATTGTTCCTATTTGTGCAAATTTTGCTATAAACTAGGGGAAAGGGGACATGTATAAGACTAGTAAAACATAAAAAATGAAATAAATTGCTAACAAGCCAAAATAGAAAACTTAAAAAAAATAAAAGCAATGTAAAAAAGAGAAGTTATGAAGTCAAAGCATTTCACTACAAGTTTTCATCCATTCACATTCCATAAACATTCTATAGATAAACCTTCAATTTAAATTAACCTAAGTTGAAAAAAAAATGGCCACCGACTATGCAATAATGATACATAATTTACATATATATCAATTTCATTGATTAAATTAATCCTGATTAGGCTTAGCATTTATATCAATTTCATGATTCCAAGTTAACCATGCAATAATCATGCACATTAAGCATTTATATCAATTTCATAAACCATAAATATTATTGCGGGTCCTATTAAATGCAAATTATCATCATCCACACACATATACAAACTAATGTGCTCTATAATGTTGAATTGCCACCAATCTATTAAATGCAACATCAATTTCATTGAACCAAATTAATGATTATTATAATTAACATTTATATCAATTCCATTGATTTAAATGAATCAAAATTAGATTAGACTTAGCATTTATATCAATTTCATGGCTCCAAATCAATCATGCAATAATTATTTACACTAAGCATTTATATGTTTCAAAATTTTATTTCATAAATGAATTAATTAATTAATTAATTATGATAATAGTAATAATTAAAATGAAATTTTTATGTGAAATGGATAGAGTATAGTAAGAAAATATGGATGAGACATGAGGTAAAAAGGAATTGATTAATTGAATGAATTTTGAAGGAAGATTCTTGAATGAGTTGGTTGAGAAAAATGGATAAAATAAATGCTTAAAGGTTAAATGTGTTTAAAAGTAAATATGTAAGTATGTAGAAGATTTAGAAAACTTTTCCTATAATACCTCGAGCCACTTACCTTATTTTATCTCCTAACATCAATCCTTTTCCTTACTTTTCCTAACCAAACACTCCCTTCCACTCTCATCACCTTCTCCCTCTCATCTTTTTCCCTTCCTTCATCCACTTTTTCAGTTAAGCTAACAAAGGAACTAAATTCCATTAAGCTTTAGTGTAATATCTCTTTTTTTGTTGCATTGTCCTTCATTCTTCTTTTAGGATTGAAAGGATTTAGGTATTTTAGCTGAAAGGAGACAATTAGGCTTTAACTCAAGAAATTCTTATCTTTGGATGGTTAAAGGTGTCAAACCACAATTTCTCTTGACTAGCATCTCCTTCATACTAAGTGAATGAATATTCTAGCCCTATTTAATGGATTAAAAAGAATTTATTTCATTTAAGTTTTTTAGATTTTGATGGATATATGATATATATGCTAGATTTTGATATCTGGGTTGAAATCTTTGTTGATTCTAGTGTATTTATGATGTTATTAATGATTTATAATGATGGGAATGTGGTTGTTAGATCATAAATGAATAAGATGGAATTTATAGCTAAATAGACAGTAAAATCAAGAAAAATATGTAGAAACCATGTAATAGTTAATTATATAGTCAATTATAGCTTGGAATTTGCTCTCTAGGGAGCTATAATTAACGTTCCAAGCTATAATTAACTCCTAACTAAAAACTTAGCTTTAAGAGACTTGTAGTTAATTATATAGTTAATTATGGTTAAAAGGTTTGCCTTTTGGATGATTATAGTCAAATATATAGTCAATTATCCATGAGGATTGGTCAAGTATGTAGCTAATTATTTAAAAGGATCTCACTTTTCAAAAGTTAATTGTCAACTACTTGGAATAAAGATCTAGCCTAGAAACCCTTGTAGTTGACTATGCTCTATCTTTAGGGTTGCATAGTCAATTACATTTATATTGATTTCGTAGCTCTAAATTAACCATGCAATAATCATGTACATAAGCATTTATTTCAATTTCATAAACAATAAATACTATTGTAAGTCCTATTAAATGTAAATTATCATCATCCATGCATACAAATTGATATGTTGTGTCATGTCAATAAAGGTGTAGACTTAAGTCCGATATTTATATGCTCAAGCTTAAACTTGCAAAAAAAAAACTTTGAATTTGAGCTAAACTTCATTAAGCTTAAATAATTAGAACTTGAGCTCAAGTATGACTCGAATAGAAATTTAAATGAACTTATAAAAGCTTATTCAAGTAGTTTCCAATTTCTTATTGAAAGTGGAATATTGAAATTTAAATTCAAGCTTTTAATGAATGCAAATGAGTTTCTATTAACTTACTCCAATAATTTTTCATTCTACTTGAATTTAAGTATGTAAAGTTTTATCTTTCAAAAATATACTAGACATTGAATTTTTTAATCTCATTTTACTTATCATAAAAATTACTTTAAAATTATCATATCTATTAAGGGTATCTAATAATTGTCACATAATATAAATAATTACTCTTAGTAAAAAATATTTTAAAAAGCTAATTACTTAAAAAAATCACATTCTTTGTATAACCTTGTCAATTAGTAATGCAATTAATTTTTTTATATTATGTTATTTATATAGTATAAAAATAATATATATATATATATTTTATTATTAAACTTATTTAGGTTCACAAACAAATTAAACTAAGCAATATAGAGTTTAAACTTGGCTCGCTTAGGCTCAACTTATTTAAAGTTGAACCTGAATCAATTTTTTTATGAGTTAATCTTGAATTGCTTAGGAATAACTTGATTTATTTGCACCATTGATTGTTAACATCATATAAATCATTTTTTACCCTGATTTAATTCCTTTTTTAATAATAAAAATGACACCCTAAACATTTCAATATAATGGTATAAACAACA
Organism: Sindora glabra; assembly: GCA_020226215.1. Lineage (NCBI taxonomy): Eukaryota > Viridiplantae > Streptophyta > Magnoliopsida > Fabales > Fabaceae > Sindora > Sindora glabra. The sequence continues at coordinate 56,741,258 of CM035230.1, read as the reverse complement.
CAATTAATTAATTGTTTGACTATTATTAATACTTTCTAGTGTCTCCCTAATCAATTCCATGAATAAATTTAGAGATGAATATTAATTATGTTTAAATAATTACAATTTTAAAAGTAGTGTTATTATAGTTTTTCAATTCCATAACTAGATAAAAAGGAATTCATTTGATGTGGCATCATACATGAAGAATTTAATACATAATAAAGCCATTTACATATGGTAAAACACTAAAATAAGGGAACACCCATAATCAGAAGCTTAAACAACAAAATCTATAGCACAATCTTAACACTTCAATATTTGGTAATTAGTAATAAATTTTGCTTGCAAAATGCAAACACATTCCCAAATTGTCAACACCCAATCACCTAAACTAAATTAAAAGCACACTCACCCCAAAAGCCCTAACTCATGTCACATTCACAAATCCAATTTATAGATAACATTTATCTAAAAAAAAGAAAAATAGAAGGACCAAAATCTTATTATGATGAGTAATCCTTCATCACTTGCACTTTGTAACTTTAATTATGCTTCACACTCCTTTACAAATGAAATTTCATGAAGGATCAATGGGGGTTTGGTGCTGGCAAGTGGCAAAGTGGCTTCAATTGAAGAACAAGCTATTAGTTAAGCACCATAAATGGTGACCACGTTCGTTAAACTCGAGTAAGATTTTGTATTTTAGGAACAAGAATATAAAATGGGGCCATGATAGCATAGCTTTGCTTTTAGGTTACCATTATGCATAATGGCTAAGCAAATTGGTAACATTTTGCATGCCTTATGCAGTAATCATTTTAGGTTTGGATAGATGTACATAAGGTCCCCTAAATCTCTAACCAATTATTTAACATATTGTCACACCCTTAATATTTTAAGATTTTATTATATTTATTTTATTAGCAGTTACTTGTGTATACTAGTAATTAAAATAGTTATAGATAGGTTTAAGGTAATATTTAAATTAAGAAAAAATAGAATTTTATATAAAAAATAGCTAGAATATAATAAAATAAAATATTATAAAAAATTAGATTTGAATAAGGATATGTGGAAGGGATTTAGGAAACCATTATCTAATTTTTTCCCCAAAACCTTTCTAAATGACCAAACTACCTTTTCTATTTTAAAACCCATAATGTCATCATCTTTCCTATTTTCCTCTCCAGGACAATTGAATTCCCTCTTTTCTTACTTATTTTCGATCAACTTTTCAACATTTAAAACTACTTTTTAAGGAATCAACCATGTTTTTTAGGATTTTTCTATCAACACTTTTTTTAGACCTAGTAATGTCTCACTATATTTAGTTTTGAGTTAGGGCTTTTGAAATTTTGATGTTAAAAGTGAAAAATTAAGGTAGATTTTAACCTTCACTTGAATTATGCTATTTAAGGTAAGTAAGCACTCTCTTATACTTCATATATATCCTTCTCACCCCTTCCAAACATTAGATAAGTAAATAGCCTACCTAAGATAGTTAATTCTAGAGCTATATTGTTAATTTAGTTTATATGATGGTTTAACAAATAATCTATTGATTTAAACTTGAAAGTTATTGATAGATGGAATTGTTTGCTTTTATGTGATTAGAATGATTGAAGAAAGGCTATTACTAAGTTATGATTTGCTCTATAGAAGTGTTGGTTTAATTTTGTGTTATTGTAATTGGAAATTTTTGAAAAATTGTAAGAGTCCTTGAAAAATCTAAAGGATTGATTAAGGGTATGGTACTCAATTATAGTATTAGAAAGCGTTATATTTGAGTACCTTACTCAATTACTCAAATTGAATGCCATCTTTGCCCACCTATATTTTAGTATAGTACTTGAATATGGCTTAGGTGAAATTATCCTAAAGCTCTATTTGAGTATAATGCTTGAATACCAAAACTCTTTGAGCCTTCAAGTTATTTATATTGAAATATGGTACTCAAATATAGGTTCTATTATAGGAGCCTCATATTCGAGTATTATATTTAAATACCTTTAACTTTTCAATATAATTTATAAGGACTTGTAACTAAATCTTTGAGGTATCAAATTAATGTTAGGCCATGAGATTGATATGAGATAGTGTGCCCCTCAAATTAAATATATGATTCATTATATGTATGGAATTATGTGGATTGTCTAAAATAGATAATTGGCATGAAATGGTTGATGAACTATATTGATGAGATGATGAGATAAGGGAGATATGTATATAATGTTGTGATATTGGTACCAAATTTAGAATCCCATTTTTGAGGGGACAAGGTAGATCATGGAAGGACAAAAAGATGTTTGTGAGAGAATAAGAATGACATGGGAGACACAAGATGATATATTTGTTTATTTGTCTATTAGTTTAATTGATATTTTTATGATCATTATTGAAATATATAAAGTTTTGATAAAGGACAATTGATTATTTGTATATGTTTTAAGTATGTTATTTGCTTATTAAGATACTATCTCACTCCTCTAAATTTTCAATGTTTTTGCAAATACACTTGTGAAAGCTTCCAAGCCACCACTAGCAATCTAAGAACAAAGTTATCCCTAAAATTTTTATAAAGTAGTTGTGACACCAATAATGTATATGGTATAGTAAAGCAAGGGAATAGGAAAATGTATATATCATTTTGATATACATTATAACATAAACTATCATTATAGATATTTTAAAAGTATAAATATATAAAATCAGTTAAGTTCAATTAATCTAATTGCTAAATAATGTGTTATGATACCATAATAGGTTTAGTAGGCTTGTAGAAATAAAAAAATAGAATTCACACCGATCATGATAAGGGGGTTGTAACACAAATTTTTCAGCCTTTTTTCAACCATTGTTACCTGACAGCTAATGACAATCCATTCTTGCTTGACTAATTGTAGCTATTTTTTATTGGGTACTATCGGGTTGGCAAAAAATGACCATCCCTATATAGTTAGAGAGGTTTAATTCTTTTAAAGTGTAAGATATATTTTGGATAATAAAATAAATAATTATGATTGTTAATGAGAAAAATTAAGAGATTAAATAATTAGAAATCAAAAAATTATTTTCTTAGTTACTTGTTACTTATTTAATTCTTAGCCTTTAATTTTTTTATTAATAATTATGATTATTTACTTTACTTTTTAAAATGTATCATATATTTTTTAGAGTAACCAAGTTGTGGGAAGGAGAGGGCGAATTTGAACAAAGAATTCTGTCCAAAACAATGCTACATTTACTAGGGTTAATGTCTGAGTTGATGCTTTGCACAATTGACAACCACTTAGATTTTATGATAGATGGGACCAACAAATTATTGAATGGAGTAAAATTCCTTTCCAGTTAGGAATCGATTTGGGTCTATATTGCCCTTTGTCATAAAAGCATTAGAAAATATCTGTACTTATTCCAAAATCCTAGTTTACTCTAGCAAGTTTTCTTTTCTTTTCCTTTTTTTTTTCCCCGTTGAATTGATATTACCACTCATGGAGTGTTTGATACACTAATCTGTATTTAATGTGTGCCAATCTTTATAATGACAAATGTCAACGGTTTGTTTCTTCTCTATGCAAGGTAAAGTTAATCAGAATTTGTGTGACGGTGCTATCCACATTTCCATCCTTTTTTTTTTTGGGTCCCACTGATAACAGTACAAGGAAAAAGAGAACTACTACACCCTAATAGATATAGCCTGCATCGCAGTACGAAGGTGGTGCTTGTTCTAGTGCCATCGAAGATGGCAATAATGCCATTCTCATTCTTATTATCATTTTCTTATTTATACAATTTTACCAAAAAAAAACCCACCCTAATTTCATATTCTCACTTAAAGGAAGCAAAAACCTCACATTCTTTAATTTGAATGTAGATTTAACATTTTTTTTATTAATTAGAATGTGTTAACATAATCCCCAAGACCTCGAAGTAAGTTGCAATCAATAGTTACCATTTTAAAGTAAATTATTTTTGCAACATCAAGAATAATAAATTATTTAATGCTATATGTATAAAATTAGATTAAAAATTAAAATATTAAAAAATTTAAAATAATATTAAATATCACTCCATTCATTATTAAGAGTGAGGACACCATTAAAAGTAAATAATTCTTTTGGTAATTCTGCTAGAAGGTAAATCATCTTTTAAGAAATTGAATTTTTTTATAATTGAATTGCCTTTAATATATTAAAATATATATTTTATTTTAATTTATTTACTTTAAAATTTAATAAGAAATCTCATAATAAAAATATTCAATTTTCTAAAAAATCTAATTTCAAAATCACCCGATTCCTTTTAAATGATGATTTGTAAAAAATTTCTTATACACTCTATTTATATTACGTATATTTAATCTCAACTAACAAAAAATATTTTTAATTTATGATGCGTTGAAAATTAAAAAATAAAAATTTTAATAAGCTTGAATGGGTAACAAAATTAACAGTTGATTACTTTCATTAATCGAAAATAATAAGTACGGGAAGAATTTTTCTGATTTCTATATTTTTTCCTTGATGCTGGAGCCAGCTGTTACACAAAATGCTTTTGTTGTAAACACTTGCAAGGCAGAGGCCGATGGAAAATCTCTTGGACTTTGGCCAAAATTCACTTTTGACAGGCTTTCCTTACATTTCTTGATTGTTCCTTCTAGAGAGAGAAAGAGAGAGATAAAAAATAATATTTTCGTAGATGAAGATGAAATGGAAGTGCAGTGGTCAGAGAGATCATATCAGCCATCAGACGCAACAATCTGCGCAGAAATTCATTACGTTATTGAACGTAAACATCAGAAATCACCGTCCAACATTGCATGCCATCCTATTCTCTTCAAGTTCATGCATGTGGTCCGCAGTCATGTTTTTACTATTTATACATCCTTCACTCACAGCTTCCATTCCATTATCGGCCCTCTCACTCTTTTCTGGTTCGCACCAATAAATTTGAGGATGTATAATATGTTATTCAGTTCATATTAAAAAATTTAAAGTCTCAATGAAATTGAATTTTTAGTATTGATTCACTTATCTCCGAATATCAAAATATATAAGTCAAGTGAAAAACAAATTATTGATTTAATGATGGAAACAAAAATTTAATATTCTCATAGAATTATTTTAAAGGTTAAAATTACACTTGCTTTTTCTGAAATTTAGTATGATGATATCCATACCTTTTTTATTCCAAAAAATATACATCAACATCTCTAAGTGCTTGCTATGGTGCCCCTTGGGTTTGGTACTCGGGGTGATGTGGTAAAATACAAGCCATTGGATGAGATTACAAAAGTCTTAGCATTGACTTAGTAATCTCATCCAATGACCTGTATTTTGCCACACCACCCCGGGTTTAATACCACTAGGAGCACCTTAGAATTCACCACATCTCTATTGTCTCTCTATTTTAAATATACACTTGATTGATATTAAAATTTTATTTTATTTCATCACATAGGTTTGGATTCGATGCAAATAAATTATCAATTTATGATTATGGAATGAATAAAAATTCTTTGGAACTAATAATGCTTTAGTAGAGTTATGATAATAAACTTGCCTTTTAATTAAATCTCAAAAGAAGTGTGTATAATTTATTCCATTTCAAAAAATAAATAATTTTATTTTTATTTTCCAAAAAATCCAACTATCTATAAAATTACCGTAATTAATTTCAGAGTTGAGTTGAGAGAGCGGGGTGGAGTGAAGAATTTGCACTCAATTACTTGGAAGAAAATGACTTAAAATGAAAAATGCATGGGTTGGATTTAAGCCTGAATTTCGAAGAGCCCCCCAAGGAGAAGGCAGAGTTACTTAGATTCCCTTTAAGTAAAAGCCAACCTTCCTTCTCTATCGATGGGATGGATTTGATTTCTTTTGGCATGAACACGCCTACCTAAAAATTCTTCTCTCATTCTACAATATAATTCACACTACTTCCTACTTCTCCTTGTCTTTGGCCCATCCTTACAATATCACCTCTTCTGCCATTAAAAAATGCTTAGATGTGTAGCCGGAAAGCTTTTGGATAAAATGAAATCTATTATTTATTTATTTATTTATTTTAAGCTTTATTTTTTATTATATTCAAAATTTAATTCTTAATTTTACATGTGTATCTAATAATTTCACAACTCTTACATTTAAAAAGAATGCTTAGATGTGTGGAATACGTGGTTAACTGGGTGTTGCAGTCTCTGTGGCTTAGGACAAGTGCGTACGTTGAGAGACCCCTGCACCATATCTCCAATCAAGTACTCCCTCAAGATACCCTGGTCCATCCACTGCTGCAATCTTTTCTTCGACTTTGTAATTTCCTAGTTTATTCAATTATGGTTGTCTAAACGTTATTAGTGATACAATTAACAAACACAGTTATTATAAAGTAACATTGTGAAAAATTGTGATTGTTAACTTTAACACAATAATAATATTGTGGTTACTGTAATTAGTAAACTTGTGAATATGTAAACGTCTATTAAAATGTGAAAAATTATGACTGCAAAAAGCATCGCAGGAAGCAAGATTTTAAGGCATAGGATACATGATCTGTCGCAGCTTAGTAATAGAAAATGCTATTTGTTTGTCTCATGGTTGTTCAAACGTTGCACACACATGCAACAAAATCTATTTAAAACTAGCTGCTAACTATTTCAAATTGGTAGGAATCAATTGTAAACAGATTGTACTAATTGTACTGCGTACAAGAAATACAAAGAGTGGAAGAAAATGAATATTTAATTATACAACTAGAACACTACTCTTGTAATTAATAGGAGGTTGAAACTTATTTTTCATTTGGGTGTGGTTGATAATATGGGGTACAGAAGTCCAGATATAAAAGTAAAGTGAAATACTAACCCTGCAAAGGAAAATAATAAATTTGGAGGAGACTGGTTACTCTTTAAATCACTTTATCTACATAATTATGGAAAAGTTAGGATTTATGTTGCCTCTGCCATATGCAATTGATTACTTTCTATCTTTGATTCGCATTTATTTAGTCCTATTGTCATAAGTTGGCAATTGTGATAGTTTGACAGGCAAACATGTTCGGATTTAGATGAGACTTTGAGAAAAAAAAATTCAGCATATTGTGAGGGTTTTGTGGCTATAATTTGATATCAATCTGGCTTATGTACTATTTTTTTTGATTTTCTCAAGTTTGGGATATTTTGATCATTTTGGATAGTTCGAGAATTTAGCGGAGTTCGAGAAGCCTATATTCGTGATCCTTGCATTATTATCTTTGTGTTGAGCGGTTTTCGAGTAATGCCTAAGTCACTAAGTTAGGGATGGAGTGTGTTAGCTTATAACTATCTTCTTGTATACTCAAAGTTATGGAATAACATATAAACTAATCGAACAAAGTGTCCCTTTCCTTATTCAATTGTTTCTTTAGCCCGAACAACTCGAAAGCTTCCTGTGTGGAAGGATCATGCGATCCGGTATGTGAGAGCACTTCAGGAATATACGGTATTGGTATGCGGACATGTTATACACGAGACTTGTTGTATGAGCGATAAGTGTTCGATATTCTGTTATCTCTACCAAACGTGCCAAATGAGGGTTATAATGAGGGAAGGCTGGCATGTTTACCAAAAGTGATCAGCATATGTCACACAATTTCGACTGTAGAATTGCTAGCTCGTGATACTATGTATGATGCCATCATATCTTATTTGTGCTGCTTGAGAGTTCAAAAGTTAAAAATCTCAAGTTTTCTGAGAAAATCATTGTTTCTTTATTTTCGGGTAGACATTAGTTTTATGCTGGACAGAATATGCCAGCAAAAAATTCTATTAGTAAGAATTACATATCTTGATATATCACCCCAACTTCCTTCTATGATGAAAAGAAAATGATTAATATTGGGGAACTTTACATCAATTGAATTTGAGACTTAAATATGATATACAAAACATTATCATTTATCTTTTAGATAACGCTAGATCATTGGTTTACGCTTAATAATTGTTTTGAACTAATTAAACTTATGGCATAACAAACAATGTTAAAATACTTGCCTGCTGCATATTTTGACTGACAGAAAATTTGAGTCATAAGATTTAATGTGTCTAATGAAAGTGATAGTCTTTTAAGTCACGTGGGCCAAGACTATTAAAAATTGTCTTGGATTTGAGTGCGACAAATATTATGATTACAATCACAAATATTACATGCAGTTACAAAAATTTAGATGACAGAACAATCTGCAACAAGAATACTGTAATTGTCTGCGCGATTCATAGACTGAATATATACCTAAAATCAGTTCTCTTTTATCATTTTTGCTAAACATGATCTTAAAAATTGAAAGTTATGACTTTGGAACAATTTTGGATGTTCAATGTAAAGATTACTCCTGTATTTAATCTGCTCCAACAATAACAATTACTTCTCTCTGAGTAACCTTGAGCCATCAACATTGTATTGTAACAGAAAAGAATACACAGGAAAAGATAAATACTGAAACAGCAGCAGCAGCTGGTTAGGTTGGTGGTTGACACTAATAGAGATGTCTAAGTTCAAAGGCACAAATATCTATTAATAAGAGATGGCGTGAACAAGTAAACATAGTGGAAGAGGAAAGGGGCATCTTAAAGGAGGGGGAAAACGATGAGTTTCCAGTTGCAGTAAAGCTACAGAGGCAATTCAACTTGGGATCTGATGTCTGGGTTTTATAACGTTTCCACTCATCTGCGTATGTTTGTTCTGTTCAGCGAGATTTCTGGACTACGCATCATTTCACTTCACTTCTAGCCTTACTAGCCATCTGCTACCTAAGAAGTAGACTAACTGGGGGCTCACTAACTGATTCTCCGGTAAGCTTTCAAAACCATACATTTGCTAACCCATGCTGCCCTTCTGTTTCTTCAAGTCAACTTATAAGTCATTCCTATGCCAGCCCTATGTGATATAACGGAGAACAGAAGATAGAATTTGTAATTTTTATTGTGCTAAAATTTTACTTTAATACTAGACTTGTAGAACAGATCGTGATCTATAAATTTGATCCCAACTGAATTAATTAAAATTTAATTTGTTTTAATTGAGAATTAATATTTACCTCTTTGCATAAATCAATTCATGAATTTACTATGGAAATTTCTAAACTTATAAATGGAATTATATGTAAGGATTGATTTGAAATACTTAAAATTTAATTTACTTTTTAAGTAAATTTATACATATAGATTAAAGTTAGCACGAACCCATCTAATCTTTTTCGTTTTACAACTTTATTTGGAGCTGATTTTTCATTGTCATTATATTATAAACATCAATATTGAAGCAATATTACAGTTATCTATAATCGCAATTTAAATTATGACAATCACTGTTCCTATGTTATTACTTTATTCACATTTGCTTCATTGATTAATGGTTTGTATTATAATAATAATCAAATAGCAAACAATGAAACACATATTATAGAGTTGCTAGGAAATGTAGTTAATCAGTAAAACCTATGATAGATATGACATTTCATTAAGAAAGATAACAAGGAAGATAAGTTTATGGTTCCGTTTCACACAACTAACTGATAAATTAGCTGATAACTAATAAGTTATTTTAATTGATAAATTAGTTAATAACTGATAAATTAATTAAAATATTTCATAAAATTAGCTGTTGAACTAATTGAAATTGAAAAATGATATAAAAAGATATATTAATAAAAATACATATAATTAAAATAATTTATATTTATAAAAAAATTAAATTATATTAATGTAATTAAAAAATTTAAAATAAAAGTATAATTTTTAATATTTAATTAATTATATTTTATAAGTTTATATATTTATTTACTTACATAATTTTTATTTTATTATTTATTATAAAATTATAATTACTTAAAATATAATTAAATATATTTTTAAAAAATTACTTAAATTTATATTACAGAATATATGAATTATAAATTAAAAAAAAGAATAAGGATAAATTTGAAAAGAATTTAAAAAAATAATAATTTATAAATTATAAATTATTCTGAATAACTTATTAAATCAGAACTTATAAGCTTATAAGTTACCTGAAGCAGTTTATAAATTAATACGAAAAATACCTCTAAATATTAACTTATAACTTATTGATCAAGTTAATAAATTATAAATTAATTTATTTATTATGTAAAACGGAGAGCCTATATTTATAAAAGTACAGGAATACATTTTATGTCCAAAAAAGAAAAGTTAGAAGAGTAGTGCTCGGCACACGTCCAACTTTCACAACCTTAGCTCAATGATTGGGTCTTGTAAGGCTCATTATAGGTGAGCATGAGCGTTGGATGTGACTCGAGCAATGTTAAAAACAATTAGCTCATTTTGTAAAATATCAAATATTTATTCAATTTTTATAGCGTTTACGAGGGGGAAAATTGATGGAATGAGATTCACAACTAGCTAGTGCAATTTATCAATTTTTTCTTGTTTCTTCAACTCTTAATGCAAATTTTTGGATCGACTCCATCGGCAACATTTGATATTTTAGCTTACTTATATTTTACGTTTAAATTTTATTTCTACAAATTTCATTATATTAAATTATGAAAAAATACTTGGTACATCAATAAATTACTAAATTTAATTATTGATATGTGATTATATAATATATTATAAAAAATTAGTGTATCACCGTAGACTCTCCTTTAAATTATATATAAACTCATGAAGAGTTTTGTTGCACCGTGTGTTTATAACTTATTATACACCACAAATAAAGAATGCCGTTAATGCATAAGCGAAAAATTTTCCATGAAGAACTGAAATAAGAGAAGATAGCATAGCAAATTTAGGGAGCAGTGTCTCTATGTCTGCATTGGTGACGCCCGCGTGAGCTAGCTTTTTGGGTTTTTACACTCTGTCACTGAGTTGTGGCATGTGATGATGATGGAAGAGAGGACGATCCCAGTCACTAACTTGTTTGTTTCTTTCTTATAATAATAATTCTGAAAAGCAAAAAGGCAATTCTAGCTGTTTGACAGGCCAGCAAAGGTTGCTTCAAGCTTCAAAAGAAATTAGAAAACAAACTCGCAACATCTTGCGGAGGATTTCATGCAATGTTGGCAGACATACTTAGTACAAATTTTACACCAAGGAAATGTTAAGTACACTTTAATGTTACAATATGGCAAACAATGATCAAGATGGTTCACTGTCATTCGAGAGCGTTTTTGATTGAAAATTGCATTTATGGATGAAATACTTTTATTTGATAGTATTATCAGTGATTCAGTTCATCGTCACTGCTGATGCATAATATCATGATATGACTCATAATATATGATGATTGCTTTTAAATCATTTTTGTTCAAATGCAATTGATAAGAGTGAGACATGATGTTTAAAACATAAGTATTAGATTCTAATATTAGATTTGAGAGAAAAGTTTGAGTTTTTAAATTATTTGAGTCCCTCCAATTGGTCGTACTTAAAGAGATAACTAAGCCCAAAGTTACTCCTGCTTTTGTATTTACCTTAGCGAGCATTACTTTCTTGACAGTCGCAAATGGATTCCAATGATGAGGACCACTGAGACCTTCAAAATGACCCCTTCAAGTTCAAGAGTAGCCAAATTTGTGGAAGTGTGCGTCTTTCTATAAGTCAAAAGATTTAGAGTAATTAAAGATTAAATACATATATTAATCCCTCGAAAATTAGTTTAGCATCAATAGAAGGTGTGATCATGATAAAATTCAGCTTCTTTAAATCGAGCGATCATGTGAGAATAGAAATGAGAAATAAGATACAGATAGTAGAATTGATTAAATTCAATCACATTAATATTCTCACTAATCAAGTCCTCTACAAATGTGCTCTCGATTCATTTTTCAATTCCTAATGAGAGGAATGAACTGGTGTTACGTAATTTTATTGTGTTCTTCTGCCAATAAATGGATTGGCTTGGATGATAATCCATACTAACTTAGAATCTTTAAAAGTAGATAACTAAGAAATCATATAAAAAATGACAACCCATATTCTGAAAATCCCTTTATACAACAGTCAACCTTTAAGGCAGCAATATCCTCGGAAAAGATGATGAAAAGCTTTTTCAATGGCATCAGAACCATTTTGAAGACGATCAGATATATATTAGAACCTTTTATAAAAAATCAAGAAATCAAGATGTATATCTTCTAATAGTGGAGCTACCAATAGAGAGAGGATTAGCTATGAGAATTAAAAAAAATGTAAAAACCAACGGTTAATTAGTTAGAAAGATCGAGAAGATGATTCAAAGAAAAATTCACCATGATTTTCCTCACATTTCTCTTATGAGATCATTTTTATTATTGGATTTGAATTTACAAAGCGACTTAACTACTAAGAGCAATCTTGTAAGAATTATGTGTGATACTAAGATTCAAAATTTCAAGTCCAACTCAAAAATACAGGGTTGTAATTGGCAAAAGATTCTTCCAATGATTGGAGTGCTCAAATGATTGAATCCTACACAGAAATTAATAAAACATGGTATAGGATTTCGTCATAACTCTTCCGGCGCTAAAGTTTGTTACCGTTAATATAGAGAGACACAATTCAAGTAAAATGATAAGAATTGCATAACTTAAACTGCTTATAGCAACATGGAGTTGAGAGCATTGAACGGAAACTAATCTAGTTCTTCACAAGAAAGAATGATTATGCAAAAGGGTCCAAATATGCAATAATTTACCCATCTCAAAAGTCACTATATTTAAGGTGAGTTTTAAATCAATAATACCTACATTTAATTAATAAATTCTTACCTGACTCATTAATAATTATCAAATGTTAAATTAATTTTATGATATCTTAAATTTTTAATCATTTATTAAAATATAATTAATGAACGATGATAAAAATTACTTACATTAACTTTTACTAATATGTGTACACTTTAATAATGATGTATATATACATAATCATCACACACTACTAAAATTATATCTATATTTAATAGGTAAGACATACATGTTTAATTGTAAAGGTTGTATGCATTTTATCTTTTTTTAGTAGGAATTGGTGATGCCATACTAGGAAGGAATTGTTTATGACAAATCTCAACCTTAGCATCAGATAGCGCTCCAAGCCCAAAAGAAAAAGAATGAATCATAAGAAATTTATCTCATCAAATGGGGGGAGAGAGAGAGAAAGAGAGAGAAGTGAGAATGGATAATCCGTCCGAGGAAGATAAAGATGTGTTATGTGGGAGCGTGGAGGAATTGGATCCACTTCTCCGTGTTCAACGCTTGTCCTCTCTCTCACCCCCTCTCTCTCCCTTTCCCCTACCGTCCGTACCATTGCAGCCACATCAACGTCTCATCAATATCAACCCACTCTCTCTCTCTCCCCCCATCCTCGGTAGGGTTACTGTTCCATATTTTGATTGGGCTAAGTATAACATCATAGTAAGAAATTAATGTCCGGCAGGAACATTCTCATCATCTGTCAATGCGACCTTCAGCCTACATTATTGCTCTCTTCGCGGTTTGCTGTCCCACTAACCTAGGCGGCTTTGCCGGCGTTGGTGTTTGCTTTTTGACTTCTCAGGTGAACCAAAAGCCCATTTCCATTGTAACATATATAGGGTTTCTGCACTTCACATCCATGATGTCTTCTCCATGCAGCATAGGAGATAGTACTTGTAAATTGATTTACAAGGAAAAATCTAACGAAGCCCATTCGTAATAATGCTCCATTAATAGTAATTGTGTTTTTTTGAGCTGAAATGATTGTGAGGAGAGGTTTTCAATTCTGTAAAGCAGGATTTTAGTAGCAGGCTGCTAGCAGAGGTTTATCTAGAGCTTATTATTAAGTTCACTTGAATTAAGAGACGAAGATTCAAATAATCCTTAACCATCAAAGAGCACAACTATTAAGACTCTTTTCATAAATTTAAAATTATCCTTTACACATTTTACAATGAGGGAAATTGTGTTCAAAACTTCTAATATATAAACAAGACTCAACAATCGTCTAGCAGTATAACACAAATTTATCATATACATTATTAAAGTTGGTAGATGATAAACTATATATATATATATATATATATATATATATATATATATATATATATATATATATATATATATATATAAGTGTTTTTATATGAGAGATGAGACAAGTGAATTATAATAATCAAATCTTATATTAATAATTAGTATTAAAGTATAATTTAAGCTTATATAATCACTTAAAAATGTCATATGATTTCATATTTTAATTCTAATGTTCTAATCAAATTTGATGATTATGATTTACTCATTTTACTCTTTTATAAAAATACTTATCTTACTTGATATGTTCTCTCCGTGTGTATATGACGATTGTTAATCTTTATATTCATATGTGAAGATTAATAACTTTCACTTTTTTATTTGAATGAAAAAATTATGCTATTAATTTAATAATAATAATAAAGAATATTATAATTAATTTGCCACCAACACTAATTGCTTTCATTAGTGAGTGTATTTAAATTAACTTTACTCATTCTTTTTCATTTATACAATAAATGTATTTATTAATAAAAGTAGTTGGTGTTGTGGCAAATTGGATATAATATCTTTTATTATTTTATTATTATTAAATTAATTTTTCATTCAAATGAAAGAACAAAAGTTGCTTTGCATATGGAGCTGAAGTCTAGCAGTTCTTTATATGTATGTATATGAGATGAAAAATAATGAATTGTAATCATCAGATCTTACATTGATGGTTAGGATAAAAACATAATTCCAAGATATATAATCATTTAAAAATATTATATGATCACTAAAAAAATTATATAATTTTATATTTTAATTTTATCTCTTTAATGTTAGATCCAATCCTCTTATTTGATATGTCGGTATTATATATATAATACGACAATTTTTCTTGCATTTGTTCTCAATATTTTATTTAGTGTGAATGAGGGAATTTGAGATTTTGGTATTATAATACCAGAACTTTCTTTTTCGTATCTTGGGAGAATATGAAAATCATAAGATTAAATTTTAAAGTGCAAGTGACAATATTGTTTTTGAACTATAAATACCTTGGTTGCCCTACAGGTATAGTTTTATAATATGTTAGGGCTATCAACATGTGGGAGAGCGATTAGTTTAAGTACGATAAAACCTGAGAAAGCAGTCAAATATTTCGAGCTTTAATATTTTAAACGCTCTTACGCGTCAAAAGTGCAAGCCGCACATGATGGCAACTTTACAAAATAACAGAAGTTGTGACTTTCGTACAGTTGATCTCCATGTCTATACCCTAAACAAAGTGTTGGTCTGAATATGCCCCATGGTCGAAATGGCATGTTTATGCATTTCTAAACATAGGGAAACGAGACTCTTCACACTCCCATACCGTGATACAGGATTCAACATTTTCCATTTTTTTTTAATGGTAGGAATAAGCATGAAAAACCCTCAATTCAAATTACAAACATGTTAACAAAATTAATAACATCTGATATGAGTATATTAAGTATTACTATGTTATATTAAGGTAGTGAGGATATGTTCCATTTTATCATTCATATTTCATAATCACCCTAATGCCAAACAATTTTTTTTTCCAAACGGATAATATGTGTGTGTGTGTAGATAATATTCTTTTTAAATAGCTTATATATATATATGCTAACATCCATTTTTTCATGGAACAAAAAATTATATTGCTAATTTAACAATAATAAAATAATGAAGGATATGTAGCACACCTTAAAATTTTAAAATAATTTGTGTGAAAAATAATAAAGGGTACTTAAATAATTTTAATAAAAAACAAATTTAAAATAGAAATTTTAATCCTTAATCATTATAATTTTAATTTGTGTAATTAACTCTTATGGTATCAAATAATTTGTAATTAACTCCTTCATCTTAATTGATGTTAAATCTAATGGAATTTTATGTATCACCTTATGTGTAAATTAAAATTTTCTATTATCAAAATTCTTCCGTCCCACCAAAATTAGCCCCCCATCAAAATTAAAATTATATAATGAGAATTAAAATAAAAAAAATGATTAGAATTTAAAATCTTTTTGGCCAATTCCACTATTTTTGTAGAATAAAAATTTAGAAAAATTATGGAATTAATGAATTAACAATAAATGTTTTTGAACTTTGACGAGGGATAATTTTTGGTGGAAATATATGAATTTTGATAACTATGCAAAGATAAAATATTATTATATAAAATTTAATTGACACATAAGATGAAATCTAAAATTCTATTAATTAGATTTAATATTAGTTAAGAAGGAGAGTTAATTATAAATTATATAAAAATTTAAAATTTAATTACATAAAATAAAATTATAATATTAAAATTAAAAATTTAGTGAAATTATAATAATTAAAACTTCAATTTTGCTTTCATAATATTTAATTTAAATTTATTTGTTCTTTCTTATTTTGTTAATAAATATATTTGTTAAATTTAAAACTAATAAAGTTAAATGATTAATTATAATATTTTTTATTAATATATTATTATTATTAAATTAGTAGTATATTTTTTATTTTTAAAATATGATTTTTTTTGTAAATAAAAAAATAAAAAAAATAAAAAGATTAGGATACAGACAAACACAGTGTACATCTGGAGATATCTTTAATTCCTTAGGTCAAAGAAGAGTTAATTATTGAATTGATGGTTGATTGAAAGAAGAAAAGAGGACCCGTTGCTATAATTCTTATCTTTACGGCATAACCATATTAATTAACTTTGAGAGATAAAATGTGGGTTGAAAATTGATTTGACTGAATGGATAGATCCCCAAGGAATCATTCAATTGGAATCTTAGTGGCTGTATAGAATGGAGTGCGCCATTTCGTTGCGTATTCAAATACCTGCCATTTAGATAAAACAGATTCGCTCGACATCTTAATCATAAGGCTCATTTTTAAGCTTTTTTTTTTTTTTAATTTTGGATGAATCAATTACCTTTTTTAATTTATAAGATCGATTATAATAATACATATTTTTACTCTTATTCAATAAAAAATTAATCTTAATTCATAATGTATTGAAAATTAAAAAATATAGTTTTTAATATATGTAAATTTGATAAAACTAACAAATGAAAAATAAAATTAATGATTAATTTTTCTAAGTGATTAAAAATTAAGATGTGTATTATAGTAGGAGTATAAAAAGATATTTCTCTTCAGTCCCTTCACAAGCATATATTTCTCCTTCAAAATGTGCTTCTAATATTAAGATAAAGGATTTGGATTGATGGCTTTTGAAATTTATTAACAAAGAAAGCTTTTGAGACGAAGCATGTAGATCGTCTTATTCAATATTATATTTAATATTATTAGGATTATTGCAAAGGTGTTAGAATTTCTTAAATGCCTTCTAAGGACTTATATCCACACTTCAGTAATACATACAAGAATTATACAAAGTACTTGAAAGGATTCTCGTGAAAAATCCTCCCAAATGCTTTGTATAATACCTATGTTTATAGTTGAAGTATGGGTATAGATTCTTCAAAGGAACTTCAATTAATTTCATAACCTTATAATAACTTTAGAATTGCCAATCAATACGATGATCCATGCATTTGAACTCAGAAGTCCTCTTTTTGATAAAAAAAAATGATCTATTTTAATAATGAAAACTAAACCATCACTTAGATGTTTCAAATAGAGGGTGAAAATAAAATTTATATGTAACAAGTAGAATATTAATATTAGATGTGAGTGGTTAATTAAAATCAATGTCCTACATGAACTTTATTACATAAGTGTTTGCTGATATACTTCTAGTTATAAATTTTGATTCCTAACACCTTGCAACTCTTGAGAGTAAAACTTTAGATGTTAGTTGTTAAAAAAACCTGATGTCTTACATATAGTTTATTTCATAGGTTGATTGTTGATATGCCTTTAGAAGTCATAAATTTTAGTAGTTTTTCAATACCTCATAAATGCCTCCTTGGTAAGTACTTGTTATTTTTCTTGATAAATGTTTACTACTTATCTTTAGAAGTTTACAAGTTTGTTGCTCTTGATATCTCGTAAAAGTCATTTTTAAGAAATGCTTATCATTTATTATAAGTTAGGTGATCAGTATTATACCTTTAGACATTGATTAGGTTAAAAAAATCACCTTTTATATTCATGTATTTTGTATCTAGCAATTATACAAAAAGGTTACAATTTCACTAATTAAAGTTGCATAAAAATTTTTCAAAAATTTTCTTTTACATAAAAATTATAACTTTTGATAAAAAAAATTAAGAAAGTATGTATCAATACAAATTTTTTAATGAAATATTAAAATATAATTCTAAATCTAAAAATTAAGTACATAAATTTAAACTCACTAATTATGGGTTCTTGGCTCCACCACTAATTTTCTGTTAATGGAAAACCATCTTACTTAATCCAACATGCTTTGTTGTAGTAGATAGGAGAGATTCATATTATTTGAGTTTAGGATAATTTACCAAGTGCTAATTCCTTAAGATAAGACATATGACAAATTCTTTAATTTTATTTGCATTTAATTTCTATTTCAATTTGTTCATTGTTAACTTAATGAAGTGAATCTAATACTAGTACTATTAGGAATAAACAATCCATATTTCAACTAGTTTGTCTAATTATGGCCTTAAGTATTAAAATGATTACCATAGACATGAAAGCATGAAATTGCTTCATGGATACCGTAATGCAAGGAACTTTCCATCACTATTTATTCCCTCCATTATATGGCCACTTCTGAATACCCAATTATCTTGCACTTTTTCTTCAAAGTTATGAAATCTATACCAATTAGGAAAATGCATCTCTTTCTACAATTAGAAAATTATTAAATAATTATAATAAAAAAATTAAAAATACTACTAAGTCAATAAAAAATATCATTTATAACTTACATATAATGCAAACAATTTCTAACCCATAAAAGCATTACTTTCTCTTTTCAACTTAAATGTGTTGTTTCACATCAAGTACTAAGTGACCTTCTTCACAATTTCTTCCCTCACTCCCCTCCTTTTACTGGAAATTGTCTTAAGAAAACATAATATTTTCATATTCAATGATGCAAGTTCAAACCAATTCGGTTCTTTTAAAAAGAATGTTACACCTTTGTAAATTTTGGTGGTGGTAGGAATAAGATCTAATGCGAGATCCTTTTTAGCTTGCTTTTGGATTACTTTCACTTTTTAACAATGTAAAACTTGTATTATTAGCTAGCAAGGGCAATCTGAAAGCAAGCTAAAGAAGATTTTAGGTTAACTCTTCTCCTTACCACCATTAAATTTGATAAAGGTGCAATTTCTTTTATAGAAGAATCAAATAGAAAAGAACCTATATCATTAAATGTGAAAAATATTAAGTATCATTGAGATAACTTTTCCTAGTAAAAGATAAAGAGCAAAGGAAATAATAGTGAAAAAGGTGACTCAGTCTTTGATATGGAGCAACACATTTAAGTTAAAAAAAGAAGTGATACTTTTGTAGGTTAAGGATCATTTACACTATTTTTAAGTTATAGGTATAATATTTTTTTATTTGTTTAGTAATATTTTAAACTTCTTCACTATGATTATTTAATGATTTTCTAATTGTGGGAGGAGGGCACACTTTCCTAATTAGTATGGGTTTCACCATTTTGAAGAAAAAGTGCCAAAAAATTAAGTATTCAAAACTAGCTACATAACAAATGAATTAGAGAATGATGAAAATACTCATACATTATAATATCCTTAAAACAATTCCTTGCTCTCATGTTTATGAAAACAATTTTAGTCCTTAAGGTCTAATTGGTATAGCTCACCATTTTGAAAAAAAGGTGTAAGATAACTGAATATCTAGAAATGGCCACATAATGAAGGGAACAATGATAAAATTATCTTACACTATGATATTCTTGAAATAATTACTTGCTCTTATGTCCCTGGAAACAATTTTAATCCTTAAGGCCTTAAAGATTAAAATGATTATCACAAACATGAGAGCAAGGAACTACGTCAAAGATACTGTAGCAAAATTTAATTTCATCATTATTTATTTTCTTTATTATAAGACCATTTCTAAATACCTAGTTATTTTGCATCTTTTCTTCAAAATTGTGATACCTACACCTCATTTACTAATTTTTCCCTCATTCAATGCCTTTTACTAGGAGAAATTGTCTCAATAACTAGTATTTCTACATCTAGTGATACAGGTTTAACCTAATTTAGTTATTTTAAAAAGAAGATTTTGCCTTTGCCAAATTTGGTGGTGATAGAGATAAGAGTTAACCTAAAATCATCTTTGGGTTACTTTTGGATTGCCTTTGCCTTTTAACAATATAAAGCTTGTACTGTTAATTACAAGTACAATCCTAAAGTGGCCCAAAGAGGACCTTGGGTTAACTCTTATCCCTACCACCACTAAATTCAATAGAGATATAACCTTTTCTTTTCATGAGAACTAAATAAGAAAGAATCTGTATCACCAAATATGAAAATTTTAAGTATTGAGATGACTTTTCCTAGCAAAAGATAAAGAGTAAGGGAAGTAATAGTAAAGAAGATGTATGAGACTTTAAAGAAAAGGTACAAAATAATTGAGTATTTGGAAGTGGCAACATAAGGGAAGAAATAAATAATGATAAAAATTGAACTTAGCTATAGTACCTTTAAAGTTGTTTTCTTACTCTCATGTTTATAACAACCATTTTGATCATTAAGGCCTTAAGGATTAAAATGGTTGCCATCAACATGAAAGTAAGAAATTACTTTAAGAATATTCTAATGTAGAAAATTTTTCATTACTATTAATTTCCTCCATTAGGCAGCCACCTCCGAATACCTAGTTATTTACACCTTTTCTTTAAGGCCACGAGAATCATACCAAGCTCCTTGACTACTTGTATTATGGGTATATACAAGTGCAATGTCTTTTCATAATTAAGAAATTATTAAATAATCATACTTAATGATTACATACTTCTTAGTATTTCCACATACTTATTTCCTAAGATTTAAACCAATAAACAAATACAAATTGTACACATATACACTATTACAAATAGTATAGTTTAGAAATGATTCTAGAAGATAGAGTGATAGATAATCTTTACTTTACTTACCCATTTACAATGTAATGGCATTTATATGCATATTATGTCTTTCATATTTATTAGAAATATCCACATCTATATTCTCTATAGAATGAAGGCTTGTAAAAGAAAAGTAAAGTGAAACTAAGTATAAGAGAGAAAAGGAAGTTTTACGTTAAGAAAGATTTAAAATAACAATTTTTATTTTTAATTCAAATCTGACTTTTGTCTCTCTATTCCTCTCTCATAATATCAATTTCATTTAGAATTTTTTTTGCAAGCATCTGTTATCCAAGTAATGTAGATATAGACATTTTTGCCAAAAATGAAAGGCATAATATACATATAATGTCTTCATCTTGTTTAAATAGGTTGGCAAAATAAAAATTATGACCTTATTTTCTAGAACAATTTTTGTAAGTATACTTTTTCTGGGGGTGTAGTTACATGTAGTTTATATTAGTTTATTTATTTATAACTTAAGAAATGTGCACGTGGAAATACTAAGAAATATGTATTATTGAGCATAATTTTCCTAATTATGAAAGGAGATCACACTTCTATATACTTATAATACAAGCAACCAAGAAGTTTGGTGTAGGTCTTACAACTTTAATGGCTAGGTGCAAAAAAAAAAAAAAAGGCTAGGTGCATACAACTAGGTATTTAGTAATGGTTGCCTAATGAAGAAAATTAATAGTGATGAAACTTCTCTTTCACTATAGTATCTTTGAAATAGTTTATTGCTTTCATATCTATTATAACCATTTAATTCTTAAAGCCTTTATTAGTAAATCATCATAAAAATACCTACTTATTATTCCTAATAGTCCCCTTAGATTCATTCCATTGAGTTAAGAGAGAATGAATTGAAATAGAGTCATCTTTATCTATTTTGAAAAGTTATTTTGACATACATTGTGGTTAAAAGAGGATGTAACCTAAATGCAACAATTTGCATTTCAACAATTAATAATTAAGCATCATGAGCATAATATCAATGTATTATTTGAAAGCTAGCAATTTTTTGTATTTATTTTTGTTTACATAAATTCATTCATTGCTAAATTAAAATTTAGTGAAGGACACAAAGTAACGATAGAAAAGTCCATTGTTAATTCACATTTCAAGGATGGAGATTTCATCATTATATATAAATTTAATGACAGAAAAATACATCACTTATTCCATCTTGTTGTACATTTCTTTTGTTATCATCATTGTTAATTGTGATAGCTTTAGTAACAAATGAAAATAATTCATTGCTAATTGATTAGTAATACACAATTTATTGACATCTTTTTTCCATCACTAAATATTTTGACAATGAAATTTTCTTAATCAGTAATGGATTTTTTTTACCATTACTTGGCTTTTTTTATAGTATAATGAGCAATACAAAGCAAAAAGTATAATAATGTATCATCACGGGAATATACTTTATCTTACAAATTCTTAAAATTAAAATTATTATTGACTCTACTAATATGTATTTTCTATTTCAAAATTAGTTCCAAGAAATAAGGAAGCCGGTGCACTCTAGCCTTTGATTAATAATTTCCATGATTGAAAATCCAAATCATTTAAGGGATGGGTGAATCCAAAGACTGAGGATGATTATGTAAGTAACTTTAAAATTTTCAATTTATTTACTTAATTTTTACTATTTACTTATAAAATATATTTTCTAAACTTAAACATAAAATATTAAACATTTTCACCACTCAACTATAATCTTAATCTATTTCAACATCAACATCATTGTCATACAAATTGATCGCTATTGATGAGTTTATTATTATTGACAATATGTTAGACATTTATCGAGGGCATAGAAAGAAGGTTGGTTTTTGCCTTAGAGGTACTATTTATGCTGTTACTAGTTGTAGTTCATCAATTGCATCTTATTTAATGAGCCAACAATAGCATGCGCCATTAGATGATGATGTGCAATGCTTTATCATTAAGAGTTAGCAAGTATAAGATGCAGCGCAATAGCACATTTCTTAGCAAAGTGAGATGTTGCAATGGTAGAAGGAGTAACTTTAATATCTTATATCTAATTTAATACCTATGGCCTTTCTTTTGATATCCCTTCCTTTGTTATTATATGGTCTGTTGCCGTTTGTATATCCTCACTAGTAGATCCAAAAATTTTAGTTTATAGGGGCAATATATATATAAATAAAATTTTAAATTATTATAAAATAATTAAATATTTAAATAAAAATAAAACATTAATTTTAATTATCTCATTTATATGTATTAGTGTGTGAAATAAGTTAAATTTTATATATTTTAATTTCTATTTAAATTAAAATCTCCTTTTTCTTCTTTTAATCAAGAAAATAAATTTATAGGGAGAAGGTCATTTAAATTATGGGGGGGAAGGGGCAATAATTACAAGTAGTATATACATATGTGTATTTTTTTTTTTTTTGGTAAGGGTAATTGCCCTCATATATATAACGTAAATCTCTCCTTATATGTCCTTCAACGTTACTTGCCAAATTTGTTTAGTGATTACCTCCACCCCCACTCCAATCTCATAAGTATGCATTTGATGAGGATGATGTTAATGGCTTAAAAGTGTCATAGTTTTATTGCATTGCATTTATCTATTTAAGTTTCCTTTACATGACTTATCAATTATTGTATGGCATTTATTTATTATGCTACATATGTTTTTTCTTGTTTAATATGGTATTATAAGTAGTATCATAATTTTAATAATAATTTTAATTAATTAATTATAATAATTATATGTTTATTTCTAAGTCTCTACAAAAAAATTAAGCCTTAAAGTAATGATAAGGTGAAATTTTTTTATTTAATAATAATTCTAATAATTATAAAATGATGACAAATGTTGTCGATATAGATAATCATCTAAAGTGACGGCTTTGTTGTTTCTATATGCTTATTGTCACATCATTAAGCTATAGTCTATGACATTTATTGTGAGGATAATTATTATCGTTATAAACTAATAAACAATTATGGCATATTATGTTATCACTTTAGCAGACAAATGCCAGGGAGATAAAGCAATAACTTTATCTTCAATATAGATTCAAAGTGAGGACATTCATGTCATAGCAATAACAAATGTTATTGCTTTAGAACCTTTTTCCTATAGTGAAGTTATTCACATATATCCTACAATCCACTCTCCTCTATAAAGGAATCAATACTTATCTTTTCTATAATAGAGTGATAAATGGTTTAACACATCCCACCTTGATTTTAAAATATGGGTAATTCTTTAGGAGTTCCACCTAATATTATGTTTTGTATGATAAGATGGAATAGATTAGAAAGAAATAAAAAAAAAAGTTTGCTATGGGATAGGAATGGTAATTTTGAAAAAAATAACCATTTTTTCAAATAATGAAATCTTTATTTTATAATAAAAGTGATAGCATAATCATTTTATCATTTTTGAAATGGATTTTTTATATTCTTATCCTTTGTATCTTCATCTATTTCAACATTATCCTTTATTAATAAATATTAAAACATCTATTTTTCACAATTATATTATTAGAATATTTTAGTAATTATATTTTTAATAATAACATATTTTTGTAATCTACATATAATTTATTTAATATAAAAAATCTGATAATTTAAGTTTTTTTTATCTTTTACTATATAAAATTTTGTATTGATTATAGTTTTAATAATTAAGTTTAGTATCTTTTAATTTTGATAATATCATATTTTTTATCTAGATATAATACTATTTTACAATTTAATATATATGTTCGACTACAAATTATACATATGCTCAATTGTAAATAAATAAAACATAATAATATCACCATTTGTATAAATATAATTTTAATTTTATACTTGCTTTTTATTTTTAAAGGTATTATTGATTGACACATTTTTTTTCTTTTTTTTAATATTTATCATACTAAACATAATTATAAAATAAAATGTCTATTTCAATTGTAACCATATCAAATATAATCATAGAATGATCATTTTGTTCCTTTCTTTTCTTTTCCTTTCCATTTCATTCTATCATATTACATGCAATATAAGTCTTAAGTATTTTTACTGTTATATTATTTTTAATGCATTGAAATATTTATTTTTTATTTTAATTTATTTATTTTAAAATTTTAAAAATAATTCAATAATAAAAATACTAAACCTTTTAAAAGAATAAAGCTTCTCATTAAATTATTCTTAAAATAATATGTATTTTTAATACATATTATTAACAATCATTTATTGGGCATGAGTCGAGCGTCATTAATTATCAAATGTTTTGGTTTATTTTTAATTTAATAGTGAAGTTGACTCCTATGCTGTAATTTATTGCGAGTTTTAGTAGAACATTCGATTGGATTCGGATGTTACAGTGAAATGAGTGCAATGCAAAACCTCATGATATGATGGGAAATGTTGCAACTTGGGAAAATCCATCCCCCTCTACCCCCTTTAAAAAAAAGGGGTTCAAAGTATTTGATTTTGTTGATGTCATTATATAATATAATATTATTGTCGGAAAAAAATTCCACCCTCAAACGAGTATCGAACAATTAAAGCAATAAAGTAGCTCTATAATATACAATTTACATGAAAAAACTTCCCCTTTACTTGGTTATAAAAAGACAAAGGGAAAGAAAATATGAAGACAAAAACTAGTAAAAATAATAAGGAAAATTTTTTTTATTTGGATGTAGAGGAAATAAAAAAAAAGAAAAAATGATTTCTCTTTACTTATTTAAATAAAAAATAATATAAAAAATTAAATTAAGTCAAATGATAAATTTATCCTTCAAATTAATAAGATAATTTTTAAATTAAATGAAATTAAGAACAAAATAAAAATAAATCAAAATTTCACCCTTTTTTATTTATATGTATTATGAAGAATTTTTAATGAGTCTTATTTCCTTTTTTTTCTTTGCTCATTCTTTCTTTCATTTCCTTTCGACCCTACAATCAAGTAAGAAAAAAATATTATTTTCTACTCTTATTCTTTCCTTGAATTTTCTTTCTGCCTGTTTTCACAGAAAACAGGCAATGAATTCAAATTCGAAGCAAAGAATTTTAGATAAGAAAAAATTTTCTATAAATCACAAAATAATATATATAAAATTTCTAAATCATAATTACACAATTTCCAACTCACTAATCTTACATCTTTTCAAAATCTCTTAAAAGTTCCCACGTAACCCAGGTTAGAAATATTTGCTATCTCTCTTATAAATTAAAATTTTAGCCATCATATATATTAATTATAACTCAAAAATACTTATTAAACAAGAAATATCAATCTTACTCAAATATAAAAAATTTAACTTAAATATAAAAGTACGTATAGTGAAAAGATAAATACTGATTAATAACCATTAAAATTTGAATTAACAAATAACAAATATATGAAGTCTGAATTTCTCAAATATATGAAGCTTAAAATGCAAAGAACGGAGAAAATCAGGAACGCGGAGAAAGTAAAGGCGGACGTCATTTGGAAAACGACTGCTCACACACACGCGCGCGCACGCGCGCACGCACGCTAAGAAGAATGCAGATGGCCCATTGAGCATAAAGGTGACAATTATTTATCTTAATTAATGAACATAACCATGTTTAGCCTTAGCGGCTTAGCCCATAACATTTCACTGTCAACATTATTATCAAGATACTGTCACAGCACTATTCATCCATCTCTGAGCCACCGGTATGGACCGGACATATGTACTCCTTTATTTCTTTTTAAGAATAATTTTTTATTATAAAAAATAAGATTGTATTTATTATAAAAAAATAAGATTGTATTTATTATTTTTTAAAAATATTACTTCTATTATTTAAATAAATATTTAATAATTATATTCACTAGTTGATTTTTAGTAAATAATATATTGGATATTATAATATATCTCTCTTAAAATTAAAATTATTTATTTTCTTTCTTAATCTTTATATATTAATATTAAATGATACTTAAAAAATAATGGAAAAAATATAAATAAGATTAAACCCAATTTAATTTAATATATATAATATATAAGAAAAAAAAGAGTAATGCAAAGTGCATACATTGCTCATACTATCTCTCATATTTGCATAAATAAAATTTAAGAAAATATTAGGTATTTTAAACTTGTGAGATCGATTTCACTTGATTTATGCACATATGAAGGATAATCCTGAAAGTATAATATGTACCTTTCAATAGAGGAATTAGAAAAAAAAATGAGAAAATGATTAAATTAAAATTGAAGACTGGCCCTCCAACAAGAATCATTAATTAAAAACCATCTAAGGGATTTCGGATCTGTGAAAATGGAAATTAATGAAATGAAAGTTGAAACCCTAGGGAGGGGGAAGAGGAAGACCCCTGGCAATGTTGAAGGGCTGGCTGGGGTCAAGAGGGTCAGGGGTCAATCGTTGCAGAGCCCTGTCAATTCCTAAAACGCCCCCCCTTGCTATCCAAAAACGCTTGTAGAGAACGCAAACACGCACTCCAATTCCAATCCTAAGCGCCAACCCCATTTTGCTCTGCTGGGTAAGTTGTTTATTTTCCAAAATCTCACTGTCACAGATAGTAAGCAGCTATTATTCTGTTTCCATCTGTAGAAGAGGGACTCGGTCAGAGAGCCTTTAAGATTTTGGCAAATTTGGTACCTTGGATTACGATTGATAACTGTTGCGGTTCTCCTCTAGATTACCTCTCTCTCTCTCTCTCTCTCTCTGACTGACAGATCTTAGGCAACAACCAATCTCCTCCTTCATTAATATTTCTTCTTCTCATTCTCTCCACCCTCTATATAAACACCATTCGGCCTCCTTCGCTTATCAACTCTAGCTCTTCTAAACCCTCCTTCCAGTTCTTATTTGGGAGTTTCTTGCTTTCCCTTTATGATTTCTCTATTTGGTGCTTATCCTCTCAATATGATTCTTTATTTTGAAGCTCTATCTATACGTTATCTTTGATTGGTTTCCTTTTCTTTGCATAGAGTTTTATTTGTAGTCCGACTTGTGCTGTCAAGTGGGTCTTTGTTGTTTAGTTGGACATTTGGACTACTCATGGGATTTGCTTTTCTTAATTCCTTAATTTGACCCCATGTCCTTTGCTTTCGATCCTTTGGATGTGATTTAGGGTTAGGGTTAGGGCAGCTCCATCTTTTTAATTATTCTTCTCTCTTTTGGAATGAGCTGGGGATCATGATAATGATCACATGGAGTGCCAAGAAAACCAGTCACTGTTTGCAGATGGAGCATCATCAAGATTCACAAGCTTTAGGTGGGCTTTGTTACTGGGTGGTCCCTAAAATTGCTCCAAAATATGTTAACCCAATTAGCCCCTTTGTTATGGGAATCTTGATGATGCTGCAGCGGCAATAAATGACTAATACCGGAACATATTTCTTCAAGAATTCCACTAAGCAAATTGTCCTGCTAGCTTAAGTTAAAGCTTAAGAGGTAATCCCTTAATAATTATGTCGATGTATTAATTCTCCCTTTTTTTTTTTTTTTGGGTTGGCAAAATTGAAAAGAAAATGATCATTTTCGTCTAGTGATCAACAAACTTTAATATTTTTTTTCATGTTGTAATATCTTGGAGATCTTAACTCTTTCGATTTATCATGAAGCAGAAGCTGCCAGTATAATTTTGATATGGTTTGGTCTTTCTGGTAATTATGAGGTAAATTAGTGCAGCTGACCGTTTATGTTTTTAGTCTCACTTTGGTCATTTACTGTTTTATGTTATCAGCTGTTCATTGTGTTGTGCTGTTTGGAGGTCCAAGTGTTCAGTGATGGAGCTGGTTTGCGGGTCCTTTCTGAGGGCATTTGTACTGCAAGAAACCGCTTCTGCAAGGCTCAGCAGGTATGTCTGTACCTTGGTGGAACCTTGTGCACAAACCAAAAATCATTGAATGCTTTGCTTCATGGATATTTGGAGCATACAGTGTTTATCTGTTTATTTTGATCTGAAAAATCCAGCTTTGAAATCAGCAACCAGCCTTTTACTTTTACATGATGTAATTGCACTTCCTGTTATTTTGATTCTTCTGTGCATAGATATCAGGAGTTGCTGCTAATTTCCGGTTATCTTCTTTGGTATTGCACATGTGCTGGTTTACTTTCTTCCTTTTCTTCTACTTCTTCTCCTTCTTTTTCTTTTTTGGAAAAAATTTTCAAGGTAGTGTCATGAACTCTGTTTGAAGGCTTCGTTTGATTCGACAAAATACAAAATATATTCATAAAATATTAAGATGTGAGAAAGTATTTTATTTGTTTAATATCTGATATTCTGCATGTGTTGGTTTACTTTCTTCTTCTTCTTTTTAAATTTTCTAAGCAGTGTGTCATGAGCTCTGTTTGATTATTGACAAAGCTTTGTTCCTTTTTACACATGATTTGAGAATGCTTTAGATTTCTGCTTCACTTCAAGAACAACGTTGTCTATGCTGTTGGAGAATTCAAACCAGGAAAACATTGCTTCAGTAGTCTGGTGTTGGCTAAAGTATACTTAAAAAATGACCAGTTTTTTTACATTTTATACATATCTGGGTCATTTATCTTAACATTTTTTATCTGGCTTTTTTTTCCCTCATGCTATTAGGTTCTATTTATTCTTCTAACCATGTATATATTTTTGAGGTATGCAGTTATTTCTTTACTCGGAAGAAATATATTTCACCAAAAAATAAAAAGAAAGAAATACAGAAAGATAATTTTCATTTTCACTTTCCTCTCTTTAACGTATTGGGTTCAAACTCAAGATGATATTTTATGTGCTAATTTTGTATGTATTAAGTATTTTGCCACTTCTGCTTTTATAAAAAAAAAAGTAAAAGAAAAAATATTATTTTTTGGTTATGTTGGTTGAGTGACGTGTGAATATATATGCAGTTAAGAAATATTAAACTCATATCAGTTTCTATAAACAACAAAAACAGGAACTACATACTAAAGCGCTATTTTCTCTTGGGTCCGCTGCATCTTAAAATAGTGGGCAGGTGAGCTCTTTTCATACATTTTTAAGTGCCAATTGTTCTGATTTCTATGACATAAAATATTATATTATCTTAGTTTAATATTTTGGTTTTTATTCAGTTTATTTTCCTTTCGTTTTATAATAGATCTGCCTTTCACAAGTTTTATCAACGCTTTTATATAAAAGTTATAATTTTAAATATAATTTTTTAACACAAAATAGTGGTTTAATTTGTATGAAATATCATGTTTAACAAATACGTAAAAAATTATAGCAATCAATAAAAAATATGTAAAAAAAAATTAAAAAAATTCTACTTTTTATAAAAAAAAATTGCAATTTTTGATGGAAAATGTAGAAAGTGTGAAAAAGTTGAATAAAAAAATTACAAACAAACGTATTCATACAGATTCTTTAAAGACACACTGAACCATTCTACAATATCTTCAGATTCCCAACTAAAGACACATTTTCTTTATTTTTTTTTTTTGGTAGAACACTAAAGATACATTTTCAAACTATATAAACTCGCAACTCATATAATTAGACATTCATAGATGTTCCACACATATAATTACTAAACAAACCTTTTCATTTACGGAGGATTTGACTGAATAGACTTCCGGAATCATTGCAAATTCAAGAGTATTAGCTTGTGGCTTCTCCTCGGCGCAAGTATCTAGTGAGTAAGTTTATTGGTAGGTACCTACATCTATTAGTCTGAGTGGTTGAGGCTCGGTATCTTTAGGCAAAATTTTAATTTTGACTTTTGTGAATGAAAAAAAATCAAATGTTGAGAGAATTGCTCCCCTCTTATATTAGGGTTTAACCTAATTTAACTCCGAATTAATTTTAATATGGTTATCGGATACCATGAATTCCAAACCAAAATAAAATTATTGATAATTAATAAGTTAATTATCATTAAATTTGATTAATTCAATTTTTATTACTTTGAAATAGTTAGAAAATTACAAAAATTAAACCATTCATTTTGAAGAGTAAGGGCAATTAATCAAGTTCGGCAGATGGTTTTCCTCCCACAAGCCTTATAGGAAGTTTTATGGACTCTGAATCGTTGCTTGAATGAAATTATATATTTATATACCTTTAGTGTTAATATTGGTATATTCAGGCATCGAAAGAAATAAAATAACTAATTAATTTTTCTACGGTCATTATTTTTTTGTTCTAAAAAAATTAGTTCACTATTCTTATTTTATCGGTTGAAAATTGTTACGTTAATCAATTGTACTAAAAATATTTAATAAAGTTAATTATTGAATTAATTCATAAATGTAAAATGACACGTTTAAATGAATACAAACAAATTAATTCATATTTATTTAAATGTCAAATTATATTAATAAAATTAAAATATTTAAAATAAGAATATAATTTTAAAAATTATAATTGATTATATTTTATGACATCATATATTTGTTTACTTATTTACTTTTATATATTTATGTTAAATTAATGAGCCTAAATCAAATGTGAAATGATGCATAGTTGCATTTTTTATTACTTTTGACTTTGTGAAAAATAAACAATTTAAAAAAAAAGAGAGTAGAATTTGCATAATTAGAATGTAAGTTATCAATTCAATAAATAAATTTGAAAAAAAATTGAGAAGTTCTAAGGTATAACTTACTTTATAAAAAATTATTAAAATAAAAAGTTTTCTTTAATAAGTTAATGTATAAAACATCTTGTTAGCATATCAATTGGGTTAACAAGTTATAAATTAAATTATTAAGCATGCGAAACACACTCCGCACATTGCTCTAGCTTTATAAATTTATTATGTTTACTCCGAATTGTCAGGAAACAATTTGACAACCAACTTTTAGAACCGATTTCAGTTGATAACTTAATTAATTATGACGACTGCACTTTTGGAAAACAAAGTGAGGGTATTTAAAAATTTTGGTAAATACAGATAAATGGCCCTTTAGGAAAACAAAATGAGTATGTTAGCATTGGTAAATCCAAATAAAGGGAATTTTTTTTTCATCTGTGGATTTTCGATATCCGGTAATTTTATTGAGTTCCAACTAATCCGTAGTCGAGTCGAGTTGGATCTAATATAAGAGCAAAGCTCTTCCAATAGAAATTTTTTTCATTTACAAAATTTGAATCCGAAATTTTATTTAAAGGGACCGAACTCCCAACCACTCGGACCAACTGTTATTTTTTTTTAATCTTTTTTTTTTTGTTTTTCAGTGAAATGTACCGTAGTGAGACCTTTATCAAATTACATATGTAATCTTGAATTGTCTCTGGCCATCGCATCATCATTAATTCTTTTATTTAAGGAAGTTTGGGTAAAGAAAATTAACCCTATTAAATCTTGGATTCTGCAAAATGGATGGACAAATTTACTTAATGATATGATGTTTTAAGCTGGGGGACACTTTTGTAAGTGATCTAGGATATTGTCATAATATAATAATATCTGTCTTACTTTAATAAAGCATTTTTCATAATTACTTCTTATAACTCAGTTAATTATCAACATTTTTGGACGGAAGCTTTTCCATGGATCGATAAAAATAAAATTAAGGGTTATGATTTGATACATATTCATATTCTTGTAAATATTTATATTTTCTAACTTTTTATTGAAAGTTGTAATTTTTTTAGAAAAAATTTATAGAACTTCGTTTGTTACATGCGGAAGTTATACGATTTTGCATAAGAATTGTACGATTTATGATTTTTATGTTAAATTTTTATAAAAACGAGCAAGCTTTTTGGATGTGTTAAAGTAATTGCCCTGAAAATAATTTAAACATAGGTTTATATTATAAGAGAGGTTGTTACTCTCTTTACTAGCATGTGTTTATGTATAGTGAAAGATGGCAAAAATATTAAATTATTGTGAATTCGATACCTAAATATAAATATAAATAAGTTTGTTGAGAGTGAACTACAAAATCCAACAACCTTTCTCTCATGCGGAAAAAAAAATTAAGGGTATGTTTGGATGTATTTTTATTTTTATATTTTTAATAATCATTTTCAAAAATTAATCTTAAAAATTACTTTTTTATTCTCAAAAATTATTTTTAGACTAAGAAAAAATAAAGAATAGATGGTTGTCAGTACTACAAATAAAAAAATATTTTATTTAATTATAAAATTGATGTTTATAAATAAAAAATAAGGTCAGAAAATAATTAAAAGTTATTTCTATTTTTAAGATACACATTTAAAGTTAAAACTTTTAAAAATAAATTTTGAAAATAGATTGTCAAATAATTTATCTATTTTTAAAAATAAATATATAAGATTATTTTTTAAAATAGTAAATAAATGAACTGTAATATTCCATCTATTTTTTTTGAAAGATAATTTTATAAAAAAATTATTTTCTTATATATAAATAAAAAATATCATGTATAC
The DNA here is from genome assembly GCA_020226215.1 of Sindora glabra. NCBI lineage: Eukaryota > Viridiplantae > Streptophyta > Magnoliopsida > Fabales > Fabaceae > Sindora > Sindora glabra. The sequence continues at coordinate 56,707,833 of CM035230.1, read as the reverse complement.
CCTATAATTTATAATTAAAAAATGTTGAAAACAATTTTATTTTTAAAAAAATGAAGTCATCTTCTATTAAATTTATTACATTTAATTTTAAACATATCAATCATTATTGATTTTCTTAATAATTTTTAATTATATTCTTATAAAAAAATATTTCCACTCAATGAAACCTAAAATCTTCATGGTGTTAGCTGCATGAGATTGTTAAATACTTAAGAAGAACAGGAATCCCAAATGCTGATGATAAGGAAAAAAAGGGACAAATTTTCATATACTATTTTTATAATATATTATTAAATCTAATGATTTAAATTTATTAATTTGTATAGTAATAAAATTTGACAATTTTAAAGTAATAACATATATTAAAATGATGTATTGCAATTTATACCTAAATAAAAATTCAAATTAAATGTTGAGTACATATATAATGATAATTATGATATATTAATAATTTAAATTATTAAATTTTACTCATCTAGATAATATTATATAATATAAATAAAATTTATAACTTACATTGAGGTTGAGATTCTCATAGTGTACAAGGGGCCCCTTAAACGAAAGACTATGGCTCACCCACCGTCCTTGCAAGGAGCAGGCGAAGGCAGGAAAACCAATTAGATAATACAGGAGACAGCCAGTACGCCGCATAATCTTTAATCAGTGAGTTTTGTCACCCCAGTACAATAATTCTCCGCGCAAGGCTGTCCTCTCAAGAACACCACCTCAAATTCTTCTTTACACGATATATATCCCACAAAACTACAAATTTAAATATATTCACACCGCAAAAGTAATGTCTAGTCATCATTTCATTGGTACGGTCAATCAATTTGGGTTCTGAATTACAATTTATAATAATAATACAATATTATTATTATTATTATAAATTATATCATATTTAAAAATTTTACAATTTTAAAATATAATTGTCATACTTATTCATAATTTTGTAAATTGCAATTATAATTGCAACCTTCATACCCTTAACAATTTATATATCGTTATAGAAAACCCTTTTTTGGAAATATACATGTTCATAAGATCATATTTATTTTTCTGTAGATATAAAAAGATTTGAATCCAATATGCGCCATTCGAAACCACCATCAGTTACAACCTAATGGCTTAATCCATGAACAATACATGGAGACAAACATTTGGTCCCTAAGGGACAATTAATTACTAATTATTACATATCCCAAGTCAAAGTTAATTTGTAAATCATTGATGGCCTTCCCAACTAGTGGCCAAAAGAAGCGTCGAGACAAAGTCCAAGTCACCCGCTTAAGATTTATATACGTCCACTCATCTTAATTTATGCCATCAATTTACCCAAAAAAATTATTACAATTTTGATTTAAAATATATTAAAATTCTATTTTAATTCTTAAAATATTAAATTTATATCAATTTAATCATGAAATAAGATTTGTATTAATTTAATTCAAAAAATTAAGGTTTAAGTAAAATTTTAATTTCTATAAAAATTAAAATTTGTATCAGTTTAATTTTTATAAAAAAATTCAAAATTTACTTGAATATAAAATTTTAAAAATTAATACAAATTTTATTTTAAAAATTAAATTAATACAAAATAAATGTTTCAAGAGCTAAAATGAAATTTTACTTGTATCCACTGACCTATCTAGTGAGCATTACAATATAGCTGCTATTTTCAACTCGTAAATTTGAAATTGTCATCTGCTGGAGATTTCAGTGTTTTTTTCACCAACCATCACTCCGTCCAGTTTTAAAAAGATATTTTTTTAAAAAAAATGCTTTACATATAAATAAAAATATCATATATAATTATATTTTATTATTAAAAAATAAAAAATTAAATATTTACTTTGATCTTTCAAAGATAAACTTAGTATCAATTTGATTCTTATTTAATTATGCTACTTAATTTAGTCCCTCACACATTTAATTTAATTTAATATCATTCATCATAAATTTAAAGTCATCCCTCCACTAAAGATTAAATACTCATTTTGTTCCTTCAAAAATAGATTTAATATCAATTTGGTCCCTATTTAATTATGCCATTCAATTTGGTTTCTGGTAGATATAATTTGATTTAATATCATTTTTTATTAAATTTAAATTCAAATTTTATCTCATTTTTTCTCTATCAAACCTAATGTTATGTTCCTCCATTCTTGACGAAAAGTGTGCCAATGGAATGGATTATGGTAGAGAAAATAGTACTAATTTTGTGATGATTTTTAGTCCTTGGCATCTTTATATAACTACTTCAATCACATAGATTAGATATTATAATTAATCAATAATATTATTTATTTCTTATATACTCATAATATAAAAGTGATTATTTCAAAAACTAGCTTATCTTATTCCATGTCAAAAAATGGCTTCAATAGAGAAATTTTCTTTAAGTTACAAAGGCTTTGAACCTCATATAGGATCAATGCACAAATGACAGTGAATAAAAGTTAGGACTTTAATTTTGTTTTTAATTTCACTATGTAATTGAGAAAAAAAATTCACAATGAATTACATACTGTCACATTAACAAAACAACTTAAAACACTATTAATAGAGTTAATAGAATTTGTGCAAGTGTTTCAAGTTCCATGGTAAATTACATTACAGCAAATTCCATTAACTCTATTAACTATGTTTCAAGTTCTTTTGTTAATGTGACAATGTATAATCCATTGTGGATTTTATTTTAATTATTTTTTAGATTACATAGTGGAATTAAAAAAAAAGATTGAAGTCATGACTTTAATTCACTATCATTTGTGCATTAACCCTATGTAAGGCTGGAAGCCTTTATAACCTAAGAAAAGTTTTTTTTCCATTGAAGCCGCCTTTTGGTATGGAACAAGGTAAGCTAATTTTTGAAATAATTACAACAATCACATTTATATTTTAAGTATATAAGAGATAAGTAACATCATCAATTAATCATAATATCTAATCTTTTTGACTAAAGTAATCATATGGGGATGATAAGGACTTAAAACCATAAAAAAAACTAACACTACTTTCTTTATCGTAGTTAGAGGTGATCATTAATTAGTTAATAGTTAAAACTATTTTTTAGCCCATTATTCTTAACTAATAAATGCTTTTTTCTAATTGAAATTAACCAATTATATAATCTTAATTGAATTTAATCAATGAATTTGATTTTAGTTGGCTTGAAATCTGAAAATTTTTTCTTCAAAAATGTCCAAATAAAAAAAATTAAGTAGATAAAATTAGTTTATAAATACATGTTAATACGATAATTCCATTAATAAAATTATAATAAGAAATAATTAATTATTAAATTACAAAAATAATTAATGAAACTTTAAATATGAACTTTCAACCAAACAAATTAATATATATTTTTTATTAGTATCAGTTTGTTATAGTTAAAAATTTTACATTTGCAATTAACCGACTATTCGAAATTTATAAATTTATTCCTTATTTTTAACTAATAATATATTAACTACTCTTAATCGGTCAATTTCGAATGTAATCAATCGATTAAGAATGATTTGAAGATATTTGATCATCTCTAGTCATAAACTATTTTATCAACATACTTTTCATCAAGAAATGAGGAATCTACAGTTAGATCTAATAGATAAAAAATAAGATAAAATTTCAATTTCATAGAGGAATGATATTAAATCAAATTAAATTTATGAAAGATTAAATTGAGGAGCACAATTAAATATGAAACAAATTGATACTAAGTCTATCTTTAAAGGATCAAAATGAGTATTTAGTCTTCGATAGAGAGATAACTTTAAATCCATGAGAATAACATTACATCAAGTTAAATCTATAAGAAATTAAATTGAACGGCACAATTAAATAGGGACTAAATTAATATTAAATTTATATTTGAAAGATTAAAATGAGTACTTAGTCTAAAAATAAACTTTCTTTGTTAAAAAATTATCTTTCATCAAATATTTTTATATTTAAAATCATACATCTAAATTATTTTTATTATCTTAATATTTTATAATTATAATTGAAAAAAAAAAGGACATTTTCTGTCAAAGCAACCGAAAACGCCGTTTGTTTTGGGGGAGGGAGATGGGCTGTTTCACTTGAAGGCCATCATTGTGGGCCTATATCTCTTGCTTTCCTCGTGAACGCATGTCAACGCTCCAATGTTGGGTCAATTAGCTCCAAAGCGTTACCTTCACTTTTTTAAAATTGTCTTTTTATCAATGTTTTAGGTTTAAACTTTATTACCCCTTCTCTTGTCACAAGAAATAAAGTGTCTTTCTATTGCCCCGTTTGCTGCAACTTACATATCCTAAAAGATTGAGTGAACAGTTGTGCTTTTAGAAGCCATTCATTTTCTTGCCTCTTAGTAGCAGAATACCAGAACTATATACATGGATTTTTGTTGACAAAGTCCCCCCAATAATATATTCAGAAGCCATTCAAGATCTCTAGATGCCAAATACTAAAACCATATAAATCTATTTTGGTTGACATAATGCCCAACATAATATATTCAGAAGAATATTTGGATATGTTTTTATTTTTGTATTTTTAAAAAATATTTTTGAATTAAAAAAATATAAAACAAAGGGTGATTGGTAAAATAAAGGATGGTTGGTGTTGTAAATAAAAAAAGTATTTTATTTGATTATAAAATTGACATCAAAAATAAAAAAATAATTTTTTGAAAACATTTAAAATTTATTTTTTTTCTTTAAGTTATATCTTTAAAATTACAATTTTTAAAAAGAGATTGTTAAACAAATTTTTCTATTTTTAAAAATAAAAAAATAAAAAATTATTTTAAAAAACAGTAAATAAATACATCCATAATCACTAAAATATAGACAACCAAATAATTTAAAATAGCAATTGAATAGCATTATATTTGAAAAGAAAAATATATAAAATTAAAATCATATTTATATATATACTGACTTCCAACAACTCGACTTGTCATTTCTTCTTTGAATTCTTCAAATTCAAAGATTCTAGCCATTCCCGAGTCAGAGACTTTTGACTTCAATTCCTTGTCAAGCAAAATAGTGCTTGCTTATATATATTGTGAACGACTTCTAATCTTTAATACTTACCTACGTACACATGTCCTTAAGCAGCGCCTATAAGTTTCAATTGTATCTTCCAGCTTAACATATTCTATCCGTCGGAAAGTAAAAATTAGTTTAATAAGAAAATGGAAGCATATGTGAACAACAAACAGTATAAATTTTAATGGTGGAATATCGAGGATAAGCGATCAAGTTACAATACCAAGAACTAAGGTTCTAAATTGTATTCCGCAATTTTAATATTGTATTTGTAGATCACACCATATTTGGGATTTTTTGTAATTTTGCATCACACTAATTGTATTTATTCGTAATTTTATTAATCATAATAAAATCGCAATTAAGATAACGATAACAATTGTGACATCAACCACAATTTAGAACCACATGAAAATTGTATAAATTCTAGCTTTTCTTGGGCATATACCCAAAAACCAACACCCTCTCTTCTTTGTCCGCGTAAAAAACCGGCAGTCTCACTAAATTAGTGTGCTGCAGTTTGACAATCAGACTGGCTTCATTTTTAAACTCAGCCAACCCTTGTTCTCGTCTTGGTACCCTTTTTATGGCTACTTGCCCCTTGGATAATTTCCCTTGTAAAAAAGAACATAAGCTTCTTAAATAACTTGTGAAGCATTTAATTACTGAAGAGTATTACCAAATCATTTTTCAACATATAGACGAAACTGAATAAAGTGAAAATATCGCCAGTCACCTGGTAGACATCCTTGGCATTCTTATTATATATGTTTGTTATTATCATATGAGACGTGTAAATTCCGGAAAATGTGGCTATTGTATACAAAATTGCAGAATATTGCAATTGCAGACACAACTTGGAACCTTAACTACAATTATTGGCATATTTGCCTAATAGACAAGTCCAAAGCCACCTTCCACTAATGTATGTGCTAGGGAAAATTTATCAGTTGCCACAAGAAGGCTTTCAAAAATGAATACATGCATCTGACCATTATTTTTCTTTCCTTCCTTCAATGTATGCATTAGAAGGCACTGAGTGGCTTCCAATTTCACCACAGTAGAATTCTCAGCGCATTCTTCATTTTAGTTGCATATACTAACAAAATGTTAAATTAAGTAGTCTTGTGTTCGATGTTTCAAGATCCCCATATGGAAGCTAATCTCGTTGTTTTCGTTTCTTCCACAGTATCAAGCTCAGAAAGCAGGAGATAATCAGAGGATCTCCTACTGTAGCAGTAGCACTGATGATCAATTATTCATTATGATGCTCTTGCCTGCCTTGCAAGAAAAGAACCTTTTCTCACGCACATTGAATCATGGATCAAATATTGAATGTACAAAAATATACAAAATCTTTCAAAAACATTAAATATCACTAGAGTTAAAAATTTTTGGCAGAATATATACGATATTTTTATCATGTCCAACTTACTATGGACCAATTAGAGAGATGAAAAATAAGGTAACAAAATTGTACATGCTATACATCTGTTAGGCTTGAATTATACATCAATTACAAACATAATCAAGTGCTTAAATGGAATATAAATGAGATCATATAAACAAATATATGCACATGTAGAGATCCTTTGATTTGTATTAATAATAAATGACAGTCAAACATAATCAAGTGTTTAAATGAAATATAAATGAGATCATATAAATAAGTATATTCACATGTAGAGATCATTTGATTTGAAGTAATAGGATAAAAAATCCTATTTCCTTAGAAGTAAAAAAGAAGTAAATTATTTGATTGGTTATTATTTAATAAATGAAGAAAAATGAAATTTTTTAGAAAATTTTATTTCTTATAAAATATAAAAAATTGTTTACTCACCTCCTTCTAAACAAAATTTATTTCTTGTGTTCTTTATGGATATAAAAATAAAATTATCCCATCAAATTTAATTAATGTCAACTAAAATTTATTGATTTATATTATAATAATATTAATGATACAGTAATTATTTTATTAAAATAAAATATAGAAACTTATTTTTTAGAAAGTATCATTTACTCAATATTTTAAATATTTTACGTTACTTTATAAAAAATTCAATTTTTTACAAAATTTTACATAAAAAATTACTTTATCAAAAATTCAATTTATCAAAAAAATTTATGTCTAATATAAACCAAACCACTTATCTTTGGCTCCACTACTCATGATAAAATAAATCCGAGATCATCAACTGTGACATTATCATTACAGGTGCTTGCTACGGTATCCCGGGAGTTTTAAACCCGGAGTGACGTGGCACAATGCAAGTCATTAGATGAGATTATTAAGAATTTTAGTAATCTCATTCAATGGTCCACAATGCACCACGTCACCCCGGGTTTGAAACCCCTCGGGGTAGCGTAGAATTGACCACCATTACAAAATAACAAGTTTTCCGCAACATTGCCCCGTTGCCATGGAAAAATTCCATGCACCGCGGAAATTTTGATTAGATATCTCTCTTACTCAGTATAGACTCTCCTCGTTTTCCGTCTTTCCTCTTCTCTCCTTGGCCACTCGTCCACCGTGATTCTTCATCTCCGCCACCCTTAGATCTCTATTCTGGCCTTGAACTCACCTGTCTTTGCCTTCATTATAAATACGCCTAATTTACCATTTGATTTGTTTAACCTTTGCCCAAAACTCGAGTTTTACTCATTTTTAATGTCCGAATCATTAAAGTGGATTTGCAACGTTGCTTTCTGATCAACAATAAAATTAATGGATTATCCAAGAGACACTCAAAATCACATTCTCAAACATTAGAATTAATAGGCTATTTTTGAAAAAGGAAAAACAAAAAAAAGGCAATCTAACTAATATGATATTTGAATTCAAATCAACTTCTGACGTTGGGCTAGTGATCTTAGGGTGATTCTTTGTTTTTTTTTTTTTCTCTTTTAATTCATTCTAATTTTTCTTTCATTCGATTTAACTAGATTTTTAACATATATTAAAAATAATATTTGCATATATTGTTATAAATAAAAATTTTAATAACTTTAAATTAAAAATTACCATGTAAATAGATAAATTATATAAAAAGTTAGTTGATAATACTATCATAAATATATAAATTAAAGTTGCTATTAATCACTATTAAAATCATATAAATTGAAGTAACAATTACAAAATATTTTAGTTAGTTTAGGTTAAATTTTTAAATATAAATTGAAGCTATAATCAAACCCCAAAATTAAGTTAAATCATAGTATTAGAACTATATAAAGGCAAAATATTATTTTAAAATTAAAATAAAAATGGAATAATTAAGTTTAGGTTTATAATTTGCTACCCTACTTTTGATGAAATGATTTTAGTTAATTTAATAAAATTTTGAAATGTTTAGTCAAATATCAATGGCATATATTGGTAACAAATAAATTATTCAAGTAATTTTAGAAAAGTATGTAGATTAAGTTAGAAAGTATTATGACCAAAACTAAAAAGTATTTGCAATGGCCAGCAATAATTATAAATACTCATATTTTATGCGGTTAGGACAAAGACAATTTAAATAAGATGTTTGTCATGACTCTAACTTGATCATGATTAGTGTAAAACTTACTACTCAATTTTCATTAGCTTAATCTAGTATACTTAGCATAATTCTAAACAATGTATTAGAGAAGGAGTAAAAGGAAGGCAACATTTGATCAAGATGATGCATTTCATTCAGTAATAAAGTTTTATAAAATATAAGGAAGTTAAGGTCATTTATAATCCTCTCACGATGAGGACAAGCCACCCAAACTAACTTAAAAAGAAAATTCAACATTCAAATTTCTACCTCAACCTATACATAATCACCTCATCACACAACACACACATACACACACACATAAGTTCCTAAAAACAAGTAGATTTCAAATCCATAATACAATACAATGCAATCAGTAATGAACAAATACATATATCCATCCTTGTACTTCTTGGGTAAGCTTTATATCTTTCCCATTTATCCTTACTTACCCTTCCCAAGTCATTTTTATACCCTTCTCACCTACAAGAATTAATTATTTAGTGTTCACATTACTCTTTTCATATTTCTCAATTCACAATTAGTTCAAAGCTTCTTTTCTCATACGATGCCATAAGGCTTAATCATCATAATGATGTAACAATAGTATGCCTCTATGTATAGCCACACATCATAATTCATTACATAGGCAAGAATACAACCTCATTCACATCATGCATTATCTAACATACTAGCTTAATTCCTCACTTTATTATCATAATTTATGTATCCTATCGTTATTTGCCACTTTTCATCATAGCTTAATGTTTGGAAAACATATGTCCCAAGTTGGAACTTTGAATGTCATAATTTTTCAAGAAAATTTGGATACAATTGACTGTATACTCAATTATAGTAGCCTTAAAAGCAACTTTAAGAACCATAGTTGATTAGTAGGACCCAAACTCAAATTTGAGGCATTATAATTGATTATATAATTAACTACTAAGCTCTAGAGAGCTACTCGAGGTTAAACAATTAACTAAGTAATTGACTATCCCTAACCAAATGTGTTTTCTGAAACATAGTCTACTATATAGTTGACTACCACCTATGAAATTTATAGAACTTCAAAATTTTCATTGTTCATTCTTCGCAAAACTTGCATTTAATGCATTTATTTGCCCAATGAACATCATATAATCATAAATACATACTAACAACACATTAATGAAGCTATTGCATCATCAAATCAAATCAAATCGTTTCCATCAATCAACTCAAAAATCACTCATTTATGTTTAAATGGCCATAAAATTCAAAATAACTAATTTTAACTCAAATTTCTCATGATTTAACAAGAATGGATGGAACATCCACTCACTTTACATGAAAAAGAATACTAGAAAATTAGTTTAGATATCTTTCAATCATAATCACATCAAAATTTAAGGATTTTTGAGTTAAGGCTTCAAATCCTCATTGAAGCTAAGTTAGCTTCAATCCTCCTGAAACCAAAGAAGATTAAGATGAGTTTTAGCAATGGATAAGAGATTCACCTTGATTAGATGAAGAATTTAGAGGAAGATTGGTACTTTCCTTGCCATTCTTGAAGAAGAAAAGATAAAGAAGTAAGGAGAGAAAGTGGGATTTTGGGAGACATAGGAAAATGAGGGAAAAAGATAAAGGTTGGGCTTAAAATGAAGAGAAGTATCCTCATGGTCATTTTTGGAAACTCCTCATTTCATACTCATATTCTCATTTATTATAACTTAAAACTTTTTACTTTACTATTTTATTTAGTTTTCCTCATTTACTTCTCATGGGATACATATTTCCATATTTATTAAAATATCAACTTTTATTTCATTCATATGCAAATTTTTTTTCATTTAACCAATCATACTAGATATTTCCATTATTCCTCTTACAAAATAGATTATAAAATTATTGTATTTTAAAGAGGATGTAACAATGTTTTATGCAACTAGTGAGAAAAAAAATTGAGTAAGATATTTAATCTAATTAAAAAATTATTTTTATAAAATATTTAATTATAAGTTAGTATGAAGAATAATTGAATGACTTGCATTTAGAGAAGAAGTAAAGGATTAAAATAAATAATATATAAATTCTAAGAGGATAATATGGATAAATAAGATGTAATAATTAGGTAATGAATTTCAATTCTACGTTAATTTGAATTAATAATTTCATATGTTTAGTCAAATGAAAAATAAATCAAAGAATAGTATACTGACTTCTACTGAATTTTAGTGAAATTATATGAACCTCTCCTTTAATTTCAAAACTTGCACAAATCTCTCTTGAAGTACAAAATAATATTACACTTAAATCTAAATTTAAACTTTTCTTTAATAAAATGATAAAAAAATATGATTATATATTCAAAATAAATAGTATATAATAATTTAAATATTTTGTCATAATTATATCTTTTGATTAAACTTTAATGGTTAAAAATCTATGGTACTTATTACAAATTTTAACTATTTATTTGTTATATTTCAATTGTTTAAACTTAATTCAAGTATATTTTTATCATAAAATATTTAATATATGTTTGGTATAATAAATAAGTTAACTTATAATTTTTCAACTTGATTAATAAGTTACAATAAGTTATAAACTAGCTTTATAAGGGGTTTAGCTTACTAAAAGCTAGTAGCTTATACACTATTATTTAAGTTCTATTTCATGCAATAAATAATTTAACTTATAACTTATTTACTTGTCTAATAAGCTAGATATATTTTGTACACTAACTTAATGAAAAAATAAATTCTAATTTAATAAATTAGTTAAAGTAACTTATAATTTATAAGTTACTGCCTCTTCAAATTCTTTTCAAATTTTTTTTTATTTTTTTATTAATTTACAATCCATGTTCTTTATAACATAAATCTAAATATTATTTTTTCATAAAATATAACAAATTTAATTTCAACATAACTATATTCTAATTTTAAATTAAAAATATATATGTAAATAAATAATATTATAAATATAATTAATTATATTTTAAGTAATTATAATTTTATTATAAATAATAATAATAAAATAAAAATTATATAAGTAAATAAATATATAAGTTCAAAATTTTAATTAATTAAATATTAATTATTATATTTTTATTTTAAATTTCTTAATTACATTAATATAATTTAATTTTTAAATAAATATAAATTATTTTAATTATATATCCATTTTTATTAATATATTTTTATATATTATTTTATAATTTTAGTTAGTTCAGCAATTTATTTTGCTAATACTTTCTATAGAATTAACTAACTTATCAATTATCAATTATAAGATATCAGTTAACTTATCAGCTACTTACACGAAATAAAACTTTAATAAATTTTTTAAGGTAGCTTATAGCTTACAATCTAGTAACTTTTTAATTTTTTTCTCAAATTTGCCCCTTTTCTTTTTATTAAATAATAATCTATATCCTAATTATATAAATAAATATTTGATAGTATCATCATTAATTCAATATAAGTAAATAAAAAATAAATAAGTAAATATATATGTGATATTATAAGATATAATTAATTAAATTTTAATTTATTATATTATTATTTAAAAAATAAATAATATATAATATCATAAATATAATTAATTAAATTTTAAGTAATTATATTTTACATCAAATATGCTACCCTCCCTTATAGTTTACTTAAATTTCCACTCTAATTTTAAGAGTTACACATCACCCCAATTTAATAATTTTTATTAAGAGTATTCTTTAAGGATTCTAATATTCTCTTAACATTAAATTATCAAAATCTATTTCTATATAATTACTTTGCTACCCTTCACCTATTTCTATATGCCCTTCAAACTTTAAACTACTCTTCATACGCCACATACACTTTCTGTCGCCCTCACCAAACTATTCCCTTCCTTCTGTATTCATGATCTCTTTGTAAGATCTGGGAATTTTTCTAAACAAACGTACAATAGGGATGAAAACACCGTAAGTTTCTAGAGTCGGAGAAGGAAATATTATTTTATCCTCCTAGAGTCAAAGGAGAACAATTTTAAATTATAGGATTTAGGGATGTTTCTAAACGGTGAGTTTGCAGAGCGAAAATCCCCATCATCCTCCGTCGTAGATAACATCGATTCGAAGACCAGAGAGTCAAAGGAGAATAATTGTGCCAACCCTGTAATAATGACAGACAAAGATAGTGGTGTGTTGGAACTAATTTTCAGCAAGAGAGAAATATTTTTACCATTAGGAGCCAATTCCAGTCACCGCTGCAAAGAGATAAGAATATGAAAATTTGAAAATGAATTAAAAAATTAATAAACAAAATAAGTGGTTGGAAGATTGTATCAATTTATTAGTGTATTTTGTCCTAAATTCTTCATTCTCACCCTAAAAAGTGCAACTTTAAACTTCTTTCTCTGTTCTCATGAAATTGCAACTTTGAGCTTCTTCCTCCCTCCTCATGGTTTTTACAGTGATTACTAGGTCTATTAGTTGGCAAAATGGTAAAGAGAGCTTCAACACATCCTAAATACTATAAAGCTTTTGGGTGGAAAGGCTTCCACGGAATGCAAAGTGTGAAAATTAGCTGGGATAAGGCTTCAACGGGAACTAAAATGAAATATCTGCTAGGAAAATTTTATGACAAAGTATCCTAGAATAATGAATGGAAAAATAAAAAAAAAGGTTTACCTTTTCTGCAAAAATAGAAAGAAGGTAAAATAAAGTTGAAAATATTTAAAATAAAATAAAATAATATTAATGAGAATATTAATATAATAAAAAGTGATGAAGAGAAGAGAATAACAAAATTAGAAATAAATTCAAAAAGGATTGTAATTTATAGAAACAACTGATAATAAAAATAATTTATAAAAAGGAAGAAAGTAAAAAAAGAAGAAAATAGAAAATAAAGTATTTTTTTATCCTTTTTTGTAAAAATGACATATGGATATTTTTGACATATTTTAGTTAAAAAAGCTATAAAATTGTTGATCAAACAGTGCTTAACACCGTTAGTTTTAAAAAGATTTATGTGTAACACTTATTTTGATTTCGGGAAGGGTAGTGTAGGTTTGTAAAAGTAGAGGGAAGGTTCACATAATTTAGTTAAACTATAAGGGAGAACACTTATTTTGAATATTTTAGCTACATTAATATAATTGATATTAAAATAAATATAAATTAATTTAATTGATATATCTATTTATATTAATATATTTTTATATTATTTTATATTTTTAGATAATTTAATAGTCAATTTTATCAAGTATTTTTAATATAATTAACTAATTTATCAATTATCAACGATAAATTTTTAATAATTAATTATTAGATAATTTATCAATTACTAACTAATTTATCAATTATCAGATAATTATGCCAAACAAAGCCTTAAAATATCTCATATTGATATATATTTTTTATTTGAATCTACAATTATCTTTTCTTATTATTTTATTGAAGAAAAATTCAAATTTAGATTTAAATGTAGCATCATTTTATACTTCAAGAAAAGTTTGTGAAGGTTTTGAAATTGGAATGGAGATTCATATAATCTTACTAAAACTTAAAGGAGATTAATATATTTTTCTTAATAAAATATTCAAGTAATTTTAGAAGGGTTACACACATTACCAAGGTGAAAAATTATAGACAAGATAAAAAAATAACTACAAAATTAATGGCTAGTGATAATTATGACTAAAAATGAAATATTGCTAATTCAAACAATTAGGAAAATATAAATAAAATGTTTTATGTGATTATAAAGAAATTTTTTAAATAAAATATTTGTTACACTTACTATAAATAAAATATTTTATGCATAAATTATTAATTAATTCCAAGAATGAAATAAGTAAAAACTTTGTGTGGAAAGGTCATAAAATAGTTTAGTTGAAATTGTTTTAAGATAAACTGCAATCAAGGATGAATGTATAAGTATGGAGGAGAATTAGAAACCTTATCGTATTTTGCCCCAAAGGTTTTTCTCTTTTTATCTTCCCTAAATTTAGCCACCCACCCTTCATTTCTTCCATTTTTTACAGTCTCAAGAAGCAAGAAACTTCTCCTCCTCCTATTCATTTTCATCTTTCATTTTATCCAAACAAGGTAAATGATTTTATACTTAAATCTTTGAAGGATTTCCCTTTCATTCCTTTTTCTTAGTATGCAACTAATTTAGGAATTTCAATTAGACAAGTCGAGGTTTAATATTAAAAAAGGATTTTGTGTCCTAACTTGAATATTTTGGTTTGTTAAAGCTTAAAGAGTAGTCAATCACCACCTTCACCACCTATTATCTCTTTTAAAGGACGACAAGTAAACGTTCTAAACAAACTTGAGAAATTTTAAATGAATTAGTTTACATAAGTTACATTTTGGTATTTATTTGCATATATTAAGGTTAAATGATGAGAAATGGTTTTTTTATGTGAAATACTTGTGAAAATAGGTACATAAGATGTGGCTTTGATACTATATGTGGTTAAATTACATAAAATTGTATAAAGGATGACATTTAGTTGGATTTCCTTACACATGAATAGTAAAAATTTTGATAAAAATGCAAAAATTCATGTATAAGCAAATTGCCGAATGCAAATATCCTTGCCCTAAATCAATTCCCCCTAGATAGAAGTAAAATTAGGTAATTGAATTGATTAAGGAATTAATTCAACTCACACAAAATTAAATATTTATGATATAGTTCATGTATAAGTAAATTACTGAATTCAAATATCCTTGCTTTGAATCGATTCTCCCTAAATAGAAGCAAAATTAGGTAATTGAGTTAATTAAGTAATCAATTTAACTCACATAAAATTAAATATTTATGATATAGCTATATGGTATACGAGTTGGAATAACTAAGGGAAGGTTGCAAACATGTCTTAAAGTGTGAATTGTTGTTGTAAAATAAGGTGTGCTATAATATTATGTTAGTAAATAAATAATGAGTATTACCACAATGTGAAGATGTGTTAGGTTATAACTATAACATATGATTTGCAACCAAATTATGATTATTATTATTGTATATGTATAAAGTGTATAAATAAAAATTACATTTAGATTGGTATGTCATTTAAGGCTTTTTTATTTATATGAATGCTTGTGTTATAATAATGAAATTGGAGTGTTAGCTAAAGCACTTGCTTTTGTTTTGATAATTGTGATTAATTATGCTATAAATAAGATATGATGATGTTAAGAGCGATTCCCTTCATACTCTAGTTTTATGCATCAAATTCGCATGCTTTTTTGCGAAGGGATAAGATTAATCCTAGAGAAATAAGGTCAGATTTATGAAAGAATAAGGATGACCGTGAGTTATAAAAAGGTTTATTTTAATTGTTATACACAGATGTGATATTTTATTAATTCCTGAAACTTTCTTATGATTATTATAGAAATTGTGAATAAAATTGTTAGTACCTTAAGTGGCATCTTTGTTTCAATAATCCATCATAGGGACTCATTTAAATATATGTACTTATGCATTCTTAGCACTCTTGAGAGACTAACAAGTAAGATTTGGTTCATTTATGTAAGGTTAACTTGCTTCACCTAGTGAGGCATGGAATTTTTTCGCAAGGCATGAGAATTTTTCTCTTTTTCACTATAGAGTTGTTAGTTAAGAATCCTTTAAAAATTATAGATAATGAATTCATGAAAATTTGAGTTTAATCATTATCTTTCTATTAGAATAGTCACTTATTAAGTCTTAAGTAAACTCATGCTACTTTCTTTCTCTTCTCTTTTTATAGGAAACTTTCTCTTTAAATGCTTAAATACTATCAAATAAGTTAAAAGTAGGGCTAGTTAAGGATTTTGGTGCTAAGGTAAGTTTTAAGATACTTAGATTTGGTACTTATGAATGTATGTTTTTCACATGATAGATCAAAATTTATTAATACTTAATTTCAATTTTCTCACCTCTTTAAAAGAGGTATACCATTGTATGTGGAATATTGCATTAATCACATGCTCTTAATGCTTGTAGGTAACCTATAGCAACTTCCCACACTAGTCATATGTCTTAAGGTGGGTCATGATGAAGTTAGTATAGAACATGATCTAAATACGAATACATTTTTCTTGAAAAGCAAAGTTTAAAGATTTTTAACTATCCAAGTAAATAATAAAAGGAATTAAGTCCTTGAAAATAGGTCAATAACTATCAAGCTAACATAATTAGGCTAGTTATTGCTTTTATATACATTATAACTTATCTTATGTCACTTTCACCTACAAATAACTTAAGATGATCATTGTAAGTATCTTTATATGTTTAGAATTTATTTTTACTATTCTTTTTAATTTATCGACAACTTTTAGTGTAAAAAACTATTATGCTTAAAATGAAGTAAAAAAATATTTAATTGATAGTTGATTATATTAAAAAAAATTATATCATTATTCTCCTATGGCATTATACTTTGAGAAAATTTCCTGAACATATCTTATTCTATGTAGAAACTTGCTTTGATAACCATATTTTCACATTAGTAAAGAGAAATCCAAGTTTTATAACTATTTAAAAATTTTATAGCAACTTAAGCTGCAAATCAAGTGAACCACTAGCATGTTAAATTGATTTATTTCAAGATATTTAGGAATATTAGATTTATGTGGTTAAGATGTTTAATAGAATGTATGATCTCTTGCATGTTGCTTGAAACCTCTAGGGCTATGCATGAGTGTTATGATCTTAAGGCATGTAGGATTAAACTAATATACATTTCAATTGAGATGAATTTTACATTCTGTATAAGAGTGAAAGCTAGCTTGAATTTTAATCCCAAAGGATTAGTGGTGGTATAAGGATTTTAGTTTAGCTATGAATTGAATTATTTTATTTAAGTTTGAGCAAGAACCTAGTGTGAGTGTGTGCATATAAAAAACTTAAAAATTTTATGTATAAAAAGGTAAGGGCATGTGTTGCAACCTTATGTATGAGAGATGTCTTAATTATCCATTCAAGTTGATAATTTATGATTTATAAATTTATAACCTTAGAGATAAGATGTATAAAGATAAAGAATATAAGTATACAAATCTTAAGATAAATGTTAGGAGTTCATGGATCATACTAAGTATGCTAGTTAATTGGGTTTATTGTAAATGATTTAACATGTGAAGTGGTTAGGCATGGTCTTTTTATTAAGAATAATTAAAGGCTAGTAAGTTAGAAGTGTTATCAACGGGCATGACATAATTTATCTTACATAAGATAACAAGCTTCTTGGATAAGATTGAATTAATACAGCTAAAATTTTGAAATGTGATACAATATAAATCTTCAAATTAGGAATGAAGGATAACTTAGAGTATGTAGTATATGCTTAGGTAAAAGAGTTAACTTAACTTAATGAGAAAATGGTTACATGGGTATATTATTAACATGAGTTATAAGGGAAAACTAGTTAAATATTTATTACATCATAACTTGAATTAGACTTGTGATTTATAATGGTTTCACAATAAGTTTGTATTCATATGGTGATATTTGCCCTAAGAAAAAGTGTTAGTATAGCAATGATTGGGGGTATAGTGCCAAGGAAATGGAGAAAGTTGTTGACTTGATCTATGGAACAAGTTTTTCGCAACCAAATGACCCTTAAGTCTGATAAACGAAGTGTTAAAAACTAATAAAGTTCATTGATCTTACCCTTAATGTACTTTTAAGAATAATAACATTTCATTCAAGGTTTAATGTTTAGCTACACTCTTGCCTAAATAGTAAATTAATTAGGAATATTAAGCATGAGCTAAGGTAAGTGTTATGGAATAAGAGGAATATGTTATTTTGAGATAGTTGTTGTAAGAAGTGGAATATAGTTAGGTGTAGAGATGCAGAAATGGCTCATAACCTATGGACATGGGTAAAGTGGACTTCAAATTTTAAGGTCACAAAAAATTCAAGTTAAACAAGTTAGTCGATATAGGCTAAACCTGTATGGGTAGGCCCATAGACTTATCCTTTTATAGATATAGTATATATTTTTTAATTATAATCAAATGATATAATATATTAAAGGCTTAATGACTTAACTCAATGTAATTTGTAAATTGTAAATTATACGAGCTAACCTACAAACCATTACTTTTATATATATTTCTAATTATAATAGGATTGATTTAATACCTTAAAGATCTAATAACTTAAATTAATGCAATTTATCAATTGTAAATAATATGGCTAAACTTATAGGCTTATATGGGTAGGATACAAAGTGGTGCGAGCTCACTATTTTTAGCTTATAAAAAATATAAGCCTATGTAGGCGAGCCCATGCTAGCTCAAGCTAATGCAAGCTTGGCCTATTTAGGCCTACCCTTCCTATTAAGTGGAAGAAAAGGTTTACAGTTTCTTTTATGTAAATATAAAAAACTGTTAGGTTTATTTTGCATTTTATGTGGGACATTCCCATTTGATAATGAAAACCTCACATTGCAAGAACTATAGATAAAAATAAAATGGAATGAAGATATTAATATAGTTTTCAATTGAATAGTATGCAAATAGAGGAATTTTACGTTATAGAAGCATAAAGACTAAATAAGAAATAACTGTAATAAGATAGAAATTATTTAGTTATAGAAAACTTAGGATAGTTAAGGTAGAAACAGTGGTGTCTTTTCATTTAAAACATATAATTAGGGCTATTAGGAAGAAAAAGTGATATGAATGTATTAGTAATCAATTTACATACATTTGAAAAAAATAATAATAGAGTACAATGAGGATAATAGATTATAAGTTAAGTAGAGTTGGGGTAATTCACGTATAAACTTGATGGAATATGAAATGTGATAATAAACATAAGGTTAAGTTCAAAGCTTAAAAAAAATAGATGTGGATATATTAAAGTAAAGGTATAGAGTTAAGGGATTCCATTTTTAACATCTTAACTAAAAGGATAGAACTAGATTACATTAAATAAGCTTATAGACATCTAACATAAATAATTAAGCATTGGATCTCATAGGAAAATTATAAAAATAGAGGGTTTAACAGGCTCAATGAATAAAATTAGACCAAATTGCTTCACATAAGTTATCATAAATAGGTGGAACACACAAAATGATGACTAGAATATGAGTGGCATAAGTCATGCTAGAGTATTAAACCTTATTAGCAAGGACTATGAGATCTTAAATCATAGGCGACTTTAAAGATTATGAATTTTTGGTAAGAGCAAATAAAGCATGGTTTAGAAGTGAGCGAATAGTTTTACTTTAATTTATAAATACTACAACAATACTTTGCTCATTTACCAAAACACTTGTTTTATAAAGTTCAAGAAAATGAATTTATTTAAACTAAAATCATTATAATCATATTATAATTTCATAATACATTTGGAAAATAATTTTATGTAATTATAGTAAATTATGAGTTTGCTTGAGTGATGATTTTAGGAGAATTTCTTTCTTTACAATTGAAATTAGTTTTAATCTTGAAGGCATTTTACATGATTTATAATTGAAGCTATTTGTTCTTAAAAAATGAGTATTATGTAAATTGGTGAGTTGAATATACTTGCAAGCAGTGACAATTGCTCATGTTAAGCACGTATATAAAATAATGATTGGTAATGATTTTTGAGCTTTACTAATATGCTTTTTAATGTATATATGTTCTCGTTAGGGTATGAAAGTTGGATTTTGACCAACAATTGTGAATATATTCGTTATGTGAGTTATAAATGGACTAGAAACCAATGATACTTGTGAAAAGTGGAGCATGAGTTTATAATACTTGAACTTTTTTTAGCAATTATCACTAATAAGGTTCCAAAGTGCCCATTTTAATCAATTTATCTTATTAAACTATTCTATTTAGCCATTACCAAAAAAATATTCAATTAACTTATCATTATTCATTTTACTTTATGATAAAATTTCAGCATTCAATTTTATCAAAAGATACTATAATTTTATTTATTTAATCAATGTGTAATCCAAAATTTCCTTTGATTAGGAATATTTAGAATTTATAAATTTGAAAATTTATAAAAATATTTGTACAAATTATGGAAAATGATTTTATTTAAAAAATTTATAAACCTAGATACACTCATTTCAAACTTTCAAGTTTATTGAATCATTTTAGTAATTATGAGAGAAGAAGAAGAAGAAGAAGAAAATGAAAATGGTGAAAATATAAATGAGCGATTATAATTTGATAGGGAAAAGGATTTCTATAAAGGATAAGTAGCTTGAATTATTTTTTCTTTCAATTACTTTTCTTTTTTTCACAGTAAAACTTTTCTTTAAAACGTATCCTTTGACTTTATCCAAATGAATGGTTGAGATTAACATGATCTAAGGTTATATTACAACCAAAGCATGGAATAATCTCCCGTATATCACTTCTATATTTTTCTTGATCCTTTTTTATGTCTTCGTTCTCTCTCTTTTTTTCCATTTTATTCTCCTTTTCAATATTTCACTTTTTCTTTCACTTTAAAATAATTTTCTCCTTTACCTATTACCACTACCACTCCTTCTCCCTTATGTTCCTTTCTTTGTTTAGTTGTAACTTGCCAACATCTAAAAGAAACCATAAGTTATAGTTGGAAATGGTTAGAATAGGATTATTTGGCCTTTTTCCATTATTAGAGATCTATCATATTCTAATCATCACCTAGCTAGAGGTAACCTCCTTAGAAGAAGATGAATTAATTTAAAGCAAAAAACTTAATGTCTTTGTGTTTTTTGAAACTTAGGCTCCATTTGTTTCAACAAAAAGTATTTTTTATAAAAAAAATTTATTTGTATATAAATTAATGAAAGGATGATATATCATTTACATTTATAACTAAAAAAATGATACCTAAAAATTTGAAAATGGAGAAAAATAATTTTTTTTAAATAGGGAAAGTTACTTTTCTAAACTCTTTATATTTAATGTTAAATAAGTAAAATATTTTTCTTCATATTATCATTTTTATAACTATATTTTATAAAAAATATTTTTTGACGAAACAAACGAAACCTTAGTCTAAAAATCCTATCCTCAATGTAGGTTCCTAATCTTTTTAAAATTAATTTTAGTAAAATAAAAGAATTCATGGTTTAGTTTATTATAATTGAATATTAGGTATTTAGATGAAGGATTGTAGGAAAAGGAATAATTACTTTGTGATTATTCATGGTTTACTTTTGTAAATTAATGAGCAGCTAGTAAAGTTGACAAATTTGAATACTTCAAAATTTTAAGAAGAAGATTATGTTTGGAGACGAGTGTATACCTTACTTAAATCCAATATCTTTAAATTCTATATTGTCATATGAATAAATATGTACATATATGTATGTGTATATGTCTATATATCTGTATGCATATACATGCTTGGGAACATAAAATTGCTCTTTTATTTATTTGATAGTTTTATATTTAATGTGATGGATTTGTTTTGTATGATGCACATAATAAGAAATATATATCATTTAAATTGTTGTAAAATAGACTTTGAAGCCATGCAAAAGAGGTGTAACAATACTGGTAATTATCCTAAAATATGAATTTATGGTACTTATATAATTAGGACAATTATTGTTAAGTAAATATTTGTAATTGTTTAACGAAAGCATTATAATGTTGTTGTTTATTCTATGATGCATAATTTCAATATGTATATGTGTGTAAAGAAGGTAATTATTATTGAGTAATTATCCAAGTCCCTACAATGAAAGTAAGATAGTTTTGTTATATGATATTACTATTATAATTGAAAATGAATTATTATGATGTTATTGAAATGAATTGAATTATATGACCATGCAAAAAGGCAGTAATGATGATGAATTATGAAATGTGATGCAGGAATGATATCATTGATATCTAAATGATATGAACTTTGAAATATGATTTATGAATTATAATGAGAATAATATGAATTGTGATATCAAAATGATGTAATATGTGAACACTGGACCGGTAATAGTTTATAAAAAGTATAAAACTAATCCTAAAAGGATAAGGATAGGTTTATGAAAGGTATAAAGGTATAAGACAAAAGTCATAAGCAAGTTTATTGCTTTTATATTATTTTAATGTGTTACATTCTCATGAAAATGAATGAATGTATAAATGTATATATATAAACTTACAAGAATATTGATTGTTATTCATAAAAATATAATGTAGATGTAATGGGATAGTCTTATTCAAAAATCTTTATATTTGTATGCTTGTGGAGAGTTCCCTTATGCATATATATGTATAAATTTAGTGTAATGGTTTCACTAAGCTTTTGTAGATTTCTTAATGACTTCATTGTTAAATAAGATTAGGAATTTAAAATAAATAAAGATTAAAGTATGAGGCAAGTAAACTTAATATCATAAGCCAGCAAGTTCAAGAAGTAAACTTGTTTCTTTAATTATATTATTTTTTACCTTCTTTAATTATTTGTATAATTATGATTTCTATTACAATTTTTTATAAATATACACTTATTGAGTTCTCATAATTCATTCTTTTTATTTCAAACATTTTTAAGGTAAGCTAAATTAGTAGATTTTTGCTACTCTTATGGAGATTAAAAACATCATGGGGAGGGAATTTGATAATTAAACTAGAACTTGAGTGTATTCAAGTCCATATAATTATTGTGTCAATTTTATTTTCCATGGTAATTGACATTATATCTTTTGAGTCATATGTTTCTTATTTTAGGGCATGGGGCTTTCTACCTTTTTTAAAATAATAAGTAAGATTTATATAATAAATGTTATTTTTTAGG
The DNA here is from genome assembly GCA_020226215.1 of Sindora glabra. Classification (NCBI taxonomy): domain Eukaryota; kingdom Viridiplantae; phylum Streptophyta; class Magnoliopsida; order Fabales; family Fabaceae; genus Sindora; species Sindora glabra. The sequence goes on along the minus strand of CM035230.1, from coordinate 56,684,547 downwards.
CATAAATTGATTTCCATTAAGTTAAAGTCAGTATTGTCAATATATCAAGCCAAAGGGAAATGACTCGAAGATGATTTCCTATGCCAGTCATGTACCTAAAGTTGGGACATGACAGGATTATACACAAATTTATGAATACATGATTCATGACTATATTTGAATGCTTATGATTGTTGTTACAAAAAAAATATTATTGAGTAAAATTTTATGATGTTTGGCAAATGTTAGGAAAAGTGAAATAATTATTATTAAGGATAAACCTTGAAGGTTATATAAACCTCAAAGCACTTAAAACTTGTACTGTATGGCAAAATTGCTTAGTAAATATATTAGGAAAGAGTTTAACTCTTTTTTACTATAACTATAATATAATGTCTAAAATCAATATATCTATTACAAGGTTAAGATTGAACTATAATGCTCCTTCTTAGTATGTATATGTCTAAAATATTAGTAATATAGTTTTGCATACGCATATTTAATTGGGATTAACAATTTGACAAGATCAATAAGTGTGCTCAACTTTATAGGAAGATTTTAAGTATAAAAGAATGGATTCAGTTCTAGATCAAATAGTGAAGTGCATTAGTGCTTTTCCAAGTATTATGGAATTTTAGGTTCTAGTATTGTTAGGATCTAGGTAACAAAGGTAATTGTAGTATAGAGACAAGTAAAGGATTTTTGTAAAGGCTTAGGAAATGTGTTACAAGAGTTGTATACATTCATCTAGGGTAAAAGTTAACCAATTAACTAATAAGATTTATGTCAATTGTTATAACAGGTGCACTAAATGACCTAGGATGTAGTAGATAAATAGAAAAGAATTAGTTAAGTAAAAATCCAAAATTTTAAATTAAGAGGATTAAAAGAGGCTACCCTAGTCATTGGAAATGAATGAGTTGTGAATAAGTTTTACGATTTAGGGCTTACATATAAGCCTTATGTATGAGCTTCTTAAGTTAATAAAATGTGTTAATCAAGTGATATTTAACATCTTTGAAAAATTCAAGGATAAATTCTTTTAAAGAATGAGTACTCTTACACCAACTAGGATTAAAATATATTATGTAAAAATAATAATTAATTACAAAAGTGAAATAGGTAAAAATTTTATATGGAAAGGTTGTAAAATAGTTCAGCATGAATTATTTTAAGGTAAAATGCAATCAAGGGTAAATGTGTAAGTATAGACGAGACTTAGAAAACTTTAATCCATTTTACCCCTAAGGCTTTTTTTCTTTTATCTTTCCTATACGTAGCTAGTCACCCTTTATTTCATCCATTTTCTACACTTTCAAAAAGTAAGAGACACCTCATTCTTTTTATTTTATTCTTTTATTCTATCCAAGCAAGGCAAATGATCTTATGCATAAATCTTTGAAGGATTTCCCTTCCTTTCCTTTTTTTCTTATTGTGTAATTGATTGTAGAAATTCAATTAAATAAGTTTGGGTTTGAAAAGGAATTTTATGCCCTAACTTGAATACCTTAGTTTGTTAAAGCTTAGAAAGCAACCACTCACCACTTCCACTACCCATTGTCTCCTCCAAAGGATAATGAGTAAGAATTCTAACTAAACTTGAGAAATTTTGAATGAACTAGTCTACTTGAGTTAGGTTTTTGCATATATATACATATGTCAAGATTAAATGATAATGAATGGTTTTTTATGTCAAAATACTTGTGCAAATTGGTACATAAATTTTATTTTGACGTTATATAGTGGTTGAATTACATGAAATTGTATAAAGGATGGGATCTAGTGAGATTTCTTTATATATGAATAATGAAATTTTCTATAAAAATATAAAAATTCATGTGTAAATCTATTCATCGATATCTAAACCAAAAAATACCTTCCCTAAATTGATTCATAAATTAATTTACCATAGACAAAAGTAAAATTAGGTAATTAAATAAATTAGGGAATCAATTCATCATACACTAAATCATTCCATAAATTGATTGATACCTCATAAAATTGAGCTAGATAACTTAAATCAATTCCTAAATTGATTCATAAAGCTAAACTTTTAATTTTAGCAATGAGAACCCTTTATAAAGGATGTTTGTGACATAGTTATAGGTATATAAGTTGGAATGACTAAAGAGAGGTCACAAACATGTCTTCATGAATGAATGTTATTGTGAAATGGGGTATTCTATAATATTATATTAGTAAATAAATAACTAGTATTGTTATGTTGTGAGGTTGTGTTTAGTTTTAACTATGACATGCAATGATGATTATGATTTGTAACTAAGTTGTGACTATTATTATATATGTACGTTGTTTGAAAATAAAATTTAAATTCAAATTAGTTTGTTGTTTAAGGCTTTTAATTCTATATGAATACTTGTGTTATAACTATGAAATTAAAGTACTAGCTAAAGCACTTATTATTATTTAGATAATTATGATTAATTATGCCATAAATGAGATTTGATGATATTGCAAGCAATTATACACATATTATGGCTTTATGCACCATATTCGCATGGCCTATTGTAAAAGGATAAGGCTAACCTTAATGAGATAAGGTTAAGTTGATCAAAAGATAAGGATAATTAGGAATAATAAAGAAATTTATTTTAATTATTATGCATAGATATTATATTTTATTAATTGTTCAAACTTTCTTATAATTATTATAGAAATTATGAATGAAATTAGTAGTATCTTGAAGTGGCATCTTTGTTTCAATAATCTATTGTGAGAACTTACTTAGATATATATATATATATATATATATGTATGTATGTATGTATGTATGTATGTATGTATGTATGTATGTATGTATGTATGTATGTATGTATGTATGTATGTATGTAGTCTTAGTACTCTTGAAAGACTAACAAGTAAGATTAGGTCCATTTTATGCAAGGTTGATTGCTTCCCTAGTGAGGCATGAAAATTTTTCCCTCTCTTGCAAAAAAGATGTTAGTTAAAGACCCTCTAAAAATATGGATAATAAATTCATGAATTGAGTTTAATTGTTATCTTTTAATTAGAATGATTAAGATTAGGTCCATTTTATGCAAGGTTGATTGCTTCCCTAGTGAGGCATGAAAATTTTTCCCTCTCTTGCAAAAAAGATGTTAGTTAAAGACCCTCTAAAAATATGGATAATAAATTCATGAATTGAGTTTAATTGTTATCTTTTAATTAGAATGATTACTCATTGAGTTTTAAATAAACTTATTTTAATTCTTTTCCTTTTTCTTTTCATAAGAAACTTTTCATTTATCTGCTCAATTATTACTGGAAAGGTTGAAGGTAGAACTACTCAAAGACTTTAGCATTGACATAAGATATGGGATAGTTGGATCAAGTACTTATGAACGTATATTTGTTGTATGATAAATTAAAATTTATTAATACTTAATTTTGATATTACTACCTCATTGAGAGAGATGTATTATTTTATTTTGAACATTGCAACAATCATATGTAGTTAAGGCTTATAAGTATTTACTTATAATAACTTACTATATTGATCACATATCCTCGAATGAGTCGTGACAATATCCAATATGATTAGAAAGAAAGATCATTTATAAGAAAAGGAAGGAATTAAATATAGCAAACATTTTAGAAAATGACATGTAAGTAATTCTTTGATATAAAGAAAATAAAAGGTAAAAGTGAAAGAAGAAAGGAAACAATAAGTAAAAAATTAACGACATTAGAAACTATTAGGATATTGACAAAGGGAAGAAAGTTAAATCTTATTGTAATAATTTTATAATTAATATGTAAAGATAAGAGTGAATATAAAAAATTGTAATAAAATGGATTAAAAGAAAAGAAATAATGTATAAATTATAAAGTAATATAGAAGTTAAGGAATAAAGAATCAAAGTTTATTTTCGTGTTACACTAGATATAATGATAAATATTAGGTAAAATACTACTTACCATAATAAATATTAATTTAAAAAATGCTAACTTTTAGTAACTATCTAATGCCAAATTCATGCCTTTACTTATTTCCTTCAAATTGCAATAGTGTCGAATAGCTTCAGCTTAATCAAACTTTGCAAAATACTTAAATAATATGAAGAAGGCAAATAAATCTTTTGAAAAAGGATTTGTTTTAAAGGAATGTGCAATAAAAGCAAAGATAGAAGAGTATAGAAGAGTTTAAATAACTTGTTCATACTTTTCTACGAAAAAAATTGGGCCTAAGTTCATCCTTCATCCTAATCCAAAATATTTACAAAACAAATTATAAATTTTCTTCCTATCTATCTCTTTTTTCTAACTTCAAGTTTAATATGTTAAGCATTGAGTTCCAAGAATGATGAACTTTACTACAAATGTGAAGGGGATCATCCATGATCTATTTTTAAATCCCATCAAAAGTAATGTATTAAAGAATGATTATGTTATATGCGTTTAGTGCATCTAATGGGGTAAGATTTTTATTCTGGAATAACTTTGTGATTCTATATGACCAAATAGTATATAATAGAAGAAGCACGGGAATTATGAGATCTACATGAACATGCTTATATTGCATTCCCTGGATTAGACAAGATTTGATCCATTAGACAATATCTTATGGCTTTGAGAATTAGGTTCTTATCCAAGGAAAATGAGTGAAATTACATTAGAGAAAAAGATAATTCACTGTTTGCTCTTACTATAAGCATACATGACAAATAGTAGGAATATTTAAATATCTTCTAAGTAAAACATCTAATGTTGGAAAGATGTTAATACACAGTTTCCATTGGAATATTCTTACTCTTGGTGGAACCTTTGACTTCTAGATTTGATCCTATGGAAAGTTATTATTAATTTGAGTTTGTGTTTGTGCTAACTTAAAGTAACCTTTTTTAATTGAATAGTGTCCACTAGATGCTTCAACCCAAGCTAATTGGTCTTTTATCCCTATTATAGAATAAAGGATTAGAGAAATAGCATTTATTGCTTCTTAACAATAGCATTAAAGGACTTTCTCTTTGTTCAATTTTTTATAGTCCTAATCAATTAGGTCTTTAACCATAATTAAGTCATTAAGCAATGGACTAGCATATAACCATATAAATTTTCATTTTAAATGTATCAAATTTCCTTTACCCATCTACCATTTAAGCTTGTCTTCTAATAAGAAAGTAGTCTTATTTAATCTTTTCCATTTATATAAAGTGTTTTGTTTAGGAACAAAAATATTTCCCACATTACCATTATAATATTTGCATATAAACAATTTGCCCATTAAAAAAGAAAGTCTATGAATTACTTGTTATATCTAATTACATGCAAGTTCAATGTCAAACTCAAACACTTTCATAAAGCATACCTCAATTTCCATAATAGTCTTTAACAGATCATTCTAAGATATAAGGTAAAGTTTATAATCCTTTAAATTACCATGCCACCAAAGCTTGCTAATTGTTGACTTTGATTTTTTATGACAACTTTTAGAAAGCATGATTATTAACATTTGATAAACTAGAATAGAAGACAAAACTTGCTTTCAAAAGATTAGCTCACTTGCTTAAGATAAGCATTTCACTTCCTATCTTTATCATTTATTGCTAAACTTATTAATGACTTCCGATTCTATAGATTCTCTCTCTCTCTCTTTCTTTGGGTCCATTTTTATAACTTCTTAAGTACTTATCAATCATACTTCCTTATTTAACTCCTATAATTTTACTCAAAACTCATTCAAAATATTAAGAGGTATTTTTATTGAACTTACAAATGGATATTTAGGATATAAATAAAGATATGAAATGTCTTCAAACTTGATAATGGACTTTTACGCACAAGGTGAAAAAGTAAAGTGACAAAAGGTCACCTTGTCTAAATCCACAACTTAGTTGAAACTTTTATATGAGTTCGTAATTTACAATTATTTTGTAGGATGGGATAATAAGACGTTGCATTACAATAAGAATCTAAATTTTAGGGAAACCAATAAATAATAGGATAATCTATATAAAACTATAAGATAAATTGTTATATGCTTTGTAAAAATATACTTTTAGGATTATCCAAAGATTAGATTCACACTTAGGCTCCATTTATAATGTTAAGATAGAGGAAAATATTTTATTTATTTAATATTAAATATAAAGAGACAGAAAAATAACTTTTCCTTTTCTAAAGAGACATTTGATTTCTCTCATCAATATTTTTTTTAGTCATAAATATAAATAATATGTCACTTATTTATCAATATACATATAAATAATTTTTTTATGAGAAATGCTTTTTTATACACAAATAGAACTTTAATTTTATTAACAAAGTCCATTAATTCTGTAACAATCATCTTATTATTAAATATGAGTTTATCTTTCATGAAAGCACCTTGATATAGGCTTATCATGTCATTTAAAATTAAATTAAGCCTATTGACTAAGACCTTAAAATGATTTTTGTATATGACATTACATAAGTAAATAGGTTTTAAGTTAACAACAATGTTTTAAGTCTTACATTTTGGAATAAAAGCAATTAAAGTTTAATTCAAAGCTTTGAGTAGAAAACCTTTTTGCAAGAAAGATAACACTATTCTTGAAACACCCATACCAATAAAAAGTCATCAAAGCTAAGAATAGCATTAAGTTTAATTTCTTAATTGCATGTTTAACTTCTTCTTTAGGGATTAAAAATGCTTCTTTCGATGTTCAATATATCTACTATGAAGCATGGGAACATCAATGTCTTAAACTTTAAAGTGAAGTGCATACTAATATGTTGACGATGTAAACAAAGAATGAAAATCACTAACTGTAATTTGGTTAATTCTTTAAGTATTTTTAGTAATTTCACTTGCATATTTTGAATTTATATGATTCTAGTTTTAGCTATTTCCTTCTAACTAATTATTGAAAATACTTCATGCATTTATTCATATGAAAAGCCATATTTGCGTAGTTTTTTAAGCTTAAGCCACTTAACATTTTAAAAGATACTTCAATTAGGATCTAGTATATTTTTCCTTTCCTTAAGCAATTACTATTCATATTATTCTGAAAAAAATCAACTTGTTTTCAACTTCTTTAGCTTATAATGTAATTTGCTAAAAGTTATTTTATCTTAATCCTTCAGTTATTATTTAATTTTATGTGATTTATTTTTAATTTTAAAAGCTAGAGATCATGTGATTGGTATGGTCAATACATGTTATGCCACCTTCATACATTTAGGACGTGTTATCAAGAGTGCTTAAAATTGGAACAAATATTTTTTTCTACCTTTCATTTATACAAGTATTTAACATGATTGGCTAGTGATTAGAAGCAAAAATTGGAAAAGTAAAAACTTAGGAATAAAGGAAACATTGAAGCCACTTTTTATTGCATAACATTTTATCTAATTTTATCCATACATAACAAGATCCTTCATTATTATTTGTATAGGTATATCATTGACCAAAAGATTTCATATCCAACAAGTTACATTCAAACATCAGATCAAGAAAAGCATTTACTCCTAGAAAATTGAACTTAAACTAAGCTTGTTAGATGGCAACACTTCCTTGTTAAAGTCACCTAATAAAATCCAAGGTAGTTGAGTATGCATTTCATTATCCTAAGCAGTGGATTTAATAAAATTGCATAACTTCAAACATTATATTAAGAAAAGCATTAACTCCTGAAAGCTTAAACTTAAACTAAGCTTATTATATGGCAACATTTCCTAGCTAAAGTCACCTAATAAAATCCAAGGCAATTGAGTATGCATTTCATTATCATGAGGTAGTAGATTTGATAAAATCCTACTACAAACACCTATCACTTGATATAGAGGCCTGTAGATTCCTATAATAACATATAAGGGAATTAATGGATTTTACCCTTAAATGAATCTAATTAGATGAAATGAAAAACATTTGAGTTTGAAAACTAGAAGTTTAGGCCATAAAAAACCATATTTATGCTCATTAACATCAATACTAACCACTTTATGAAAACTAAGTAGTAGAAGAAGGGCTACAATAGTATTAACATACTAAAAGGTTTTAACTAGTACTAAAAATTAAGGTTCAATCTCCTTCATAAGCTATATAAGAAGGATAACCTAAACTCGACAATTTCATGCTAAGAGCTTTATGAGGGCTTAGAAGGTAACTTAGGGCTAACCTCTTTGAGCCCCAATTGTAAATTTTTAAGCTTGAAAATGATTCCTTGAATAAGCATTTAATAATTTGTTTGATCATAATTGTAATGACCTATTACCTTTTTCCTTTTATTTTTACCATTAATAAGTTAAAGACCATTAAAGATAATTATTGTAGAAGATTCCCTATCTAGTTCCTCAATTAAGACCTTGGATTTTTTTTCTAGATAATGCCATCCATTCTTATTTTCACTACTTGCAAACATCATTATTTTATTTGAAATTAGAATGTTAGGATTCGTCTAAGTTTTAATGAGATTGTACAAAGAGGATAGATAAGGCAATAAAAATATCTTTAACTATGTTGGAAATGACCTCATTTTTATCAAGATCTATGCTTCATGTTGTTACTTCATAGAAGATCTTCCATATATTAGCTTAAGAGGTTATTATATAGGATAGTTATAAATATCAAGGTCTATATTTTGTAGGTTATTAGCTAGCTTGTTATTAAAATATTTTGGAAGAGATAGGACATCTCACAAACACTTATGATGAGCTCATTAATTTCACCTAGGATCATAACCTCAAAATCATGATAAAGGTTAACATTATTGAAAATTGAATCAAAACTTGCATTATACCTCAAGCTATGAAATACCTCCAAACTAATAAAGAATATTTAGTCCATATTTTATAAAGTTTCCTACATGAAACAAGTGATAATTTTTTCCCTACAAATCTCAATTAATTAACGGGTATTTTGATTTGATATAACTTCGTCTCATTATATTAGTTAAATTAGCACATTTGGATAGATTATAAGAGGTATTATTGACTATGGATGAATACCTTGTTTGATTAATCTACTAAAAACTTGAAATCTTTCATAAGGTAATTATCCAATTGGCCTTCAAGCAACTTTTTGACTAGATTTTACTACTACCATTTCATTTAAACAATTTTAAATGAAACCATTAGCAATAAAGGGTTCAATAATAGGAAAAAATTGCATAAATCTAAGGATGTGTGACTATCCTATTTGTATATTGTCATAAAAAAGATGATTTGGTTCACTTTCCTTTTAATTCACATAAATCAAACTTTATTGATAAAGATACATTTTCCAATACACACTTTGTCTTATTTAACAAATGATTCTCTTAATGTTAAGCCTTATAATAATGCTTAAATGGATTAAAAGTAGTTAAAGGTTAAGCAAAATGGATTTAACAATCTATACAATCAAGTAGATCAATCTCAACTTAATATCCCTACTATTTTAGCACTATAATTGATTGAATCTATGCCAAATTATATTTAGTTACTTATTAATTGTTGAAGCAATTTGACCATAAAACTAGTTACATTCATCTTGTTTATGACTTATTCTTTCATAAAAAGACTAAAGGCAATACATTTGCTCATATTTGTATTGAATCTAAATCCACTCACCATTGTTTAGTGTGAACATAAACCCATAAGTAAAGGCTTACCCACTTTAATAATCACTCTCAACCTCATTAACCCTAGGATTTTAGGGAATCCATCCTTCCAATCTATCTATTTTACTAAATTTATCACTAACCTATGTTATTTAACAAAAGAATGATTTTGAAATTTAAGAGATAACCCCTATAGTTGAACCTAAATAGGAATGGCATCAATATGTAGATTACTCAAAATAATGTTAAACCTCTAAAACTCAAAAATAAGCATAAGACCTTGAATTATCCATGGACTATTTTCCTTAATGTACTTTTTGTCATCACCATTTTGAAAATAAATGACATAGAAATTATCTTGTTTTTCTACCAAGCAGAAATTTCCTTTAAATTCTTAAAAAAAATATAGTATTGCATGCAATTTTATAATAAAGAAATTACAATTATCCTTAAGAAAGCCCACTAGGTAGTTATTCCACTAATCTTTTGATTGTTGTAGCAAAACCAAGTCCTTATGTATTATGGGATCCCTTTTAATATTGAAAATTTTGAAGTGCTTGCATGTTAACATTATGAGCTTCATCATCTTCGCTTGATTTTGAACTTGTATCAAACTAACCAATTTCTTTAAATATGGACCTTATAATGTAAAGACGAGGTTTTTGGAGTAAAGTAGAAATAGTTTTAACTTAAGCTCTATTTATTTTATTAGAAAGTATTTATTGTAGAAAAATGTCATTTGTATATATTTTAACAAAAAAATGACATGTCATTTGTATTTATAGTTAAAAAATAAATGTGCATAAAACCATAATAATGGAAGAAACCAAATTCTTTCTTAAAAAAGAGAAATTTATTTTCCTTAAACCTTTCATATTTGACATTAAATAAATAAAATATTTTCTCTTATTTTAATATTTTATAACTATATTTTATGAAAAATATTTTTCATCAAAACAAACAAAACTTTAGCAAAAAAAAAGTAATCAATACTATAACAAAAAATGCCTTGAGAAAGGGTAGAGTATTTATTATATGTAGGCTAAGGCAACCTACACTCAAGAAGGAGTGAATTGAGTGTTTTAGAAACTCTCACCAATTTCTTATTAAATATATTATGATTTTGGAAAGTCATAAGGATAATTTCAATTTAACTAAATTCAAGAAAACTTTATGAAAATGTTTGCACTCAAAATATAACAATTCAATACATTTTGCCAAAGTATAAATCAAATATAAGTAAAGCTCCCTCTTAAATTATGCAAGTAATAATAAATTTTTAAGGTAAGAATGTACAAATCATATAACCCTTGATGAGACAATGCGAAAGTGAAACTATAATATAGATAACAATATTAGAATCATGCATGTTCAATAATGATTTTAAACTTATGGATATATAATTTGTTATCAAGATATTCAAAGTACACATAAAATTAATTTCTCCTACTTAATGAAATAACATTGATTTTTTATTTTTTTTTCTTTTTAAAAAAATGCTCCTCATGGATTGAAAACTTTAAAAGCATGAAGGATTAAGACATATGCTTACTAATGTATATAATTATATAACAAACATAAGCTTTTCTTGATCCAATAAAAACATTTGAATTGCTCTCATTTTCAAAGTGCTTTATTGAAACCAAATCTTTCATTATCTAAAACATTAAAAAGAAATTTTAGAGGACTTTTATTTTCAAAGCATGTTCCAATGGAAATAACATTTCAAGGTAATAAAAGATTTAAGTAATTTGAAAGCTGTAAACTTAGTTTTTTTTTTAAAAAAAAAAGGATCAAAGAGAAATTATTTAAAATATTTTTATGTATATATCTCTTTAACAAGTTTCTTATATGAAAGAGCATGTTTAACATAAGTTTCAAGCAACCAACAGGTCATGGATTAAACACTCATCATGAAAGAATATGCACTAAGGATAAAAAAAATATCAAAACAATCAAGCTTTTCCTATTGTAACGATAAGAAGCATATAGCAACAATATTTAAGCACTTTGTCATCATAACTAATTTTTCATAATTTTATCCAAACTACCAAAAACATATAGATAAAAGGTATTATGCAATCCAAATAAAAATTATCTATAAAAAAAGAGAACAAGAATAGAGATACTTATTAATTATATTGATGTGAAGTGCTCATTGGTTCTAATCGTTTCCCTTTTTTATCTGTAAGGTAAATATCATTGAACTCTATAAATGACAAATTATCCTTCTTATTCTTGACTTAGAAAGTGGATTAGAAGCCATAAATTGATCAAATAAAGCAATATTAAAGTTAAAACTTAATCTTTCTACTATTTCAATATCCACACTCTTGAAATTGATATTTTAAATTATCTCAAATTACTAAAATCCTTTTAAACTTCTAAGTATAATAACTCAAGATAGGAAATTAGGATATACAAAGCAAACTCTAAACATTTTTTAACGAAGAGTAGCTTTAAACAACATTCAACCACTTCTTGGGATAAAATCAAGTTGATAGAAAATATTTTACAAGTATTAAGTCATTAATCATACAAAGTGAAATTTCAAAGAGATAAAGGAAATGCATTTGAAATCATTTTGAAACTAATAAGGATTTTAAAAAAAATTAAAAGATTTATAATTATAAAAATTTCAGATCATCAAAACTATAAATAACTTGATGGAACAAGAATATAAGAACAAAAAGATATGTTCAACCATCAAGAACATAAAAATTTACCGATGATAAGAAATTGTACAGAAATGAGTTCCTTTTTAAACATTATCAAATTTTAATCAACAAAAAGCATGGAGTTAATATCTTTCCAAATTCAAATATATAGATAATAATACATTCAAAATGCATTGGTAACATATTTGCCATTATAGAATAACATTTCTTTAGCATAAAAGGCACATATCATTTAAAGATAAAGCTAAAATAAATAATGACATGTTTGGTTAGTAATTATCCAAACTCAAGTAAGATGTAAAACATATTGACCATAAAGATAGGATAAAATATATTAATCATTTGAGTTTTCATTTTTCTTTATGGAAGTTAACTTTTTTAAAAATTAAGTTAAACTAGCCTCAAATTAAACTTATCTTTCATTTTTATAGTGTGCTTAAGGTAAAATCTCTCTTCTTTCTTATATGAAAACTCTAGACAATTTCTTTGGTAACTAACCAAGGCTTAGTGCTAAATGAATATCAATCTAATATGCTCATGAATGATTAATTAATTCAAAAAAGTGAGTACAAAAATTATATTCTTGAAAATAATTTTACAATGCATTTGCATATTTTCCATATATAAATATAAATAATGAGGCTTAAAGAAAAATATACTAAGCATTATAAACCCTTATATTAAGTTATATTATCAAAGAGTTAAGGGTACATGAAAATGTAAATCATACATTTAACATAAATTTATATGTATAGATGATATTGACTAAGATGAACCATAAACTTCATGTAATGCTCATGCTTTATAATTTGAAATCAACAATCTCTTTTTTAGTGAATATTAAATAGAATAACCAATAGGGGACGTAAAACCTAAAAGTCAATGATGGTAATTATTTATATGCAATAAGAAATAAAAAATATCACAATAGAATACATTATCAATATATAATAATATTATAATAAAAATCATAAAACACAATAATAATTATATGTAATTATTGTAATAAGAAAGAAAATATAATACAATTTTATTAACTAATTTAACTTATCCAAAGTTAACAAAAAAATTACTACATCCTAAAATTAAACTAAAATAGTAATAATTCAACAATTAATTGCTTTAAAGTTTAAAACAATGAGGTCTAAATATAAATAGGTCATGTTTAATTCTAATGTAATAATACTACTATTATAAGAAAAAGAAAAGACAATAAGTCTAAACATAAAAAATGAGTAAGTGTAATGCTATTATTTATTATAAAAATTTAATTATATATTATAAAATAAATATCTATATAGCAACAATGTGAAAAAATGAGTGTTAGCAATTGCTTGCAACCAATATGGTGTAGATTCGCTTATAAGAGTAACATAAAAGGTTTGAAGATTTCATATCTTATCCTTTGTAATAAAAAAATAGATTTTTCTTACCCATTGCTTATCTCTTAGATGTTTAATCCTTTGCACAATAGCAATGTAATTTTAAGAAGTTTTAGTTATATCAATCCTTTTTTTTTGTCATTTGTTTTAAAGAAAATCTTGTTGATGACTTATTCCTTTCCTAACCATATTATCTAACTTTATATGATTTTTTTTACATAATTAAATCATAAGGAAGATATTTTGGTACTCATTTCATTTTGAGACCTTAATTGTTAGTACTTCAACAGTTAGATACTTTAGAAACTTAAATTTCCTTCTTTCTCACATGAGATGCTCTTTTAATAGGACATAAATAAGAAATACAACTTTTATATCAATAAAAATTACAAATGATAGAATTCTTATTGAAAGTTAATTTTTCATGAAAAAACACAATTAGAAGACTTAGGCTTTCTGTAAAAATTGCATTTCGATATAAACTTGTCAAAGGATTTTCTTAGCTTTCTAAGAATAAAATTTATATCTCCTTTCAAAGATTTTGAAAATGTATAATTTGAGTGTTCAACTTTTTTAGATAAATCATTTTTAATTTGAATGTCACAAAAGTTAAACAATTAAATTTTATATAAGCTTCATCATCTTGCATTTCATTAAAAGCATGTAAGTCATCATCACAAGGACCAGTGATAGGATTGGAATCATATACTTTTAAATCCTTTTAAATTAAAGAATATGATTTTTCCATTTGTAACTTAAATTGTTCTTCTTTGGAACCATTCATCTTTTTATCTTTGAAATCTTCACATAAAGGTATTAAAGACATTTCACATTTTTACACATCATTTTGAAGATTTTTCATCTCTTACTCAATATGAACACTCTTATTAGTAGAAATATTTTTATCAAGATAGAAATCACTAAGAGTATTCCATATTTCTTTAACATTAGAGTATTTTGAAACTTTAGCATAAACATCATTATTCAAACTACTATGCGAGATTCTCATAACTTTGATGTTCAAATCAAACTTTCTTTTGTAATCATCATCCCTTTCACTTCTTAGCTTCAAAGTAAAATCATCCTTAATAATATCTCAAGAGTATAAATCTAAAGTTTGTAAAAAGCATTTTATTTTTCCTTTCCAAACTATAAAATAAAAGTCATCAAAGAATAAAGGTTTAGAGATATTAACATATTAAAATATTAGAGTATTTGAAGTATCAAAAATTTTTTTAAAAAAATTACCTTCCAAGATTTTCATAGATCCTTTTAAGATGGTTAAGTATTTTAAACAAGAACTCATAAATCTAATACTAATTATAGGCTAAGGTAATCTACTCCCAAGAGGATGAGGATTAAATGTTTTGAAATTTTTCACAAATTTTAAAACTTTCATTGAAAATCTTTTTATTTTGAAAAGCTACAAGGATAATTTCAATTTAATCAAATTCAAGAAAATTTTATAAAAATCTTTGCACTAATTATATAACAATTCAATACATTTGTGTAAATCAACTTATTCAACTATGCATAGATAAATTATTAAGAAGCTTGTGCATATATATATATATATATATATATATATATATATATATATATATATATATATATATATATATATATATATATATATATATCTTTTAAGTATTCAATCATCAAAACATCAATATAAACATGAAAGCATAATATATTCAACAAATTTCATTAACAAAAATGGAGCATGTAATCAAATGTACAAAAAATAAAGATATAGAAATCAAATAAAAGAATTTACGGTAGGTCCTCCTTAAATATCTGACGTGATCCCGCAAGTGCACAGGTTTAGTTGAGTAATAGTATAAAAGATATCGTCTCCACAGGGATTGAATGTTGAATACTAACTGAATTTCGTGGTAAATTATTTAGGTGTACCGATTGATATTGTGTATTAAAGGTAAAATGCAAAACAGAGCTTAATTATCAAAAAGGTTTAATTCAAACGAGATGAAAGCGTACTTAGCTTTAGGGTTCCCTTGTTCATTTCATTATGGAATGAAGATAATCCTCTAACTTAGTTTACTATTAATTTAGATTGTTGGATTACCAAAAATAAGTTATACCTCATTGCAAGGCTGTTAGCTACTAACCAAAAGATTAAGTGCCCAGAATTTCTCTAGTAATCACTCATCTAGGTTGCATTAACATTGCTTTAGAATCCATTCTTAGACATTTCATCCTGTACAAAAGAATCCAATTAGCTTAATTCCTAAGTCTAATTGATATTCCCAATGATCATGCAAGGTCCGATTAATTAATTGATCATTCCAACCAGAATTAACTAATCTATCACACAAATCTAATTTTCCGGAAGTATTGAATTGTAGAAATACAAAACACCAGAATCAAATCATAAATCAACAGTAAATCAAGCTAGATTATATAAAAATTAAATCCATAAATCTATGAACAAGTTTACCCCTAGCTGAGTACTAGGTGTTGGTGTATGTCCTAGAGCCAATCATATTGATGATTGAAGTTATATACAATGTATTATGTTTTAGGCAATTTAATTATTATATTTTGTTTTTATTATTATTATGCGCAATTTATAACTTAATATAATAATTATCCTTGGAATAGCTTTGCTATTCCTAAAATGCCCCTAGTCAAGTATTATTATGAAAAGGATAGTAATAATACATCGAGACTAGCATGTATAGTGACTGATGATTACGAATCATGGATATGTGATATCAAGTCAATACATGAGTACATTGCTAGTGAACAATGTACTGGACTGACCCACTATGAGAATATTGCATGGATAAACGTGTCATAAGTTATTCTCATATGATCACAACTACACATAAACCTTTAACCTGAAGTCACTACGGTTCCCTACATGAGAAATTACTCACTTTAATATTGTCCTATGTCACCTTTAATCAGGTGACAAGTAGGGCATTGATTGGGTGTGTCATAAATCATGCAGAGGGAAGTGAGTGATGTAAATGGGATTTTGTTACTCTTGTATAAAAGAGAAATATCCTTGGGCCCCTTGATTGAGTGAGACTTAGAAATGCATGGCCATGCTCAGTTGAATTAATATGTGATATTAATTATTTATTTTAAGTCTACTCAGTATCAAGAAATATAAATTGAACATTGACGAGGATGACACATTCCATGCCTCCAGTTCAATTTGGATATTATTACAAAAGGGTCATGATGTAAAACGTTGATCATGTATTAGGTGGATGTCGAATCACAGACATTCTTACTACTTGAGTGGCAGTGATGTATTGCTAGATACCGCTCGCTGTCTATGGCTCAATAATAAGTCATTGTCAACGTAGTAAGAACCTACAGGGTCACACAAAAGGAGTAGGAATAAGACAATAATTAATTGGACTTTAATTATATTAATATCCAATTAATTGGACTTATTTTCGTGCATATATATTATTAAGAATAATAAATTCACGTTTTATATATATATATATATATATATATATATATATATATATATATATATATATATATATATTATGTGATATTATTTGATATTAAAGTAATATCAAGTAATTATCTTATCAGATATTAGATAAATATATTATGAGATAATATTATTTTGATATTTGATAACTATATGCAATTATCTAATATTAAGATATTTATATTATGAGATAATATCATTATCTAATATTAGATAATTAATAGATAAGTCTTATCTCTTCCCATTATCTCTAGGATAAGGATAAGATGAGTTGTTAAGTGTGATTAGGATTTTGGAAGCATTATCCTAGTAGGACTAGGATTATGGCTTGCCTAAGTTCTATAAAAAGGGACTTGAGGGCAGCACTTAATAATCACGTTTTAAGCTTCCATATAAACCCTAAATCACTCAAAAACATCCAATCCTAATTCTTAGAGAGAAAAAACGCATCCTAGCGGACGCGTGGAGGGTGAGAGGTCGTTGTTCACTCCGTGTGGATACCGTAGAGACGCTGTACCTTCCGGCCGGCGTTTGATTCATCCGCTCTCAAGTTTTGATCAGTAGAAACACGAGTGCCCAATAGGTAAAATCCTAATCATTGACTCATGCTTTTTGCATGGATCCTAGGTAGAATTCGGATCAAAATTTAAAATTCCGCTGCATGTAATAATCCGAATTCCCAACACTAGGGTTTAGTGTGAAGTCATTACACAATTAGCAGAAAACCAGAAAACAGAGAGAGAATTCAAACAAATCATGAAGTTCTAATAATTCCTTGCTTGAATCTTCAATCATTTGCTTGAATCCACGGTTAGCAGTTGCCCTTGGTGAGTTTTGGGTCTCTCCTAGGATTTCTACTCATGGCTCCGCTTTCAAATTTTCGGTTCTCCCCCTTCCTCTCTTGATTTTTTGCACAAAACTTATACGGGTAATGTACATGGGGTATGACACGGCCCGTGTGGTATCCCGTGTTTCTCTGCGAAGGTTGATCAGCATGATACACGGGGTATGACACTCCCTGTGTTTACTTACGAAGTAACAGGCAGTATGGTACACGGGGTATGACACGGCCCGTGTTCAACCCCGTGTTCTTCTACGAGCAGTTCAGTGAAGTTTCGAAACATTCCAGAAAGATACATGGCCTTACACACGGGGTTCCCATACCCCGTGTTCTTTGTCAGGTGAAGAACTTTGCTTCGATTCTCCACAATTTACAAGGTTTTATCTTCGGATCCTTTTCTATTGCTTAAATGTGTCACTTCAAAACCTGAAAATAAAATATTGAGCATTTAAGTACCCTTTTTCAATTAATTTGCACAAGATACTAAGTAAATGAGTGATAAAACACATAGAATTTAAGTGAAATTGTGCATTTATCAATTCCCCCACACTTGAATCTTGCTCGTCCTCGAGTAAGGAAGTAAGAGAACAAAAATCTACTCCAATATTCTTCTTCTTCTTCTTTTTTATTATATATATATATATATATAATTGGTCAGGCAATCATTCAATAAATCAGAAATTAGGATCAAGTCATGCCAAGCAACTAAATGAAAATAAAGCAACTAAATAAGTCAATCCTCAGCATAAAAGCAAAGAGAATAGCCTCACAGGTAAAGTGTTTACTCAAACTCTCAGAATAAGGCTTGTGTATACTCTCAAATCAATCAGCTTAAGACTTAAAGCTACCATATGCTTGCAAAAACTCTAATATCCACTACTATATTGTAAAATGCATGCAAATCAGAGGACTTTATTAGGGAAAATGGTGAGGAAAGAGGAAAGAAAAATCAAGGGATGAAAAGTGATAGAGTCAGAGAAGGGAAAAGACACATTGGTCTTAAGTTTGACCATTGTCGAGTTCCATTGCTCAACTTAGCATATTACCTTGCTTCTATTCTTTGCTTCAACCCCCTTCTTCTCTCTTCTTTTCTTCTTTCTCTCTTTTTTTTTATATATATATAACAATAAATCAACAGATAAAACTTTTCTTTCTTTCTTTCCTTCTTATTTATTTAACACTTTTTTTTTTGTTTTTTTTAACAGTAAATCAAAGCTATAAATCAACTTATCCAACTAGCAGCTCTATGTAAGAACCTCTATGTGATTGCCAAACTCATTTAATGTGTCTAAGTTCCCCTTGGGCAGTGGCTTTAAATGCACATAGGATGGGTTGGCTAGGCTAGAAATAAAAGTCCAAGGCTCAAAGTGGCTAACTAGGGTCTAAGCTGAAAATAGTTTAAGGTATATCAAAGAAAAGTATTCAAATAAGCAAAACAAATAAAAAGGGTAAAGAAACATGGCCTCATCATTTTTTGACATGCAAAATACATAAAATGTAGCCTCAAAAAGAGCAATTGCAAGTTCTAGAGCAAAAAGTCAAGAGTGAGACATAATCCCTCAAGAAGATAAAAATGAGCTTCAAATTCTTATGTGAAAGTTGCTCAAAAAGGCTCAAATCTCACAAGGGTCAATTATGCTTATTTCTCTTAGCTTTAAGGTTTAGATTTTCCTTATTAAGTTACTAATTAATCATTAAAGGAGCAAGGCATGAACTAATTACTTTAAACAAAAGATTGCCCTAAAAATAAAAAAATATTTTTTTTTATTTTATTTTTAAAATCATTGAATTTAGAGTAAATTTCAGTACTCTAAGTCAATAAGGTAGATTCAAGTACAAAACATTGCAAAACATTCTAAACACTGCTCCCCCACACTTAAAATTGGACATTGTCCTCAATGTACAAAAAGTAAATGGAAAAGAGACAGAGAATAGATGGGAGACTAGAACTTCCCTGACAAGTGGAGCATTGTTGTTCAGTATAGATCATGACTTCAGGAAGATCCAGAGGCAGAGACAGATGAAAAGAGAAAGGGGATACTGCTAATCTAAAAGAAAGAAGATGCAATACTGGAAAAAAAATATGCTGTTAGTTATTACAGACATGAATATTAAGGGTGCAAGAAAATAAAAGAGAAATAGTTAAAATAATAGAAAGTAAATGAAAGTGCATAGCCAATATAAGTACAGACCAGATAAATGGATATAGAGAGGAGAAATAAGTAAAAAGCAGAATATATGAATAAAAGGAAAAAGAAACACTCCAAGCTACTGAGCAGGAGGATCTGGATCAGTTGGGGAAGAGGGGTGGAAAAGCTTGAACAGGGGCTCGACCATACTGTCGATGTGTCTGGATCTCCTGTCCAAGTCGTCATAAAGGCCCTCTATCCTCGTTTGACGCTCAGAGATGTGCTGAAGCTCAGCCAGAATCTGCTACTAACCAAATAATATGTCTCAGAAGTAGGCCTCGGATGAAACTCTGTCCCCCGCAGAAGATGATGGTCCGATATCAGGAGTGGCATCACCATCGCCACCATCTCCTGGAAAATCATGTTAAAAAATCCTTATTATTAGTTCAGTCAATGAGGTACACGGGGTAGGACACTCCCCGTGTTCAACACCGTGTATCTCACTGGAATGCCATAAAAAGCATAAATCCTTTTATACTAGCCGGACAGTGAGGTACACGGGGTATGACACGGCCCGTGTTGTACACTGTGTATCTTACTGGACTGCATTTTGAGCCTTCTGTGCACGAAAATGAACAACAAACATGCATATATGCCTAATTTACCCCAGAGACAGAGACCAAATGCAAAAATGAACATCGTAAATCAACAACTAATGACTTATATGCCTCAAACTACTCAGAAACTTAGAATGAAAATGGGAAAAACGAAAATTAAAAGCAATAAAAATAGAAAAATAAGCTTGGGTTGCCTCCCAAGAAGCGCTTGTTTAAGGTCATAAGCTCGACCCCTATTTCAATCAGTCTGGAGCTGCCATTATCGGTGGCCCGACAACATAATGTTTTAATCTCTGGCCATTAAGTAGTGGGCTTACCTCCAAAAATTCTGCATATGCAGCAATCTCCTCATTTTCAACAACTCCATCTGTGACTAGACATGCTTTAAGTGGATCTTGAAGGCACCCCAAATGAAGGGTTTCTTTCACAACTTTGTCTAGTACATCAATCCTGCATATTGAATCTTCACAAACAGGTAATTTAATTTATTCATTCAAATTAAACTCAACTTTTTCATCCCCAACAGATAAGGAAAGCTTTCCATTTTTTACATCAATCAAAGCACCCGCAGTGGCTAAAAAGGTTCTACCCAAAATGATAGCGCTTATTTAAGGTCATAAGCTCGACCCCTGTTTCAATCAGTCTGGAGCTGCCGTTATTGGTGGCCCGGCAACATAATGTTTCAATCTCTGGCCATTAAGTAGTGGGCTTGCCTCCAAAAATTCTGCATATGCAACAATATCCTCATTTTCAACAACTCCATCTGTGACTAGACATGCTTTAAGTGGATCTTGAAGACACCCCAAATGAAGGGTTTCTTTCACAACTTTATCTAGCACATCAATCCTGCATATTGAATCTTCACAAACAAGTAATTTAATTGATTCATTCAAATTAAACTCAACTTTTTCATCCCCAACAAATAAGGAAAGCCTTCCATTTTTTATATTAATCAAAGCACCAGCAGTGGCTAAAAAAGGTCTACCCAAAATGATAGGGATTTGTGTATCCTCTTCCATTTCAAGTACAACAAAATCAACAGGAATGAAAAACTTACCAACCTTGATAGGTATATCCTCAAGTATACCTACTAGGTATTTCACTGACCGATCTGCTAATTGAAGTGAAACTGTGGTGGCCTTCATTTCTTCTATGTTGAGTCTCTTTGCAACCGACAGTGGCATGAGGCTCACACTTGCTCCCAAATCACACAATGTCCGGTCAATAGGAACATTTCCAATCACACAAGGAATGGAGAAGCCACTTGGGTCCTTTAGCTTAAGAGGTAGTTTATTCTGGATGATGGCACTACACTCCTCCGTTAGAGCTACAGTCTCATGCTCTTCTAGCTTCCTTTTGTTCTAGAGAATGTCCTTCAAGAACTTTGCATATGATGGCATTTGTGAAAGAGCATCTGTGAAGGGGATATTGATATACAGCTTCTTCAATACTTCTAAGAACTTCCCAAACTGCTTATCAAGTTTAGCCTTTGCTAGTCTTTGAGGATAAGGGATTGGCAGTTTGTATGGTTCTGGAGGGACATACTTTGGCTTTTCAGGTAATTCCCCTTCTTTCACTTCAGCATCATCATGAATTGGAGCCTTTTTGCCTTCTTTCTGCACTTCCCCCTCAACTATTGCTTCTTCACCTTCTTGGGTAGCATTTGGAACCTTCAATAACCTCCCACTCCTAAGAGTGATTGCCTTACAATGCTCCCTAGGATTTGATTCAGGTTAAGCAGGGAGTTGACCAAAAGCTCTAGAGGAAGAAATAGAAGCTAGTTAAGCTATTTGGGTCTCTAACATTTTTCCATGTGTGGCCAATGAGTTAACTTGGGAAGACAGTTGCCTAATGGAATCCTCCATGGCTCTACCATGCTGCCTAAACTCTTCATTAGTTTTCTCTTGAGAAATGAGAAATTTCTCTAAGAGGCCTTCTAATTTAGCAGTGGAAGAGGGTTGAGCTGGTGGGTTGTAGGGTCTTTGGTTTTGAAAATCGAGTGGTGGTGGTGGTGGCCTATTGTGAGTGTTTTGAGTGTTGTATGGCTGGTTGGGCTTGTAGGATAGATTTTAGTGGTTCCTCCATGATGGGTTGTAGGTATTTCCAAAAGGTTCATTTGGATTCTTCTGTCCATACCCACTGTTATGCACATAATTCACTTGCTCAGTGAAATCCTGGCCCAATGTACACTCAGTTACCATGTGACCTGTCGTACCACAAATCTCACAAGAAAGGTCAGTAGCACCTGTTGCATTTACACTATTAACTTGAAATTTATCAAACTTAGCCATAAGTGCATCTACTTTGCTACCTAAACTTCCTAATGCATCTACCTTAGCTGACAAATGATTAAAAGCGTCCAATTCATACTTACCTGGAGCTTTCCTTGAAGATCCCCTCTCATTTGACCATTGGTAGTGGTTCAAAGCCATATCCTCAATCAAATCATATGCTTCATCCAACCTTTTGTTCATCAAGGCACTTCCAGCAGCAGCATCCACAGTGAGCTTAGTATTATAATTCAAACCATTGTAGAAAGTATGGAGAACTAGCCATTTCTCTAGCTCGTGATGTGGGCACAACCTCAGAAGTTCCTTATATCTATCTCAAGCATCAAATAGAGACTCCCCTTCTCTCTAAGAAAATGTGGTGATTTCATTCCTTAATTGAGCAGTCTTGCTTGGAGGAAAATATCGTGACAAAAAAGCCCTCAGTAACTCTTCTCATGTTATGATAGATCCTGCTGGTAAAGAGTGTAGCCACGCCCTTGCTCTATCCCTCAAGGAGAATGGGAAGAGTCTAAGCTTGATGGCATCCGCTGCTACACCATTTATCTTGATTGTATCACAGTACTCTAAGAAAATCTGAATATGGAGGTTGGGATCCTCCATTGGTAATCCACCAAACTGGTTTTGCTGCACCATAGATAAAAGAGTTGGCTTCAATTCAAA
Source organism: Sindora glabra (assembly GCA_020226215.1). NCBI lineage: Eukaryota > Viridiplantae > Streptophyta > Magnoliopsida > Fabales > Fabaceae > Sindora > Sindora glabra. The sequence goes on along the minus strand of CM035230.1, from coordinate 56,660,944 downwards.
ATTGTTAGCCTCAACAGCAGGCCTTCTTATATTGGATTGAAGCCCAGTGGCGTCGGGTGCTGCAAATTCTCTAAGAAATCTGTTATCCATGTCTTCAAGCACTGGTTCAAGGTTAATTTCCTCTTGGATATGTACTGATTTTTGCTCTCTTCTTCTCCTAAGCAGAGTTCTTTCAATCTCCAGGTCTAAGTCAAGAATTCCTTCAAGATTTCTCCTTTGCATATACAAAGATTTTCTGCAAAAAGAGTAGATAATACTCGAACAGAACAAAATAAGAAAGAAATACTATATATAGATAAGAAAATCAGAACAAGATAAATCAAGAACTAAAAAGAAAATGAATTGCCTAGTCTAATTCACTCAAAAGTTTTTGTTAATATCAACTAGTTGCAATCCCCAGCAACGGCGCCAAAAACTTGATGTGATCCCGCAAGTGCACGGGTTTAGTCGAGTAATAGTATAAAAGATATCATCTCCACAGGGATTGAATGTTGAATACTAACTGAATTTTGAGGTAAATTATCTAGGTGTACCGATTGATATTGTGTATTAAAGGTAAAATGTAAAACAGAACTTAGTTATCAAAAAGGTTTAATTCAAACAAGATAAAAGCGTACTCAGCTTTAGGGTTCCCTTGTTCATTTCATTATGGAATGAAGATAATCCTCTAACTTAGTTTACTATTAATTTAGATTGTTGGATTACCAAAAATAAGTTATACCTCATTGCAAGGCTACTAGCTACTAACCAAAAGATTAAGTGCCCAGAATTTCTCTAGTAATCATTCATCTAGGTTGCATTAACATTGCTTTAGAATCCATTCTTAGACATTTCATCCTATGCAAAAGAATCCAATTAGCTTAATTCCTAAGTCTAATTGATATTCTCAATGAGCATGCAAGGTCCGATTAATTAATTGGTCATTCTAACCTAGAATTAACTAATCTATCACACAAATCCAATTTTCTGGAAGTATTGAATTGTAGAAATACAAAACAGCATAATCAAATCATAAATCAACAGTAAATCAAGCTAGATTATATAAAAATCAAATCCATAAATCCATGAACAAGTTTACCCCTAGCTGAGCACTAGGGTTTAGTGTGAAGTCATTACACAATTAGAAGAAAACCAGAAAATAGAGAGGGAATTCAAACAAATCATGAAGCTCTACAAATTCCTTGCTTGAATCTTCAATCCTTTGCTTGAATTGCTTGAATTCACGCTTAGCAATTGCCCTTGGTGAGTTTTGGGTCTCTCATAGGGTTTCTACTCATGGCTCCCCTTTCAAATTTTCGTTCTCCCTCTTCCTCTCTTGATTTTTCGCACAAAATTTATACGAGTAATGTACATAGGGTATGACACGGCCCGTGTGGTATCCCGTGTTTCTCTGCGAAGGTTGATCAGCATGATACACGGGGTATGACACTCCCCGTGTTTACTTACGAAGTGTCAGGCAGTATGGTACACGGGGCATGACACGGCCCGTGTTCAACCCCGTGTTCTTCTGCGAGCAGCTCAGTGAAGCTTCGAAGCATTCCAGAAAGATACACGGCCTTACACACGGGGTTCCCATACCCCGTGTTCTTTGTCAGGTGAACAACTTTGCTTCGATTCTCCATAATTTGCAAGGTTTTATCTTCGGATCCTTTTCTACTGCTCAAATGTGTCACTTCAAAACCTGAAAACAAAATATTAAGCATTTAAGTACCCTTTTTCAATTAATTTGCGCAAGATACTTAGTAAATGAGTGATAAAACACATAGAATTTAAGTGAAATTGTGCATTTATCAATATCCTCTCTAAGGTGGACATACACTCTCTAAGCTTTTTAAGCTTATGTTTCAATTTACTATCCTTTCAAGTTTGAACTTGATACTTGAAGAAGTCTCTTACAATGCCCCTACTCTTCCTTGAGCAAATTCTCTCTTTGTAAGAGATATGTCACCTTTTCTAAGATTTACTAAAGAATATATCATCCTTTATATTTGGATAATGATATAAGATGAAGAATAACTCAAAGAAACTCTCTTAAAAAGTAAATGAACAAATGAAGCACTTGAAATAGAAATTTTCAAAATGATGAGATCAACTCATAATTTTAATTAAAAAAGGAGTTATTAATGTTAAATAATGAATTTCATACTCTTTATATGTTATATTTAATGTTTCTTATTTTATATAAGAAGTCTAAGGTGATTTATAGCATTTAACACACTTAGCAATGAAAATTAGTTTTTTTTATTGCTACTTTGCATAACTTTTGCACCAAAACCCATTTAGAACTCACCAATCGACTACTAGTCTCAATGGTTGATTGTTAGGTATTGGTCTTTTTATTTTTAGGGCTTGGACTCAATGGTTGATTGTTAATCAATGATTAACTATTAGGCTAACAAAGCCTAATATTAATTTTAAAATGTCATAACTCTTTCACTTTAAGCAAACAACCTGTTGTTGGAAAGTTTTTTAAGTCTGTTTTCAAATAGCTTTAATATTATACTCATATCTTATATATTTTTTGAGATATAATCAAAACAATAGGTAAAGATTAAAAAAAGATTGGAATATAAAAAATTAATTTTTAAACTCAATTTAAAAAATTTATAACTCTTTTATATCTTAATATTTTTAAGCAAATGACTAGTTCATGAAAACTCTTTGAATCTAATTTTATATAAAAAAAGGTTTAACAATTAAATCATAAATAATTTATGTGATATGATTAAAGAAATAACCATATATCAAAACTAAAAAGATCAAAACTAATATCACATTTATAAAAACACAATTGGGGACCATATTTTTAAAATATTTTGATTAAGCTAAAATTTTAAAATTATATTTGACATTTATATCATGAAAAATTCTATTTAACAAGAAAATCTAAACCTAAAAAGAAAAGTTATACCCAATAAAGTTCTTAGACTTTTCCAAAACTATTTAATCATTAAGTTTCTTAAATATTTAAATTATATATTTTTCTTTCTCTTTCCTTCTTGAGTTTAGCATTATATGATCTTTTATTATCTTTTTCAATGCTCACTCTTCTTCTTCTTGGGTTACGCCAAAAAGAACTCATTGCTTTTAATAAAAAAATTCATCAAAAATACAAAAAAATTGATCAAAAATTGAAATTTCTAATGAATTTTAGGCATTGATAAAACACTTGCCAAAATTAACTTTCCAATAAAATTTTCAATTGACAATTTTTTTCTTATGGATTTTTACTCATATAATTTTTTAAAATATCCATGGAAAAATTTATTCGAAGTAAAAAATAATTTTAAAAAATTTTATGAAAATAAAATTAAATAATATTTATTATTAATTAAATAATTAAAATAATCAATTTTTTTTATTTAATTAAAAAGTAAATTTTTGACTAAATAAAATTAGATAAATATTTATAATTAACTTAATAAACATTTCTAATTATCAAATAAAATAAATAATTAATCAAGAAAAATTAAGAAAACATTTCTAAGTCACTTGATAGAAATAAAAAAATCAAAACTAATTAAATAAATAAATAATTAATTAAATATTTCCAATTAACCTAATAAAATAAATAATAACCAGCTAAATAAACTATACAATTAATGGAATAAAATCAAAAATATATTTTTAATTAATGTAATATTTAAAATTAATAAATATTTCCAATAGCCAACAATTTTCAATATTTAAGTAAGTAAAATTAAATAAACATTTTTATTAAAATAATATATATAATAAAATATTCTAATAAAAACTAAAAAATTAATTGTATAAAATTATATAAACATTTATAATTAACATAATAATTAAAACTAATAAATGTTTCAAATATTTAACTAAAATTTCTAATATATAACTAAGTGAAATTAAATATACATTTCTAATTAACTCAAAACTAATAAACTTTCGTAATTATTTAAATAAAATTAAGTGAACATTTGTAATTAACTTATTGATACTAATAAACCTTTCCAATTAAAAAAATAAACTAAATAATCAACTAAATGCAGCTTACTAAGCATTTCTGATTACCTAAACTATCAAAGCTAATAAAACTTTCTTGTAAAATTAACTAAACATTTGAAATTAACTATTCTAATTTAATAAAAAAATTAACTGAGCAAAAAATTATTTTAATTAACTAAGCCTTTCTAATTAATTAAATAAAATTAACTACTTATTTAAAATTAGTGTTTCTAATTAATTAAATAAATTTTGCTAACCAATTTACTAATGAAACTAACAAACTTTATAACAAAATATGCAATGTAATAAATAAAATTACCTAAGAAATTAACTAAATAACTTAAGTACATAAGCCTCCTTAATTAGGTGTTAGCTAGGTAAATAACTAAATAAAATAAACTAAATATTTCTACTTAACATATAAATGAAACTAATAAAGGTTTAAAATCAAATAAATAAATTAAATATAAATATTTATAAATAAATAAAAGAAATAAACTACCAACTATACAAGCACGAAGAAAATGGAAAAAAATCACTTGGAAGATCATAGGTCAAAATGGCACAAAACGCCCAAACGTTAAAATCAATTAGTAAAATTAGTAAACGAAATACCATGAATAATTTATTTAGTTCAAAATTTATAAATTCACCTCTAAATTGTAGAGATGAAGCCCAACAAGCTTCAAGAAGCCAAATGTGCCAAGAAACTTTGCAAAAGTGAGGAGGAGAGATTTTGCCTGCATTTGAACTTTCCGATAAATTTTCCATCAAAAATTTGTATAAAACAATGAGTTTTAAGTATAAAAATTTATGTCATATTTTTAACAGAAGTAAATCCATAAAAAATAGTAAGAATTTTAAATTTAGTCACACATTTTCTAACAGGCTATTTTATTTATTCCAATGGATCAAATCTATTAAAAATCACAAAATTTCCAACAGTGCTATTATATATATATTTGTGTGTGAGAGAGAGAGAGAACTTAACTAATATTGAGGAAGATTAATATATATGATTTATATATAGAAAATATAACAAGGTAATACAAGAATATGTATAATCATTGCATCATACTTTTATCAATCTTTTTAAAATTATATAAGATATAATATTTTCACACAAAAATATATAATATTATTTATAATATTTATTTCTGATAATCAAAATTCATTATATTCTATCTTGGGGCTAACATTGTAGAAAAGTTGGGTGCTTTGAGATTTTGTCGGACCACAAACAGAATGTCACTTGGGCTTCGCTCCAAACAAGTTTCCAAAAATAAATATAAGTGGGAAAGGAGAGAGAAGAAGCGGGGGGGGGGGGGGGGAAGGGAAAAAGGCAGTGCATTTAGGCAGGAAAATTGAAAAATAATATTTAGAGAGTAAACATAACAATTACTTGTAACAAAGTATGATAGTGACACGTTTTAAGAGAACACCACTCTTTATAGACAAAATTGATTGGATTTTTATAATGGACATTGTTACATTATATCAAAGATTACATTTTACCATACCATTAGAGGTGAAGGATTTTATTTGATTGATTGCTTAATGTGCCTATTAACTTAACTATTGCTTTTAGTTTCCAAGGTAAATGAGGGGGAAAAAAAAAACCAGCCTGTGGTTATGAAGGAATAAAAGAAGAGAGAGAGAGAGAGAAGCCTGCATTTCTAATGAAAAAGATGAATCGGTTTTCAATACAATGTGACGGCGGGGGTAACAATATACTGAGACTCGTTAATTTTTTTTCTTTTATTTGAATTAGTGAAAAAAATTAGAAACAAATTTTTTAATGTTAGGATCATTTGAAATTCCTGATGAAAATAAAAAAAATTTAAAAATACTTCGAAATTTATCAAAATATTTTTCTATTGATAGGTGTAGAAAAAGAATTAAATATTTTGTAATTTCAAAATTACTCTTTTGAAAATTTTACTACGCAATTTTGTTGATTTACAATAAGTACAATTGTTTCATTAAGAAATTAATTTTTTTGTACTTTTCTATCAAATTAAAAATAATATTTTTAACCTTTCTTTTTATCTATATATTTTCTTTGAAAGATTTTAATATACCTTATTATTACAATTCTAATATACTTTTGGTATAAAGTATTGTGCGAAGAGAGATGAATAACAGGGCATTATATCTTGGATCAGGAGAAAAAAGAAAGAGATAGAGGTGAGATCCATAACAAAGTGAGCTCCATCCATGCACGTTCTACTTCACTTTTCTATCTCTTCTCTCTTCTTCTGGTATAAAGCATACCATTAGCACCCAATGATATTGGATTAGATTCGAAGAGTTTGTTTATTTAAACAAAATAGAGCAATGGATATTGTCATTTTCTTTTCACTTCATTTTCCTTTTACTTATTTCTATCACTCTTTTTCTCATAACACCATCCAAAGGTGGAGTTTAGCCAAGAGAGTAATGGCTTAGGTTAATAGCTCAAACATTAATATATTTGCATTATAACATTTATATTAATTACATAGACAATTATCTTACAATATTATTTGACATCATTATTCTAAACAACCCATTGATACCTGATTGGGTATGATTGCGGCATGAATTAGGTATTCATGGCATGAACATAAGAAGATTGCCTTTGCACGAACATAGAAACACCTCCTTTTTGACAAAATAATTGCTTAAAGATATATGAGTGGCTAAGAATCTCACAAAAAATACGCATGTCCATAGTCTCTCACAATGGACCTTATGATTACATTTTATGATGTTATATACAAGCTTATAAATAGGTAAGTTCTTTTAATCTTACTGCTTCTAATGCTCACTTTATACTAGCTTCTTAAGAATTACTATTACATTGCATAATAGGATCCATTTAATGAAATTTTAACCACCTTATTTTATGGTATTCCATGTGTCTAACTGGAGTCAAATTCATTAGAAAGTTTTCTTTACCAAATTAGGAGATATGGTATGAATTAGCTTTTGACATAATAAACTAACTTTTACCATTTTATGATGCAATAATTTTTTGAAAATTAAAATTTTTTCAGCAATATTATTCACGTATTATCAAAATTATAAAAAAATTAGTTATTGGATATTTTATAAAAATAAAGAAACAATTCAATCAAATCAAATCAAATACTCAATATTCTCAATTTAATTGAGATCAGAGAATGGGTAAAGGTTTTGATGGGGGAACCATCAAAACAAGTACAGAACATAACGGCTACTTTTGGAGCTAAACTGAGTAATGAAGCACTTCTGAGGAGCTGATTGGGAATTGACCGTTAGAATCAGCACCTTGCAGAAAAATAACTCAATCAGCAAAACCCATTTCTTCTTTCCATTTCCCACCAACCCTCTCCTCCTGTACAAAATTCGACTGTTGTAAATCTTCTGCTTCACAAAATTCCCACCTTTACTCCAAAAAGCCTCTCTTTGCTCGCAGAGAGAAAGAGGGGCCTTCACTCCTCCTTCCTCCGCTGTCTCGGACAAACTGAACAAACCTCAGAAAAATGGAGGCACCTCAGGCGAGGAAATCTGGGCTGAATCTCCCAGCTGGGATGTCCGGAACCTCCTTGCGGCTCGACACATTTCCGGGGTCCTTTCGTGCCATTTCAAACCTGTCTTCGCCTTCTTCCAAGTCTTCTGCTTGCAGCGATAGATTCATACCTTGCAGATCGTCTTCGAGGCTTCACACATTCGGGTTGATCGAGAAAGCCTCGCCTGTTAAAGAAGGAGGGAACGACGCGTATTCGAGATTGTTAAAATCTGAGCTTTTTGGTTCTGATTTTGGCTCTCCTTCTCCTGCAGGGCAGGGATCGCCGATGAGTCCGAACAAAAATATGCTGCGCTTCAAGACTGAGAGTTCCGGTCCCAGTTCGCCTTTTTCGCCTTCGATTTTGAGACAGGACGGTGGGTTTTCTTCGGAAACTTCGACGCCGCCAAAGCCTCCGCGGAAGGTGGCCAAAACACCCCATAAGGTGAGCTTTCATAATTATAAAACATTGTTGTAATTTATTTGTTTGTTTAGGTTGGTCATTTGAATGCAGCCGAATTTCAATTCAGTAGTTACAATGACAGCACCTCAATGAAAGATACTGGGCTTGATATGATTAAATGGCTGAAACTTAATTGTGTTGCAGATTTTGGATGCCCCATCACTTCAGGATGATTTTTACTTGAATTTGGTGGACTGGTCCTCACAAAATGTTCTTGCAGTGGGGTTGGGCACTTGTGTTTATCTCTGGAATGCATCAAACAGCAAAGTCAGTCTCATAATATATCGACCATTTTCACAACATAATTTGACTTATCACGCATTAATAATTTTTCATCAAAAACAAGTCTCTAGGTGAGATTCTAAACATTTCAGGTGACCAAGCTATGTGACTTGGGACCTCATGATGGTGTTTGTTCTGTTCAATGGACACGAGAGGGTTCCTACATTTCCATTGGTACAGCTCTTGGTCAAGTTCAGGTAGCTTTTTAGATTAAATAAATTCAAGTTATGAACTTATCTAGGTATGTTTTTCAATCCATGTTAATTATTGAGATTTTTACTTTATGATAAAGATCTGGGATGGAACTCGCTGCAAGAGGGTTAGAACTATGGGTGGGCATCAAACAAGAACTGGTGTCTTAGCTTGGAATTCGCACATTTTAGCTTCAGGAAGCAGGGATAGGAACATTCTTCAGCATGACATGCGCGTTTCTAATGACTTTGTTAGCAAGCTACAAGGCCACAAATCTGAGGTATGACATTTTAGAAATTTACACAGAACTGATATTATCAAGCTAAATTAGTCCCAAAAAAAAAGTGAAAAAGAAACCAGGAAGAAGACAGTGATACGAAGTTTCATTCTTAAATTTTTATAGGTATGCGGGTTGAAATGGTCCAATGATGACAGAGAACTTGCATCCGGTGGAAATGATAATCAGGTATTACCTCTTCCTGCCTTACTCTTCTTTTCAGAAAGTGAACATAAGAAATGAAAATTAATTCTATCTTCAATTGCTTGTTCAATGAGCAGCTCCTAGTATGGAATCAACATTCTCAGCAACCATCTTTGAGACTTACGGAGCACACGGCTGCTGTGAAGGCCATTACTTGGTCACCTCATCAGAGTGGCCTGCTAGCATCTGGAGGTGGGACTGCGGATAGATGTATTCGATTTTGGAACACTACAAATGGTCATCAACTAAACTGCGTTGACACCGGAAGCCAGGTTTAGTCCTTAACCCCTTTATCCATTGAAACTTGCATCATAAGAATGGACGTTTTGGAGAATATCCCATCAAAGCTTAACCAAAATGCAGGTGTGTAATCTTACCTGGAGTAAGAATGTGAATGAAATAGTAAGCACTCATGGGTATTCCCAGAATCAGATTATGGTGTGGAAATATCCATCAATGTCCAAGGTACCAAGTTGGTTGAATTTCTATCATTTAAAGAAATTTTCACTCAATTTTCACCTAATTAGACAACTGTTTTCTCTTGGGTTACTTTTGAATAGGTTGCAACTCTAACAGGCCACAGTATGCGAGTACTCTACCTTGCAATGTCCCCTGATGGTCAGGTAATGCATATAGTGCCACTGATCAGAACCAAATGAGCCTTGCAAATGACACTATTATTAAATAAAATTCTGTGCATGAAATCCACTTGCAGACAATAGTAACTGGTGCAGGAGATGAGACACTCAGATTTTGGAATGTCTTTCCCTCAATGAAATCACCAGTAAGCATGCGGGGACCCTTAAAGTATTTCACACTTGTTCATAATTTGGTTTTCCCCCATTTCTCATGTTTTGTTGTGTTTCCAGACACCAGTGAAAGATACAGGGCTGTGGTCACTGGGACGCACCCATATTCGATGACAGGAAAGAAGCTGTTCGATGGTGAAAACCAAAAGAGAATCATATATAGAAGAGACATTTGAATTTTGTAAATGAATCATTCTGTAACGTATCTAATTCTTGGGCTTCAATAAAGTTTTTGACATTGTAGAGCGTGCTAAATTTATCATCAGAGATTATAATGAATCATATTGTAACATAACCCATTTTTGAGCTTGTTAATTTAGAGAGGAATTTGTATTGCCATATGCTCAACTGAATTAGTCATTATATATATATTATATAGCAGAATATAATAGATGTAGGACCTATCTACTAACACTCTCCCTCAACTGGACTATAGATGTTAATCATGTCCAGCTTGTTACAAATTTCATCAACCTGTTTTCCTGAAAAAGTTTTAATAAATAAATCAGCTAATTATTCTCCTATTCTAATATGTCTAAGACTAATAATTCCTTCTTGTAACTTCTATCGAACAAAATGACAGTCAACCTAATTTGTTCATGAAAAACTGGATTTGAGGCAATGTGAGTAGCAGCTCGATTGTCACACCACAATTGCATAATCTCATGAGTCTTGATGCCAGGTTGCTGAAGAAGGTAATTAACCCATACAAGTTCAGATGTAGCATGAGCCATAACTCAGTATTCAGACTCTGCACTAGAGCGAGATACAACTGCTTACTTCTTACTTTTCCATGACACAAGATTTCCTTCAACAAATACACAATACCCAAAAGTTGATCTCCGATCTATAGGATATCCGACCCAGTCTGCATCAGAAAAAGCCTCCACTTTGCAATGATCATAATTTTTATATAAGACTTCTCGAGCAAGTGCCTTCTTCAAGTACTTCAGAATGTGTGTAAGAGAATCCCATTGGGAAGTCCTTGGGGAGTTCATAAATTGACTAACCACATTTATTGGAAAGGCAATATCAAGCCTAGTTATAATAAGATATTTTAATTTTCCCACCAATCTCCTGTACCGTTCAGGATCTTCAAGTAACTCCCCATCTTCTAAATTAAGCTTAATATTTGTAATCATAGGATTTTCACATGTTTAGCTCTAATCATTTCTGTTTCATTCAAGAGATCAAACACATATTTTCTTTGAGATAAGAAAATCCCTTTCCGCCCTTAAGCAATTTCAATGTCTAAAAAATATCAAAGTGCTCCCAAGTCTTTAATCTAAAAGTTAGCCTAAAGAAAGGCTTTCAATTGTGAGATTCCCAACTTATCACTCCCTGTGATTACAATATCATCAACATACAGTCAGAAAAATACATCCTGAACTAGACTGGCTATAAAACACAGAGTGATTATGATCACATTTCTTCATTCCGAATTCTGTCACTACTTCACTGAATCTTCCAATCCAAACCAAATTTGAGGAGATTGTTTCAACCCATATAATAATTTTTTTAAACGTAACATCTTGCCACACTTACCCTGAACAACAAACTCAGATGGTTGCTACATATACACTTCCTCATTCAAATCTCTATGTAAAAAAGTATTTTTAACATCTAATTGGTGAAGAAACCAATCATGAGTAGTAGTAAGAGAGATAAGTAAATGAACAGAGGTAGTCTTGGCCACAAGTGAAAAAGTCTCTGAATAATCAACACCATAAGTCTGAGTACATCCTTTAGCGACTAGACGCGCTTTTAAACGAGCAATAGAACAATCCGGATTCACTTTGACCGTAAATACCCATTTGCAACTAATGGATTGTTTACCATCAGGTAAAGGCACAAGATCCAATGTGTGATTAGCTTCAAGAGCTGTCATTTCTTCCTCCATAACAGCATGCCACCCATTATGAGAAAGAGCTTCAAAATAGGACTTAAGAACAGTAATAGAATCTAAAGAAGCAATAAAGGCTCGAGAAGAAGTAGATAAAGAAAAATAAGATACGTAGGTGGAGATGGAATAAGGGTGGTGAAAGTTACCTTTCTGAGTGCAAGTACGAGTACCTTTTCAGTGAGTAATCGGAAGATCCAAATCGGAAGACATAGGAGGAGGATCTGATGAGGAAGAAGTCAGTGGAGGAGATGAAGGAGATGCTAGTGGTACTTGCACTCTACGAGAATAAACAAACTAAATGGCAGGTCAAACCAAATTCTATGGCAGAGGAACTTATGAGTCCAATGAAGGAGAAGGTACAAGAAAATATTCATCAACATGATCTGAGTCTGGTAAAGGGGAGGAAGATGGAGAAGGCCCAAAAAATGAAGTAGACTTAAAAATTGAAACATCAGAAGAAATAATATAACGATTTAACTCAAAAGAAAAATATCGATACCCTTTTTTGAGTACAAGAATAACAAAAGAAAAATACACTTCAAAGACCAAGGATCCAATTTCGATACCTGAGGACGGTGATCATGAACAAAACAGGTACATCCAAAAATACGGGAGGAAATAGGAAAAAAAGGCTTAAAAGGAAACAAAATAGAAAAAGGTACCTAACAACCAAGAACAGAAAAAATAATATAACGATTTAAAAAATGAAATAATATAAGATGGAGAAGGCCCAAAAAATGAAGTAGACTTAAAAAATGAAATATCAGAAGAAATAATATAACGATTAACTCAGAAGAAAAATATCGATACCCTTTTTGAGTACAAGAATAACAAAAAAAAAATACACTTCAAAGACCAAGGATCCAATTTCGATACCTGAAACGGTGATCATGAACAAAACAGGTACACCCAAAAATACGGGGGGAAATAGGAAAAAAAGGCTTACAAGGAAACAAAATAGAAAAAGGTACCTAACCACCAAGAACAGAAGAAGGCATGTGATTGATGAGGAAACAAGCTGTAGAAATTGCATCCGCCCAAAAAACTTTAGGAACTTTTATTTCAAATAAAAGAGCTCGAGAAACTTCCAATAAATGTCAATTTTTTCGTTCAATTACTCTATTTTGTTGTGGAGTGACAGCACAAGAAGACTGATGAATTATACCATACTGAGATAAATAAGCTGAAAACTGTGTAGAGAAATACTCTTTAGCATTATCACTTTAAAAATTACGAATAGTTATCTAAAATTGATTTGTAACCTCAGCATGAAAAGTACAAAAAATATTAAACAACTCTGAATGATTTTTTATTAAATATAACCAAGTCATTCTTAAATAATCATCCATAAAAGACACAAAATAACGAAAACTAGACTTTGAAATAACTGGACAAGGCCTCCAAATATCTTAATGTACTAACTCAAAGGGGGATAAAACTCACTTATTAACTCTAGGAACATAAGATTGACGATGATGTTAGCAAATTGACAAGACTCACAATCTAAATGAGAAATAGACACTAAACTAGGACGTAATTTTCGTAAAGAGAGCAACGAATGATGGCTAAGGCGATAGTGCAATTAATGTAGAGTGGGGGTAGCAGCAGCAATCGATTGTGAAACTTTATCATCCAGCACATATAATCCCCCAAATTCATATCCCCTACCAAAAATATTCTTCGTTAATAGATCTTGAAATACACAATAACTAAGAAAGAAGAAAACACCACAATTATAAGCATGGGTAATTTGGCTAATTGAAAGTAAATTAAATGAAAAATTTGGAAGACATAAAACATTGGACAAAGATATATCAAAGGTGAGATTAACCATGTCACTTCCAATAACAGAAGCAATAGACCCATTAACTAAAGTAACATGTGAAGGATGAAAATTATTAAAGGAAGATAGTATACATGTTTGACCCATCATATAATCAGTAGCCCCAAAGTTAATGACCCATCTAGAATTGGAATAAAATAGACATGCAGTAGAATTACCTGTGTGAACTATGGTGGCAGTAAGTTGGGTGAATGGCCACTATACAAAGGCCTTTAATTACAAGTACTCAGTATATTCGCTATCAGATAATAATTTACTATTAATTTCTAACTCTTGTGCCATATGAGCAAACCTGGACTGCTGAGTATTCTTTCCTACTAACTTCGAATAGAATTTCTTGATGTGTCCTTATTCTTAACAATGATAGCAAATCACAACTGAATCACCTCTTCTCCCTCCTTCATTAGAGTGACTTCGCCAATCACCTCCTCTTCCTCTTTCATTAAAGTGACCTCGCCCTCTTCCTCTTCCCCTACCACCTCTAGAATTACCACGGCCTCCATGAGCACCTGAGCCAACTAATGCTGCTGACTCATTCATATTTGAAGATGGAGAAGAGGAAAAAATATCTTTAGATGCTCTTTAAACTCAATAATAAGCTATTTTTCGGGTGAGGGACTCAGAACTAGATAAGATTTGTTGTCGTGTTGTACTAAACTCAGAAGGTAATCGCATCAAATAACACAAAGCAGTTAGTTATTCTCACTGAGAATGCATTACCATCACTAGTAATAGGCAGCAGAGAATTTCATTATTCATAAATACGATTGAATTCAGTATAAATTTGAGCATTGGTCTTACCTCTCTCATCTGATTGAAACAAGGACACAGTCAAATCATATACCTGATTCAGATCATCCTTTTTTGAATATAGACCTTCAATAGATTCCCATAACTCCTTAATAGTACAGCAATAAGCTGTGTTATCTTCAACTTCAGTGGTTAAAGTATTACAAACCAACCTACACAATTGACGATCTTCTATGATCCATTATTAGTCTGGATCTTCTATGGGTGGTTCTTAAGTAAGGTGATATATCATACGAACTTCATCAAAATAGTATTCAATTATTTTTTTCCAGGTAACATATTATCGCCCTTCAATATCTAACTTTCACTCCGTTATTTTTTCACCTACTGGTAATAATTCTGAAAAATTAAATCTGAGTTCTCTCCTTGAATTTTCAGAACTATTGGGACCCCCCAGAATTGCTTATGAAATCAGAACCAGTATCCATATCTAGCCAGCACAGCAGAAAACTAGAAAAAAATTATCCAAAAAATAGAAAATACTGCCTGGAGACACAAAACTGCAAAACCAACCTTATAAAACCCTTCAGAGTCCTCCGAAGTAGTACCAGACGGAAGATACCTGAAGATGGCTCACATGCCTCCACGCGCCGCTATTTGCCTCTGCAAGTGAGCTTCATGCACCTCCGTACACCAATGCGTGTGATGCCACGCGCCGCCTAGTCGAGATTGTCTCATCCTAATCTGTTGTCCGGTGTACCCAGACCTCCCGTACCAATTCCGGTTCTGCTCCCACGGCGTTGAATAGTAGCATTCTAGTCTCCACCTCCATACGCCACCGTACACCGCCATCAATCAGCAATACTGAGGTCTGGACTTCCACCAATAAGCGGCTTAAAGTACCGCTGGTCCCACCGTGACCTTAGTCACGCATAAAAGAAAAATAAAAAAGAAGGAAAGAAGAGAGAGAGTTGGGTTGTCTTTGACCTTTGGTTTGTTGATCAAGATAGGAGAAGGATTGTTAGAAGCCTCTTAATATCATGTTAATTTAGAGAGAAATTTGTATTACCATATCCTCAACTGAATTAGACAATCACTATATATATATATATATAGTATAATATAATAAATGTGGAACCTACCTACTAACAGAGCTTAAATTAATTTTTTCACATATATTAATGAAGATGACGTTGTGAAGTGTTCAGCTAAATTGAATCATAGTCTTCTTTACCGTTTACCTTCTTCCCATCAAATTTGATGCATGAGTTGTCACATATCCCACTATTGTCATAGGACCTGAAGTAACAAATAACTAACTTCACTTTTCACCAAGGAGTAAACCTACAATGACTAATTCTATAGTGTTACATCAACCAAATATAAAGGTGCTTTCAGCAACCATGGCATATAGCCCCCATTCTAGTGCTGGCAATTGCAGAGCTCATTTTTAATAGATAACGCACAAAATTAGCTAAGATTCAGCAAGAATACTTGCATTTTAAAATTGGTTGGAAGACAATGAACTTTATAAATACCAGACACTAAATAGCATTAGAAAAAAAATGTGCAGCTCAGTGCACAAGTCATGGACTAACTAATCAACTATAGTTACAGATTGTGCATTCTGCTGTGCGAAGCAAACTATGACTATCTCTCTGGCTTTAAACCTTGACATATTAAATAAATCTCTCTAGATGAAGGCCTGGTAGCTTTAGGTCTCAATAATGATGACTTTCGAAAGAGCGGTTTGCATATCTGGGCAATTTCTGCAACACAAATATACAAAGAAATTTAAAAAGCTTATGCAAATTAAATTAGTCATCTTTTGTAGGAAAGAAAGAAAAAGGACAAAATTAACAATTTCATTGCTAAAATTATAAAGTGTTGGCAAAATAATATCTAAATTATATAAAGTTATAATTTCATCTTTAAATAATGATTGTATAAATAATTTTGTCCCTAAATTACTATATATGGAAGAATGGATTTGTATGTATTGACTATTGTTATTTAGGGACAAAATTATAACTTCATATAATTTAAGAATAATTTAGCCAGCATTTTATAATTATAGGAATGATATTGTTAATTTTGTCAAAAAAGAAAAAAAAAACACCTTTTATATCTTCGCTCTCCAAAAGCTTTACAATGAGGTGTCCTCCAACTTGCAATACACCACTATTATCCCACGTAGATGGATCATCACCTTGACCCCCCTGATTACAATCATCAGAATAAACTGATGCAGCTTTGCCAATAGCCAAATCCAAAGCTCTCATCCCTAGCTCAACTGACAAAGCTGCATCTCTAGTTGTGATTCCAGAAACCAATGGACACATATCTGAAAGTATCACTGAAAATCCTTTTTGCTGCATGAGAGAAGCAAGAAAACTTAATTGGACTAAATTTGAGTGAGAAGGGGGGGGGGAATCTTGTCTTTAAAGACTCAGAAATTATCAGCAAAGAAAATGTGACATGTCAACGTGCAAAGAAGACATTAAAAAATGCAAAAGACATACAGCCTTAAACCCTGTATTTTATACCTAGACAACCTCAGAAATGACAAAGATGATGCGTAATTCAGCATTTCAGCTGTTTCTAACCAAAACAGAACTTCTGCTAGAATTAGCAAAGGTCAAAAAGTGTCAATTTATTTTAAATACCATTAAGAGTAAATGAAAATTAGACAATGAAGAAATCACACATTATATAGGCCATGTATAACCGATGATAGAGCCTGCTACATTTGAATTATCACAAATGCAAAGGAAGCTCTTCAGTGAAGTGCCAGAACAAGTCCATTTTATGTTAACAAAAATACTACTGTTACATTTGAGTTCTTCAGTTAGAGAAAGGCAATTAAAAGAGAAAATAAAACGAGGGTTTGGGGAAGGATTCATCACAATTGAAGGAATTAAAAAATCAAGGGTGCCACTAGTAGCGCATCAAGTACCCAAATTTTACAAGTGCACTTGACAAAAGAGGATTAAAAGAAACTGAGATAAGCCCAAATCAATGTAATTTGTACTACAAAATAAAATAACAACAGGTACCTTTGGAGAAAGAGCTCTAACTTGGTGTTTTTGAAGGCTCATGACATCAGCAGAGATGGTTTTAACCCTAGAATCACAATGTTGAGGGGGGACCTTGACCTTCTGTTCTCAGGACATTGCAAAGTTCAGAAATTAATGAGTAACCAATGACTTTAACCTGTTTCAGCTATGTATAAGGTTGTCAAACTCATGATCCTACCCAGATCGATGAGGGGGTCTAAAATCATGACTAGTAAGATCGTAGTGGGATCCTAAGTTCCTACCGTTATAGGAATCTTACATATCTTTCATGAATATATATATGTATGTATATATGTATATATATATATATATAGAATTGATAACCCTAAAATTTATAATTCACATAAACTAAGTTTAAAAAAAACATATAGACAAGAATTAAATAGGAAGATTGCCCCCATTCATGGTTTTATCACAATATTTGCATCAAAGCAAGCTATCTAAAATAAGTAAAGAATTAATAAAAAAAATCCAGAAACAGAGAGCTTGCATAGCAGAATTTCAAAATAAGGGGGCGGAAGCAACATTTTAAGTCTTTGATTGAGGCTCGCAATCATAAGAGCTTGCAGAATGGTCGATTGTAGTTGCATCAATTGCAATAGGCAACGGCAGAAAAGTAGCAGTGGGCAGAAAGATAGGGAATAAAGGGGAAGAATAGAGGAACGTGGACTTCAAGTAGGAAGAAAAACCTTCGAGAATGAAGAAGAATAACGGTGAAGTACATTGAAGGGAGATCACGACGTGGATGAGTATTAGGAATTTCATTTTTTTTTTTTAACTCCAAAAATAAAAATAAAAAACTGGCTCAGAATGAAAAATGCCCAGCAGCCCCTCCTTCAAGCTAGGATCGTGCAGCTTGATAGGATTTGTGATTCCACCGATTACACTAATCCTACTCGGTGAGCACGCCGATCCTACGAAGAAGAGAGTTGCAAGATTCAGTATGAAAGAATTAACTCACGATTTTGACAACATTGAGTATCTAAAATCTTCTACTCTAAGAAAGAAATCCACAGGAAAAAGAAAAAGAAAAAAGACTATTATCATAGAACCAAATGTATAATAAATATAAGACCTTGAGATCAATGCCAACAACCAAGCCACCATTTGTAAGAGGACCCAAGCTCTGGCAAGCTACCTGCAGAAGCAGCAGAGAAAGCCACCAAAACCCACAATTCAACCAAATAACAAAATCCCACCAATCACTAAAAATCCACTCATTTCTAGAGAAAAACGAAAACAAAAGGGCATTATTATACCTGAAGCCAAGCCCCAGGTGCACAGCCAAGGTCAAGAACGGAGGAACCGGGTGTTATTAGCTTATATTGCTTCTGCATCTGAAGCAACTGCTCATGTCATCAGAAGAAGACGGTGAATTTGGTGAGCTAGAATTGTGAGTGATAAAAATTATACGAGGAACAGAAGGAAAGGGAAATGATCGACCTTGAAAGCAGAACGAGCCACATAGCCAAGGCGTTGAGCCTCCCTGTAATAGAAATCCGGCGCTCCACCTCCGCTCATCTCCGCTTCTTTGCTCTCAGAATCTAAGATCTCCGTGGGTTTTAGCGACAAGCAGCAAAATAGGTCTAAGAGAATACCGTTATTCTTTAAAAAGAAAAGAAATTCCATTGCCGGGATTTGAACCCGGGTCGCCTGGGTGAAAGCCAGGTATCCTAACCGGACTAGACGACAATGGAACTTGCCAGGGCTTGTAACTAGAAATTAAAAAAAATGCTACAGCTTTCCAACAGAGTTCCACGGCCTATAAAAGCAAGGTAAAGAATGAAAGTAAGAATATCATTGCTCTAAAAACTATTAGACGATAATAAATCACTGTTTGGTATAAATATGAACACAAAAAAAAAATTGATTGTGATAATTATTTATTGCTGTCCATTGATTTTAAAATACTTAACAGTTTTTTTGAAGTTTAACGTCATTTGAGATTTGGTAATGATGGGAGCATAGTGAAATTTGAAAATATTGTATAGAATTAAAGCCTATTTGTTTGTTGAAAAATATTTTTCATGAGAAAATTTTATTTTCTTTCATATAAATGAAATAATATACCATATTTATACCTTCTAATTAAAAAATAATATTTAAAATTATAATAATAGCAAAAAATAATTTTTTATGACTAAAAGAAAATTGTATTTCATCGGACTTTCTTTATTTAATATTAAAAATATAAGATATTACTTACCATATTAATATTTTATAATTAAAAAAGATATTTTTGGTAGAAACAAATTCAGCCTTAGATTTCTTTTTCTATCTCTCCTACTCTGGCGCACTTCTTTTGCTGCTGTGTGATCTTTTGTGGTTCTTTTTGTATCTCCCTTTTTAGCATCTATCCTGAAGGTTTTAACGATGGTTGAAGAGTTTTGCTGTCTGTAAAAGGAGTCTTGAAAAATCGAGTTGTTCTCAAAATTATTTTCCAATAGTTGAAAAGTTAAAGTTTATTTTTCTTGTATAGTTGTATAGTTGCATGTGTTAGCAATCATCGCTCTTACATGCATGTTCTCAAATTGGATGGGGGCTTATATCCCATTAATAGAGGGGGTGAATTCTATATTAAAAGATAAAGAAACGATGGAATTAATTATCTTGGCATATTTTTAGGGACATTTCCCTTTTTATATGAAGTCGTATAAAATAATTTTTCATAAAAACTATGACCAAAAATATTTCCATAAAATTTAAGATCTGTCCCATAAAATACAAGACCTACTTCTTATAAAAAATAGTGTCCCTTTCATGATGTGCTTGTTATAATATCCATAAGATTTTAAAATTGAGATGATATTGTAAATTTTAAAACTGTTATATTAAAATTATTCAATCATAATTATTTATTTTTTTAATAAATTAATTAAATAATTTCACTCAAACAATTTTTAAAATCGTCATGTTTCTTTGTATTGAAAAACGGTACCGCAGAAATCACCCTTGTGTGATTATATCACCCTTACAAATCTGCCATGAGTAAGACCTATTTCACATCCACTTTTGTGCTTTTAACAAGAAAGATAGCACATAATCGGTTTACAATGCAAGAAATTTGACCAACGCACACGATGTCTCATGCTGATACCTGATGGTGATGGCGTTCCCCAGAGGCAGGGAATATACTTCTCTCCACTGCCACAAATCAGTTTATGGAAATCTTTGACTCTCACGAAAAAGCACGTAAGAACACAAGGCGATCAAAAACATGGTGGACCCCGTTATTAATGTTATCAGCTTAGCTATCTCTTTTTTATTTTTTTAAAAAATATTTTTCTCCTTGTGTGAATATTCATACTTAGATTTGATCGTCTTTTCAGCTAAAATAGAAATCACTTTCCATCAGTCTGCCTCGTCCAACAAATATAGAGAAAACCCGATCAAAAGGGAAAATGAAAATCTATGTATGTGAAGGAAGCATCAAACAAGAACCATGAACTTCCACTAACTGCTAGGGGGGAAAAATGAATGATTGCTACAGGAGCATTTTCCTTTTTCTAAGTTATCATATCATGATTTCTACATACATTCATGAACAAAATACCCAAAAAAAAAAATTTGAGAGAACAAATTAAGTTTCCTGTTAGAACAAGCTTATTCCCATCAAATCATTTACAAATGCCAACCTGCATGCAAATTAAAAGGTTGGCAATGAATTTGGTGTGAAAATATTACATGAAATTGAATAATTTGTACAATTTGTTTGTTGTTAACATTACACATCTTTTTACATCATCACAACTGGCTGGATCTGGATTTCTTCAACACTCTGTCTGTCAGCTGAGGCTGCCTCTGAAATCTTGAGAGTTGAAGCTTGAGCATGCTGCTGTTTGGCTTGAACTTGATGCTGAGACCAGTAAGCATGGGCGGCCAACACTCTGTCCAGCAGCTCCTGGGGTACTGGTTCTCCCCTCCTTTGTTGAGGGGAGATTCCTGCTGTATGCACTAAAGTTTTCCATTTATCCTGCGCACAAACCAAAATCAAAAATGATTTTTAAGCAACGTTTTCTACTAGCCTTAGAACATATCTGCAGGCAATGACAAAAAAAAAAAAAACCGAACTTAGGTTTTAATTCTGAAGAGTTACCGATTAGCGCAAAGCTACTGTTGTTTTATTTGGGAACAACACCAAAGCATGCGACGAAGAGGGAGACTTAAACATCAAAGGGAAGCATAAAATAATGCGGTGGACATGATCTAGGTTGCTTTACAGATAAATCTCACAGAAAACTGTGGAATCAGTAAACTTATGACAGTATCCAACATACCATACGAGAATTTTGCTAAACAAAAAATTTTTCCTATAGTTTGTTAGGAAGCAAAAAAAACGAGGAGGGGAAGGGAATGGCAGGCTGACTTACTATTTTTACGTTAAATTTAAGATGATAATTTCCCTTTGTTTTTTATTTTCTTAACTCCCAAACAAACCATTAGACTTAACAAGAAAGAGTAAATTCAGCAAGAATAGTACAGTACCCATTTATACTATCTATCTTCTAAACTTCTTATAGGATTATGGGGTATGGTTACATGTGTTGAATCCAATGCAAGGAAGCAAAAAAATTAACTTTGAAATGAACTGCAAGAACATTCCAATCCTTCATTGTTGTATCTTTTTAATTAATTATGCAATCCACTACTCTACCTAAAGAAAACTGTACTTAGACACACGCTGTTAACAAAAAGGAAGAGAAAAAAAATGGACCTTCAAGTCTACGTAAGTCCTATGGTCTGCATTCTCAAAAGCTCGCAGCTTAACATCACGCCACCTGCATGTAGATGAACCCTCCTCAGCAACCAAGTTTTCTTGTCTAAATGCAGGCAAAGCAGATAAAGATGATAATATAATATCTAACCTTCCGGTCCCAAGTTCCTCAACTGCCTGAACAAGTGCTTCTACTTCAGATACAGAGAACGGTCTTCTGGTTCGACGCTGTACAAGCTCAGAACGCCTAGTTTTCTGATTGACGGGAACCACGGCTATTGCTTCCAAGCCTCGATCTGGAACTGGAACTAGTGCTCTATCTGGTGTTATTTCCTCAGCAATTAAGTCAGTATGAGAAGAATTTGACTTGTGGTTACTATCAAGGTTGCCAGTATTTGCCAGCAATGAGGAATCATGCAAAGCCTCCATAGGGGCTGAATCTAAGACAGGAGTTCCAGGAGACCTAGAAAATCAAATTTCAATATTAATTATAGCGACAAATAAAGCGTTTGTTTCAAAGTGATTAATGCTCAAATGATAAGATATTTTATTCATGGGGAAAAAAAAGAATCAAATTCTTTGCAATAGGTTAATGCATGATCATTACTATTTACCATATTTTCATATATCAACTATGGTTATGAGAAAATACTTGTGTTCATAAATAGATTACCTGGTAGTTTGGGATGTTTCAAGTTGAGAAGGAGGATTGCCAACACACACAACTGGAGAAGCTTTTAAAGAACTGGGCTCCAATGTGAAACCAAGGGTATCCAAATTTTCTTCACAAGATATACCAGTCTGCAGAAGAGTTCTGTTGTCATCTCTAACTTTCTTCCCTTGATGAAGAACCCCAATGCGCAAACCACCTCCAAGTATAGCCATCACTGCCTCCATAACTGTTCTCTACAAAAAAAGACATTATAGAAAGAATTGACATAGAAGTCAGAGCCAGAGAAGCCAGCCATATGGGGCTCACAAGGGAAAGTTTAATAATATTAAAAAAAGGACATAGGCCAGCATTTGGGCTGACATATCTGGATACTAAGACCAACATGGAAGAACAGTAAACCTGTGACCAATATGCGCTTGCAAGTAACAAGGCAAAGGTTAATTACATAAGTAACATAATATCAGTCTAATAACAGGCCAGCGAGTGTAAGAATCCTAAAGCCACTTCAGTCTGTGAATGATGCTTAGTTGAAAGATCAACAATGAATTTTTAAAGATTAACAATGTTTCTATTCATACCTTTAGTGAACCAACAGTTGCAGTTTCAGGAACTTCAACATAAAGCTCTGGTATCTTGAATGACTTGATGCTAAACTTCACTGTTCACATAACATGTAGAGCACATAAATGACTGTTTCAGTAAAAGAACAATCAAGCAAAACGAATGAACACAAAAAAAATTGTATTACCATGAGAATCTTTAGATGCACGCAATTTCCCAGATGAGCCAGGGTTGTCTCCAACCATTCCTTTCACAGGTGAATTAGATACACTGTCACTGCTGAACCCTCCATCTGAAGTTACCACTGAACCCTGGGCAAGAAATTTCCTCCTCTTGGAAAAAGTGTCATGCCGCCATCTTTCAAAACTGTAACAAGTCTTCCGCTTATTATAGAAAGGTTTTACTCCCACATCTGCAAATTCTATACTATTCTCAGTAAAAAAACCAACCCAGCTCATATACATGAATAGCATGCAGTTAGTTAGCCAATTTACCGGGTCTGGAAAGTCCACAATCTTCCAACTTTGGAGCAGACTTCCAGTATTTGGAAGTCAGCAGCTTCCTTATTCTTCGATGTGCAATTCGTCGGGGAGGCCTAAAAGCCTTCAACTTGGTGCTAACTTTATTGCACCTTAAAAAGTTTTCGTCATCATCTCTAGAACCTAATTTAATATCATTCCCATGCTTGGAAAAGGAAGCATCAGGAAATGATTCCCTACAAAATGGGGATTTAACATTACCTTTTGAGCCAAATAGTGCATAAGAGTTAAGTTTCATTTCCTGCGAATCCTTCAAACTACATTTATTAGCCAAAGTTGACCCCTCAATGCTTGAACTCCCAGCCTCTTGTTGTCTAAATTCATTTTTTATATTACCATCATC
This sequence comes from Sindora glabra, assembly GCA_020226215.1. NCBI lineage: Eukaryota > Viridiplantae > Streptophyta > Magnoliopsida > Fabales > Fabaceae > Sindora > Sindora glabra. The sequence continues at coordinate 56,636,819 of CM035230.1, read as the reverse complement.
AGGCTCCTTAAAATCCTCGGCCACTTCTGCTAACCTATCAGAATAATGTCCAAATTTATTCTCCCATTTGCAAATTTCAGGCTTCACATCAGCCTCAACTTTGTCCCAGCAGTCCAAATTATTACTTACTGAAGTGTGTTCTAATGCAATATCAGTCTCAGCCTGCACAAGACATTTCTCACTACTGTTTTGTGAGGCCACCTCTGTCATAAAAATACTCTCTTCACAACTTCCCTGATCAATTCCCTCAGCTGCTAACTGTTTAACACTATCTTGCCTTTGGCGTTTATCAACACCTTGCCCAAAACCAGGCTGATGATTTCCTTCAGATGCGTTGCTAGAAGCAGAACTTTCACCCTCTTCCAACAACTTCCCAGCTAAAGATGCCAATAATTCAAAAGCACAAGCTTGACCATCCGCAGCTTCTTTCTTGAAAGGAACCCTCCTCTGAACAATAACCAAACTAATGGAATTAGAATAAAGTTCAAAGCACGAAACAGAACATAACTAGATAATAAGAAACTATTGTCATATCGATCAAAGCACTTACTCTCACAGATCTAGGAGCTTTAGGTATAACAGGGACCTGAAAGCCAATGGATCCATAATCCAGCCTTTTCTTTGACACCATAGCTTAGACATATATAGCTCATTAAAAAATCAGAAGCATCAATGCACAAGATCCTCAGCACTGCCATATAGTTAAAACGAACCACGCATCAAGTTAATTTTCAGAACTCGACTAGATTTTGCATATTAGTAAGGCAAATCAAGGAGTCCATAAAAGAAAATTCTCATCTTGGGTTTCTACAATAGGCCATCGAGGGATGGAATAAAAAAGATGATCATCATATGTTATTTGTCAAGAAAATAAAAAGGCATAAATGAAAAATAAGGGAAAAACGCTGGCATGGAAAGCAACGATCACGTTGAATATCAAATGAACAGTGAATTGAATGGAAGTGGAACTCCAGCGATGGAACTGCCAGAAATAATTCAGAATCCAGATTCCACAGTCGTTGCCCAGCAAGTAAGGAAATTAAAAAGGATCGCATTTAAATTCCAAGCACCTTTTGTGCACAAAATGAAATGAAAACACACTCTTTAAAGGGAAAGAGAACATTAAATTCCAACATAGGCAAAACCAAACACAGTAAAGGCCACATCTACTTGTTGAACATTAATTGCGAGAGATCAAGCACTAAACAGGCCAACTCTAGTTTTTAACGTTCATATGTTATCTAAACAACTGAATTTGAAGCTAATCAATACCTGAATTCAATGAAACAAGTACACAACAAAATCAGAGTTCTCAAATTTAACGAAAAAAATAAGAATAAAAATTCAGTAGCTCAAGGCAACCATATCCTAATTTCCACAATCGGATCTCTTCCCAATTCAAATCCCATGATTTATTCAGGAACTTCAAAATATACTTGCGTACAGGTAACCATAATTCTACATATCTGATGAACGAAAATTCAACAGAATTAAGACTAAAGCTTCACAAAAACCCCGCGAAACTACGAGATCGCGACAAAAGGGTAAAACCCAGAATCAAAATTCAAAATTTTTGAACATGCAATAAACTTTTTTCTCCAACTCACCTTCTGAAAGAAAGCCATCCAGGCAATGATCCCAAACTAAATTCTATGATCAAGTAACGAAATTTCCCAGGAATAGCTCGGGAAAATGTACAAACTTGAGAGGAAATCAAAATCCAGGCACTGCCGGAAAATGCAGAGAGATCTATGGAAATTTGAAATCGAAGCAACCAAGGTTCGGGGTCTCTCTCTCTCTCTCTCTCTCTCTCTCACTTTCAGAAAATTCTCAGTAAAACTTAATTTTTCTTCTGATGTGGTGATAGTTTTAAAGGACAGAAACCCATCTTAAAACAAAAACCACGCAACAGTGGATAGGCTTAAACCCCTTATATCTATAGAGATTGTGACCACACAACCGGACTAGCCGGTGAAATGGCATAAAGATACTGGCAATAGCCGGTCACCACCCCAAAACCCTTGTAGACCCATTCTTAACCCCAAACTCTTCTAAAGTGGATAGGCTATGCCACGTGGAGCCATCACGTATCGTACGCCCCCTACGAAGGAGATTGGATTGGACGAAGATTGGAAACATGGGGCATTTGTGGAAAAAGGTGTTCATTGTCATCCCATTTCCCAATCTTTCTCGCTTACTCTTTTGTGGTCCACTTTTTCCCCCATTCAAATTTAAATTGTGTTTCCTTCTATTTTGTAGTTTTTTTTATTTTGCATATTTTCAATTAAATAATAAATTTCACAATAAAATTCAATTATTAATATAAAAAATGATGAATGTTAATATGATCTGCTTTGATGAGTTATAATAATATTTATTTTTTGTTGTACAAAAAGTTATTGACATAACAAGAGAAAAAAGAAGAAGAAAAAAAATTTTCTAATATACTTTTACTGAAATCAGTCCCAAAATTTATAATTTAAAAAATTACTTAATTTAAAAAAATAATTTTAATGGTTTTAATATAAAAGAATTCAACTTTTCTTAGTTTCGTAATGTATATGATGAATTTTTTCATGTATTAAATTCATAAATATATTGAATATTTAATAACTCATATTAAAATTTATATTTTTTAAAATAAAAAATATTCAATCTAATAATTTATCATTTAGTAATAAAATTAATATATACATATGTTAAATTTAATTTGATCCATCATAGAATTAATCATTAATCAATATATATATTCAATGTCGCTAATGTAGCTATAATTGTAATTATAATATAATTAATACATCTAACTATCAAAATAAATGAGATTCTCGTGAGATTCATGCTAATTAAGAACTAAATATAATAACTGCAATTATCATAAGTGAAAGGGATTCAAATCCTTCCATAATTGGAAATTTATATGTCACCGACACTCACATAATTTATAGTTTTATTATTGAAATTACCCATCACTCAAAATTCAATAAAGATAAACCCATTGGAGTTTCTGGTACCTTCCTCATTATAGAGAAACACAAAACAGGAAAAAGGAAATTGCCATGAGGTATACACTTTTCACGCATCCTCCCAGTGGATAATATAAAAAAATGCTGAAGTAGATTAAAAAATTAATTAGTTGTTGGTTGTATAATTACAATTTTGTCGAACCCTTTGACCCAATTCAGTACAAATGTTTGAACCGTAAACCTTCACTTTGATCCGGCTAAAACCATACAAAAATTAGATGCTAAAAATTAAAACATGAGTTTCATTTAATTTTAATTTTTCAGCCAAAAAACTAAACTCATCAATATCAATCATTTATATTTAACTGGAAAAAATGTGCGCCACAAAAGTTTTTGACAGGAATCTCCATATTCATGTGCATTAAATGTATATAATACTATAATAAACCTTACAACATAAAAATAGGTAAAAATAAATAAATAAATCAGACAGAACAGCTGAATTAAATTTTATATAAAAAACGAAAGGCACCCATATGATTTTAATTTAATTTATCTTGAATATCAAAATTTTTATACTATTATACTATTAACAAATTAAAAAAGATGACATATACGTGGTAAAAAAATAGTAATTAATAATATTTTTCAACAGTTTCATATTTTTAATAATTTTATTATGTGATGTGTGAGTAATAATATAACATATATCAATACTAAATAATGCTACTTGTATTTTTTAATACTAACTCTTCTCTTACATTTTTTATATTAAAAAAAGATTTTTTTATAATACTTCTGAAAAAATGTACACAATCGATCCATTTTTCTATTGAGGAATGGAAATAACATTATTTATCAATATTTTTGTATCAGCAATTCATGAAGAAAAATTAAGCAAGCAAAATATTGAAAATTAAAATTAAAATTATATAAGTAATAGCAATAAATTGAAAAATTATGTGGTGGAAGGAAAGGCTGGAAGGTATAAAACAATGAGTGGCCAGAAATGGCTGGCGGATTTTTTTTTTTTTTTTCAATTGACACTTGACGCGGCTATTCTCTTTTATCTTCGGTCTCTCTGTCCGTATCTGACGCACTTTCATCGGAGAGATAAGCCAGGTGGGTCCCACCTTCTGGTTTTGTCTGATTGGAAACGTGTCAAATTTCCAACTGTCTTTCGGATCCATCTTTACAGCCGCCTGCGATTTCGGGTTTTCGGGCTTTTCTCAATGAGTTTTCTTTCTGTGACTAATTAAATATTAAATTTAGATTCAACAAATCTTGACCTTTGATCTATGATATATATATATATATATATATATATTTACCGTTTAATATTGGATTAATTTGAAGTGGATTCAAGTTAAATTTAATATAAAAAATTATTTTAATACCAATTGTTCTATTTATAAAATTTGAATTTAAAAGTTTATTACTCATGATTTATGAATAAGAAGCTTGTAATAAAAATTTGGCAACATCGTTATTGCCATGACACCATCATTTGGGGATAAGGATATTTATCCTGTATTTGTAGAAAATACATACACAACTCATGGAAAAAAATTTGGTACTATATTAATATTGAAGTTTTAATTTTATATTTATATAAATATTGTTAAATATATTTTTTAACTTAATAATTTAATTTCTTATAAATAATTAATTTCATTTAAAAATAGATAATTTTTTCCAAATTATATTACTAAATAAAAATATAATATAGTTTATAATATTTATATAAAAGTGACATTAAATTTCGGATTCTAACATAGCCATAGAAGGTTTTTTTTAACACATGAAATAGTTTTGTCGACACATAAAATTTATGAAATAAGTTTGAATTAGAAAGGACCTCCAAATAAAATTGCATGATGAATTTCCAAAAATTTAAAAGTAATCCAAATCTACTTTGACAAGTTTCTCTGTTTTCTTCCTTCACGCAATTATTAGATGAATTCTCACGACTATATATAATTACGAATATACTATTCCAACCTCCATCAAATTTCTCTTTCAAATTTTGGCGAACAAACTTATCAGTGCGTACAGCTGCTCAGGGATATTGTATATGTTACTTTGATAATTGATAGCTTTACCTTTTGACGGTTAATGGGTGGTTTAATCCCAAAATCACTTAACTTGTATCGGAATTTTATTTATTAATTTGATTTATTTATTTCTTGTACTAGAATTTTTATGTAAATTATCATTAATTATAAGTATTTTATTTTTAATAAAATAAGGTGAATAATAATTCAAAAAAAATTATTTTCTAAAGCATAATTTATTAAAATGATCTATTACTTGTACTTATAAATATTTAATTTTAGATTAATGTGTTTGGTAATTAAAATGTAAGTCTATACCTTTATTGACCTATAATGAGAAAACTTGAAAGGACTTTATTTATATTAATTAGATCCCCTCTCCATTTCTAACTTAATTCAATCATCAATTTATTTCATTAAGAGTTGTACACTCTAGGAGAAGGAAAGGAAGATTTATGTATGTGGTATTCATCTGAATGCTATCTTATTTAAGAAAATTAAGTCCACAATAGAAAATTCACAATAAAGATATGCTTCGGTACTTATTTTATTATCTTATTGATGAGAATTAAATCCATAATAAAAAATTTACAATAAAAATATGATTTTGCACTCTTTTTGTTATCTAGTGTCTTAAATTCTATGTAAAAATAAAATTTAAATTCTTACATTTTAAACTCATTTATTTTGTAAAAAAATATTTTTTGTTAAAAAACATATTTTTATATAAATAAATAAGTTCCATGTTATATATATTTCATGTAATTAACAATATAATAGCATATAAAAAAAAAAGCAACTTCACTTTACCTTATGCTCATGCTTAGGCAAGGATTGAAAGAAAATTTTGAATTTAAATTTTTGTTTTGTTTGATAGAAAAAAAAAGGAAGAAGAAATAAAAAGATATAATTTGTGATTTTTATTTCTCCACACATTAGTATTTTAAAAATTTTCTTTATTTTCTATTCTAATTAAATTTTAAAATATTTATTCTTTTTTTCTTATCTTCCCTTCCATTAGGCATTTCATTATCACAATTGTAAGAATGATAAGAAAAAATAGACGTCTAAAAAATTTTGTAAATTTTAGGACTTGTTTAGTGATAGCTATTTAGATAGATTTTGGCTAATTGACTTATTTTTTATTATTTGACTCCTTAAACCAACTATTTTAATATTTAGTAAGCAGTTGTTCTTAATAATTGATTTTCCTTTCAATCAATTATTTCAGAAATGCTAGCAAGCCTAGTGTTTTTAAAGAAGCTAATTTAAGAAAATACCAAATTATCCTCTATTAATTTTTTTATTTCCTATTTTATCATTCCAAGAATACCTATAAAAATTAATTTAATTTAATTTTAAAGATATGTTTAATATATAATAAATTACAATAATATATTATTTATAAGAAAATTTAATCTACTAAATAATATATAAAACTAAAGTTATTAAAAAAAGGAAACAATATATAAAACCCCCATAAAGTTTGCACTAGTGTCAAACTTGATACATGAAGTTTCAAAGCTTACAATTTACCCCTTAATCTTTAGATAAAAGTGAAATCGTTGGAGTCAGCTTATTTTTTGATGGAAAACGTTTGGCTGAAGTTTCTTTACTAACTTGACGTTAGAATGTGACCAAGGTTGATTCAATTTTTTTTCCATGTTCCTGCACTTTTGGTTTATTTTTGCCTTCTTAATACACGTGACTAAGGCTGAGGCTAGCTTGTTCTCTCCTTCCGTACTTGATGCATATGACTGAGGCTGGCCTATTTTTTTTTCTAGCCTTTCTATCCAGAGACAACGCTATCATCCTTTCTTCTTATTGCAGCCTCAAAAAGCCCTTTGTTTTCACAATCGATCTTTTGCTTGAAGAATGGATGTATTATACAGCACCTCCAACATTGGCTCTAGTCAAAAGGTGAGAGTTTGTCTATTTGGAATGCTAATCATAATGATGACTTCATGGACAAATAAGAACTTTAGGCAAAGATACAACAAATGTGGAAAATAGGTAATTAAAATTAAAAATTATTTATCTTTAAATTTAGTTTTGAGAGCTAAGTTGATTTTCTGATATTGGTATAAAAGATTCAATTTTTTACATAGGTCCTAAATGCTTGGTCTTCCCTACGCACCAACTATTTGTTAAATTGACAACCTTGTGTGCATGAATTTTTGCTATTCGATTCATTCACATAATTGAAGCTCTAAAAAAATCAAAAAAGAATATTCTTCATGAATTAAAAGCTATAAAATTTTTCCTATTCAGTATCTTGTTATAGTTTCCATTCTATTTAATCACCACTCTAATGGATATTCATTTCATCCAATTTATATACAATAGAATTATCCCTACCTACTCTTATTTATAATCAATTAATCATTAATCAACCTCCTTCCATGAAACCAAATCATAATTCCTAAATAACACATAAAATTATATATGCTAGTCAGAAGCAAATTCCTAATCCCATAGCTCTTACATTAACCAAGTTCCTCTAACAAATACCAAATCACTAGCCATCAAGAATTAATACTAAAGGCATGTCTTTACGTTGAGGATGCTTATAAACAAATTCTCTGTTGCTTGACTCTATAATTAGAATCTACTAATAAAATATATATTAATGAATACTTTAGATACTATATACAAATAGTAAGGTACTAAAATATCAAGATATATACTACAATTATTCATAGGATACTATAACTTAAAACTCATACTCCACTTAGAACAAGCTTACCATCCTTAAAAAAATTTGCTATGAAATTCTACATATCCAAACACAATTAGAGGTCTAAAAAAATCAAAAAAGAATATTCTTCAACCATGTATACATTAGTTAAAATTTCAAAGGATTAATATAATTCTGTGAAGTCAGATTCATTATGATAAAGGCGTGGGTTCCCTTAACTACTTAAAGTAATATTTTACACTTTAACTTCAAGATCATCAATTTTGGTGTCACTTAGTTCAAACACAAGTTATTTCAGTGAACTTCTTAAAGCATTACATGCTTGAAGAAAGACTTCTGATACTCCTTAAAGTCCTTCTACCTCTACGTCCATGTCATCAATAATGCCATAGACTTTTTCTATGGCCACCTTTATGATAGGAGCCACTTGTAGAGGATAGATACAAGCTTTGATCTCATCAATCTCTAAACCAATTTCCTAACTCAACTTCAATGATTTCTTTATCATATCTACAAAACTACTATTGTCATTTGTCTTTTCCAGTTCTAGTAAAGTTATGATGGGCCAAATAAGTTCCTTTGCAACATTAAGAGTATAAAAGACAACTGCAATCATTAATTGAGCAACTTTCATCTTTTCAAGTGGCAAGTCATTCCCTTGATCACCCTCACTTAAATTTTCATCATGTGGCTCACTCTCTAGTTCTGCACAGGTCTCATCAACAACATCAGTTGGATCAGATGAAGCAAGTTTCAATTCTTTCATTCATGAAGCAATCCTTCATTCAAACTATAACCCCCTATTACTACAATATTTATTGCTAGAACTTTTTTTAGTGTAAAACATACTTGCCACACAGTACCAACCAACTAAGGAATAAATAGTTTCTGGTCCTTATTGTTAGAATTTGCTAGCATTCATTAGTAGAGAAATTAGGTTTTGATAATCCTAAAGTTGATAGAAAATTAAACAATTAATTTCCTCTCAAGACTTTTTTTAACAAAAAATAAAAATAAAAATTATTATCAAGTTTTAACCTAAATAGATAATGGTAGGATAGGACAGATACTAGTAAACTCTATTTTTATATTATTATTAATTCTAAAAGGTATAACTTTTGATTATGAACATTATTTAATTTCAATTTTACTAAGTTAACTTTTGCTAATTTTTAAAAGGTGTTTCTGTTTAACTGAGAATATTGTATTGAAATCACTTACTATCAAGATTTATATGTTATTTTATGGAGATTTATGCATTTGTGTTAGTAGTTATATTGTTAAATTGAACTTTTGATATGAAATAGGTATATGATTACTTTGACTGGGTGGAGCCTCCCACAACTGAGCATTCAGATGAGTATGCACCTGAGCAAGGTGGTATGTACTTTATTTCAAAAGTTGAGATGAAATTGAAAAAGAAAGAAGTAGAGTCAGAGTTGAAAGAAAAAGAAGCTAATTTGCAAAAGGAGAAGAATGTTGGACTAGAGAAGATAGGGGAAGAAATGCTAGTGAACATGCAAAGATTGTTGAAAAAATCACATGATAAAGAGGAGAAATACCTGAAGCTGTTAATTTTGACATGGGTTACAATAAGATGTATTTTCATAATGTTATTAAAAAGGATGTAAATTATGAATCATTGTAAGCTTGTTTAAAGGGTGTAAGTAGATTTCTTTTGGCTACAACAATATGTAAGTATAAGCCCCTGAATATATCTTAAGGGAATTAAGGATAGATCTCCCACTTCTAGCTTACATTTTATAAGATTTATTTTGTAAGATGACATCTTTGTTAAATTATGAATGAAAACTCAATTTTTTGAGTTGTCTACTATTGTGATAATTCTATTGGTTTTAAGAGAAAATATACCAATTTATTCTATTGTCAACATGCACAACTTGTTACAATAAATTGCACAATTTAGAAAGTAAGGAACATGTTATAAATTCTAAATTTTCCCATACTTTTAGCAATTTATTCTGAACTTGCTAAAATCTATAACAATCTCTTCTGTTAGCAACATCTAAAACCTTATGATTGCACAAACATATTATTGAAGCAATAAGAAACTATAGCATATATGTATGTTATTTGAATGTATTGATCTTTCTAGACCCTATTTCTATTTCTTTCTTAAGTATTCCTTGCATGCCAACTGTTGTAGCAAATTATTTAAAGTATTTAATTTATATATCGAAGAAATTCTATATCAAAGAAATTCTAATGAGCTTATATAAATAAGATCAATAGCTGCAATTAAATTAAACAATGCTGTGATGCTTGGGCTTTCACCCAACAATCGAAATCCCTACTTTACAATGTCAAACAGCATCTTAGACCAAAAAGTGATCCAAGACACTGCATGTTCTAGTAAAAAACATCTAGAAGACAATATCTGTAGTATATGTTCTACTAAGATAGCTACCTTAACACCCAAATCATGAGAGGACGATTTGTAAAGTTAAAAAAATATGGTCATATAATATACTAATGCAAAATAGGATGTATTAATAACCCATGAAGTAAATGTACATCTGCAGTATAAGTTCTAACCTGCAGAAATCTTTACATTTTTATCAAAAAAAGCCTAAACACTAATATAAAAGCTCTAAATAGCAATAAAAAGGGCCAATACACAATGCCTTGACTTCTAACTTACAGAATTCCTTATGTTTCTAGAAAAAAAATTATATAGTTGCAAACCCTAAAGCAGCTTCTAGTTTAAATCTTCTATTTTCCTCCTTTATTGTTTAAAGTGATTTGACTACATTAGGATGAAGGTGGCATCATTAGGCTTCCTTTAATGGCTTGAGCTCCATACTTTTATTTGCATTTGAAGGATGTCTCCCCTATGAAAAAATTCCATTACTTATTACAAGTTTCCATGGATATTATAGGCATATAAAACATTGTCAGAAAAAAAAAGGACCATGCAGTACTTTAGCTTCTTTCTTCATAACTTTGCTATTTTTATGGACTTCTGTTTTACAAGTCCTTAAATTATGGCCAACCATAAGGCATTTGCTGCATTTAATGAAGCTTCCTTTCTTCTACACTTTAGCTATTGACTTAGGCTCATCTGCTTGCTTCCTCATTTGCTTTTTAACCCTACCAGATGGCTTAATGTAGTATAAAGGCATTATAATAGGATGCTTGGTGATCTTCTAGTCAGATTCACCGAGGATAAGAGACATTAAAAATTCATAAGTTTTCTTATAAATATCAGTGGTGAACCAATTAGAGACACATGATTCAGGGTTCATGCTGATTTGTTGAATAGCAGCAACAACATGCTTACATGGGATTCCAGTTAGATCCCATTCCTTGTAAGAGCAAGTTTGTGCTGTAAAGTTTACAATCTTAGTTATATCATAATAATCTACTTCAAACTTCGTGTCTCTAGCATATGGGCAAAATAATTTCTTAACTCATGATGTTGTGCTCTAATTTCTCCTTTGCAGTAGGTGTGAAGAGATCCTTATAATTTTGAATGCCATCTTTTTTAATTTAGAGCCTTAACATGACTTTTCTTCTTATCCATTCTAACATTTGTAAGATAAGTATTTCTCTTCCTTCCAAAATATATGAATTCCATAACTCATTCAAGTTATTAACAAGAACATCACATTTCACCTCTGTATTGAAATAAGACCTTGACCAACATTTAGGGTCCAAATCATTTAAGTAGTTATAAGTATTAACATCATACTTTTTTATTCTATCCATCAAATTTTAGAACTCTCTTGGTGTATTTGCATATGCTATCATCTAGATTGCATTCTTCAAATCCTTTCCTTTATACCTGGTAAGCACATTTCTATATAAGTGCTTTACACAATATCTATGATCAACATTTAGTAATTTATCCTTGAAAACATCCAATAGGCCCTATAATTAACAATTAATATCATTAGAAGAAAGCCTACCTAATAATGATAAATTTAAATTAACATATAAATAATTATAAATGTAATTTTACCTTTTGTCTATCACTTATGAATGTCCAATTTGTGTTTCTAGGCTGTCCAAGATCCTTGAGAAGTAGATCCATGAACCAATTCCAACTATCTTTATTTTCTTTCTTAACCACTGCCCAAGCTATGGGATATATGTTATCATTGCCATCTCTACCCATGGCACTCAGCATTTGCCTTTCAAACACTCCTTTCAAGAAACAACCATCTAAACCAATGATTTTCCTACAACTAGCTAGGAAACCTTTCTTTAGTGCATCAAAGGTTATGTAAAACCTTTTCAAGTGTGAAAGGTCCCCTTTTCTTGTTAAGTCAAGTAGTAACTTGCAAGTATTACTTGGGTTGTATTTCTTAATGGTGGCATAATAATCCTACAACTTAGTGTATTGACTTTCTAAATGTCCCTACTTAATATCAGCTACTTTCCTTTTTGCCCTATATAACTTTATATTCCCCACATCAACTTTGCATTATCTTCTTACTATTTTTTCATTGAACTTAAACTCCATTTTGGATTATCAAAGAGATCCTCAAAATACTTTTTAGCTAGGTAAGTTAAAGTCACTAACTTGTTTTCAAATTTATTGTCACATGTATGTTCTGAATGAAATATCTTGATCTGAATTGTTATCTTTCCTTGCATTGGTGAAGCATATATCATCCAATCATATCCTTTTCTTCTATATTTAGCAAGCATCCTCTTATTCTCATTTCTTATCCATACTCCATTACACCATCTCTTAACATTCCATTCAACCACAGCATCCCTAAACACTTTTGCATCTTGAACTTTATCCTAACAATAAAAGTAAGGTTTTCCATATTGATTTCTCATTAAATTCAGGCCATTTTAACTTTTGATTATTATCTGATCCATTATTACTAAGTTGGTCATATTTTGGTTCCTTATCAAATAAGAAATTTGACACTTGCTTCCCTTTATTGCTCCTAGCTTGAAATAGCTCATTTTTGTATTTAACTTCTTTTTTATCCTATTTAACTTAACTTTCATTAATTCCTTTTTTTTCATCTCCCCTTTTCCATTTAGAATGTCGAATTTCTTTTACAAATAATGGGCTTTATCCTATTACTTGTTGAAAGTCTATCAATAGGATTAGCCTTAGTATTTTGCCTACTCTTGTCAATTTATTGATCATCAAAAGTTGTGAATATGTTATCATCATTCGGGCCCTTGATACCTTTCAACATCCATGGCAACACCTCTTTAAACACAAGATCACTTTTAAGATTATCACCATCATCATCTAAATTTAAAATAGAAAACTGCTCAATTGCATCGTTGTCTTTATCATTAAAATAACTAGCACCATAATCAAATTGAACATCCTTATTTCCATCATTCCCCATATCTCCACTATCCTCATCATTCCAATCATCATTCTTAGGATTTTTATCATCATCAATCAATAACACCAAGTTTAAAGGCCTAATCCCAGACTTCACATAAACAACCCACATGTCTTGCCCACTATAAGCTTCTATCATTTCTATTATTTCTTTATCATTTTCAATCAACACCAAACAATTCTATTTTAAGCCTTCATTAAGTAATTTGTAATATAGTTATAAGGAGAATAGATACTCAAGCTCTACCACTATGTCTAACAAGTCCTAGTAACTAAACAAGTCTGGGTCAAAATGTCCTATTATATCCACATCATCACCCACATAATTATAATGAGGTTAAGTGCTTAGGTAACCTCCATGATGTAGTTCAATTGCATTATAGTTAGCCATTTCTACTTGTAAAAAGAAAGAAATATATAATTAGAGTAATAATAGAGTCTTTAATATTGTCTACATAGTTTATTTACACATTCTGTTTTCCATGCTATTACTCCAAGCATAAATAGCTAGTAAGCCTAAGATTCATTTTTTATTACACATTAGAAATTTTTTGCAGAAACCTAACATTTTAAATGAAGTTTTCAAGTAATCTTACATAAAATCAAATGCATAATGTCAGTAAGTATAATGATAGATTTCATGCTCTGTTTTAGTAACTCATCTTGATAAACTAACCCAAAGAAAAAACTCTTTCACATTTGCATAAACATGTGTAAAATTGAAATCCATTTAATCTAACTATTTTCATCAACTACCAAACCCCAAATACAAATCAACATCCATGGCAGCACACAACAAAAATTAAAGAAAATATTCTCTTACTATTGAATATTTATTGATTATTTCAACTTCATAATAAATAAAATGGATGATCAAAATGAATAATACAACATGAAAAACAAATCTAACAAGATGATTTACCTAGATTTTCATATCACCAATCTCATTCTACTCCTTGTTCAAATGTTAGTTGAAGTTTGTGCTCCTAGCTTTATTCTAATAAGCTTAATGAGCAGACTATTTTCAACAAAACCAGAAGGGCGAGAATAAGGAAAAAAATGAATTAGCCTTGGTCATGTTCTAACTTCAAGTTAGTGAAGAAACTTCAGCCAAATGTTTTCCCTCAGAAAATGAATTGATTCCAACAATTTCACTTTTATCCAAAGATCAAGGGATAAATTATAGGCTTTGAAACTTCATATATCAAGTTTGACACTAGTACAAATTTTAGGAGAATTTTATGTATTTTTCCCATATAAAAAAATTAAATAATTTATAAAATATATTCATATCCTTATATGTTATTTTACATATAAACAGTTAATCATAAATAGTTGATTTTATCAAATATTTTTATTTAAATAACTAATATAATCATCTAATATAATCATCTAATATAATCATCTAATACAATCAACTATCAACTAACAACTAATTAAATTAGTTAACCACTAATATAATTAATTAATTGCTAAAAAAACCTTAGACATTAAAATAGATGCTGGTTAAATTATAAGTCAAACAGGCTCAAACTTAGCATGGTCTACATGGTAGGTCCTCCCCATGAGTTAATTTGCAAGTCAATTGAATTGGTTCATAAATTTTTTCTGAATATTTATTTTTTTAGTTTTTATATGAATTTAAGTTTTTAATTTAAATAAAAATATATTATTTTTTATTATGTAAAATTGTATTATGAATTATTTATAAATAATATTTTTATTTTATATATTTTATAATTTATTTATGTGTGTATAATATTTTTTATAGTTATATATAAATATTAAATTTATTATAGCTTATTTATGTATGTGTAATATTTTTTGAGGTTATATATAAATATTAAATATATTATAACCTATTTATAAATTAATATTTAATTTTTTAAAATTTTTGAAATTTTTTATTATTTAAAATTTTTAATAATTTTTAATATTTTAAAATTTTAAAATGGTCCATGGATCAATCTATTAATCTATGCACTATATAGGATTAGATTAAGATTTTCTATTTAAACATTTGTCAAATTTACAAATTGTTCTAGATAAATTGATCTTTTTTTTTGTTTAACCCTATGATATCAGCAGGCCTCATTGGACCGTTGATTAATCCGAATTCGAGTCAAGTTGGACTCAATGTGGGAACAAGCTCTCCCAACGCCATTTGCTCCATCCACAAGACTCGAAACTGAGACCTTACTTAAAGAGTGCCGAACTCCTTGCGACTCAGATCAACAGTCATTGGATTGAATAAATTGATCTTTGGATGAGCCAGCCCATCAAACCATTCTAATAGAACTTGTGTTTTATCATGCAAATTATATCTAATATTGGGTGAGTGGATAGGGTATTTTATATTAATTTAACTTTTTTTTTTGCTATAAACATGTATGAAAAAAATTGTGAAAATAAAAATAAACAAGAGAATGTTGAATGTATAAAAATACTCCGCTTTCCATGACCGTGAGGAAGATTTTTCTGTATATCTTTCCCCAATAAAAAGTTCAAAGACCGTTTTGACATCTTGCTGTATATATTTATATATATATATATAATTTCATGAAGAAAAACTTTCTAGTCTTCTAGCTGGATTTATATTTGACCAGCTCGAGCAAGAAAATGTCAAAATCTACTGAGTTTCCGTTTAGCTAAAACAAGGAAGGTCGTTTTAGCGAGGATTCTCGCCGCGGCACGACACCTTGATCTTATCTTCTCGTATGTTTAAATATGTTATATATAAGTAAATAATTATGGTATATCATTTAATTAATTATATATTGATGTTTCATAAAATTTAATTATACGTTAATTTTTTTAAAAAAAAATAAATTTTATATATTATAAAATAACATAGATATAATGATATACTAGTACATCACTGTATCATTGAATTTTTTTATATATAAACATAAATATTAGACATATGCTTTGTCCTTCAATAATTATATTTTTCTTCCTAAACTTCAATAATATTCTATGTTATTAAATTGATTTTTAGAGATAAATATATTCAAATATTATACATATAATTATTTTGATAAACTTGTGTGATCATCAGTAATTTGACATAATTATTCTTTGCATAATGATCAAGGTGAGTTTGGGATATTAGTACTAGGTTATAAATTTATTTTATAAATCATTAATTTGATATAAAAATGTGTTAATTCGTGATCAAAAACTTCTGAAATAATTTATATTTTGATGAATGATTTCAAAATAAACTCAGTTTTTAAGCAACAACTATGACTAGAGGATTATTTTACATAAAAAAGTGAGGCAAAAACAGCAAATATTAGTAGCCTTATAAAAAGAGTAATTTTTACATGTGCTGGTCGTTCAGCCGGTAACAAATTATATGGGAAATATAATTTATAAAAAAAAAAAAATTATTTGGTTGATATTTTTCATTAGTAAAATAAAAAAATTATAAAATATAAAAAGTCGTTTGTTTATCTACTCTAAATAAAAAAGTTTTTTATATAGATTTTTAGTTAATATACTCAATCAAATAATTTTAAAGATATTAAGAAGTCGGGATTTACTTGCTAAAAAAGTTCATTTTCTTTTAGGAAAATTCACTTTCTTTGTATCGTCTACTGCGAGACGAAAAACACGGATTCAGTTGGGTTGGTTTGACATCAAATTTTTTAATAAATTACATTTTATTTTAATAAAAATAATTTCAATATGTATATATAAAAATTTATTGGTTAAAAATTATAATAAAAATAATAATTTCAATTTATATAAATAAATTATTTTACTTCAAATATATTAAAAAATAAAAATTTAATTAAAAAATAAAATTTGACAGTATTATAATAATACAATATTAAAATTAATAAATTTTTTATATAATACATTTTTAGGTCAAATGAGTTAAATTATAGTAATATTCTTGATAATGAATTTCATATCAGTCTAACTGAAATAGAAATTATAAATAAAATAAAATGAAATCTTCTTCCACTTAAATTTAAATATCATTTACTAAATTGCCTTAAAATGAAATGAGATTTTATATTTAACCGTTTATTCGAAACATTAAGATAGGCATATAACAAGCAAAGTCAAAATCTGTAACGAAAGTCCCTTTTTGATAAATATAATGAAAAAGTAGTAGATAAAAATAAATTAGTCATGTGCAATAATATAATCAAACATCAAATATATAGAAGCAGTTAGGCGGCTATGGGAGAGATTAATTAAATTAAATAGTATATTCAAAATTTAGGATATACCGGTTTAGAAGGATCCTTGGTTGACGAAGACTCTTAGCAATTTTTTGGTAATAAAATATCATAATTGCCTGTTCGATGCATGTGCAGCTTCTAGATTGGCATATTGCCCAAGCCACTGAAATTGGTCAAAAATGTCTACTTCTTCCCATTCAAACGATCAAACGTATAGATGCCGAAGTCAATGAGAGGAAATTTACAGCTAACGGAATTTAGAATATCGAGAAATTAGTTATTAACAAAACAATTTGACTAATGGGTAGATCATACAATTTATTAGTAATAAAATTCTAATTTAATGAAAAATATGTTATTTGTACTGTAAATAGCTGTTTGGTTTCGGAAAATAATATTTATACAGAGCTTTGAATCCAAAAAATAATACTTATAGAAGGGAAAAAGGTTTATTAATGCTTTAATTCCTAGTGAAATGGTTAAATTTGATTCCTCTAAATTGTAAAATATATTTTAAAATAATGTGAATATTACTGGATAAAAAATGATAAAGAATTTTATAAATAACAAGTTAGTTAAAAGATGAGTTTATAATTTATAATTATCCCTTTCTTTAATTTTATTACTAACAATTATAGGTATTTTACCATTTAAAGAATATTTTGCAATTTAAAGAAATCAAATCTAAAATGATTATCACTTGCATCTAATGATTCAAAGATAAAAAAAAAAAAATCATTCAATTTATTTTGTACAATTATACTTTAAGGTATATAATTCCAGTGTGTTAAAAATTGGGACTAGTTTGTAAGCTAGCAATAAGAGTAGATTAAGGTTTAATAATTCAACTGAAGTTGAAGTCGGATATATATTAAAAATTTTAATGTATAATAATTAAAATGTCACAAAGTTACATTTATATATATAAAATATTAAAAAAATTTAATTATTATTCAATAATTTTATATTTTTATAAATTTATAATTTAAATTATCACAAAAAATTAGAATTGAACACAGTTTTCTTGGTTTGTGACATTCATTTATAAAGACATGATAATTTTTTATTACTCATGATATCGAATTATAAATATATACCTAATATGAAGGAAAATAATATTATTTTTGTCAATAATAATTTTTTAAAAAAAGGAATAAGTTGAACTATATAAACTATGACCCAATTTTTAAAAAATTAATTTTAAAAATTAATTGAATCGATCTCATTGTTAGTTCATAGTTTTTTCAATTAAAAGATTAATTTCAAAAATTAATTAGATCAATCTTATTAGTTTATAATTTTTCCAATTAAACCGACCAATCCAGTTTGAATTTTTAAACATCAAATACCTCGGCCACTTTAGTTATATATATGAATAAATAAGTGGTATTTAATGGTTTTTGAAGAATTTGTTTTCATATTCAATTTGAATTTGCTCTTAAATTTTTATATATGCAAATTTGGTATTTTTGCGACTCTCGTCTCTGCACGAAAAATAAAAATCTTTCACTTTTAAATAATTGAAATATTTTTTTCCAATTTATTTGCTTGTATTTGCAGTAATCTTTACAATATTTATCTATATTTTAAAAAATAAATATGTCAATATATAATCCACTTAATTGCAAAATAAAATTATCCACTTAACGTAATTCTTTCAATTTTTTTTGACAAAAATTACATTAGATAATTTATATATTCTTTCTATGAATTATATATATGTCATTATTTTTTCCCTAAATTTTCTCGGCCAAATACATTTTCAAAAATTATTATTCCTACATTTCTTTGGACAATGACACTGTAGTTTGCTTAAAAATGATAAAATAAAAATTCATAAACAAAAATGACACGTGATTTTGGGGAAGCAATGAAGAATACGGTGTGCCGGATTTCATGTGTTGTTTTAGTAAAATTGTCAACGGTGTAAATTATAACATGAGGAATAAATAATAGATAAACAACATAGAAGGGGTCTAAATCCCATTTACCCTAAAACTATATGTGGTTGTTGAAAGTTGCCTTTTTCTCGTACCAAACCAAATATGGAGAAGGTTGGATGGGTCAGCTAAAATCAAACGAAGATAGCTGGAAGGGGAAGGAAGGTATCCGTCAGCGACGAGGTTTAGGATGGAGGGATTTTTATTATGAGATATTACAGTATATTATTGATGTAATAATAGATTAATGCATTATTAAATTTTATTATATATTAAGTTTTTTTTAAGAATCAAATTTAATATGTTATATGATAACAAATTAATGATCAGATTTAATAATACATTGATATATTATTATATCAGTAATATACTATAAAAAAATTTATTTTTATTTCACCCACTCTTATTTAGTTGTAGGGAGAGATTACGTTATTGTATTAATAGTACACTATAAAATTTTCTATTTTCATTTCACCCACTCTTGTTTAGTTGTAAGGAGAAATTACATTACATAATTAATATAGTAATATATTGATATACTATTAAATTTTGCTGTTCATTAAATTTATTTTTTTAAAATTAAATTTAATACATTATATAATAAATTAACGATTATATCAAGTGATATATCGGTACATAGCATCATAGTCATCCCCTTAGTTGTATTTATAAGAAGGTTGGATGATTAAGGTAAGAATTAAGACATATCATTTTATAATATACCGATGAACATAAATTATTATATTTAATTTAGCATGTGCAATACTGTATAGATCGATAGATTTAGATTGTTAGATCTAGTGTGTATGGTTTTAGTAGTATATATTAGTTCCTCCCGATAATTAATGGTTATTATTTAAAGAGAAATTATAATAGACTATAAATGTAGTAATGTATTAGTATATTATTAAATTTAACTACACATTAAATTTATTTTTTTTAAAAAATCGAATTTGATACACTAAATAATAGCATACCAATTGTTAAATCTATTAATGCATTAGTACATCACTATATTAATAATATACCACGGTCATTTCCTATCATTTATCTTTGAAAAAATATAAAAAAAATTATTGAAGGGGTTGAATATGAACTATATGAAACATTAAAACTAAAATTTATTAATTATTTAATTAACCATTTCATCTAACTATGTTATTTCTTTATGAATATTTTAAAGAAAGGTTATAATATTATTCAAAGTTGGATTTATCATGTGATTTTTTATGAATAATTTTTATATCATATAATTAATGAAAATTAAGTTAGATATGTGATGTTTTAATTAACTATATGGAAAATAATTTGAAATTAATTATTTAAAAAATATGTAATAAATTAATATATAATAATATTATAACTTTTATTTAGAAAACTTATAAAAATGCATAATTAAATAAAATAATTAATTAAATTTATCTTGGATGTTGATTTTTAGTTATTAAGAGCTTAAAACTTTAGTTTTGGGCAAAATTTAACCACTAAAAATTAAAAGGAATTTTTTACATTTTTTGCCCTATTTTATATCATACTTAATTCATATTATATTATTGCATAAAAAGATACAAGGAAAGAAATAATATTGTATGTGTGTATATGTGTATATGTATTTTTTTTTTTTTGGTAGGGAGAAGGGAAGATGTTGTTTCTAGGACAATTCCCTTCACATGAATGGATGCTTGCCAAGAGTTTGATAAGAATGGAAAAAAAAGGTGGTAAAGTGTACCTAAAGGTGAGGATGTAATACCTTGCAACTTATATACTTACTTAAATCAATCAATATAATGATATAATAATAGAAGCCTAAAATTCATACATTTAAAGAAAATAAAATGAGAGGAGATTATTGCAAATCTCTTTCTTTCAAGCATTATAACAAACATCTTATATGCATAATACAATGATAAAAGGCCAAAAATCAATCAATAAAAAAAAATTCTCACATAAACAATAGAGGAAAAATAATAATAAGGCTTTCAAAGTAATAACTAAATTCAGGTATGCAAACAAAAGGAACATAAGAAATTGTAAGAAAACAAAATCATAAGAAATAAATAAGATAGGGAGTAGCAATTTTTGGAATGATTTAAGAATAGGCCATATTTGCTTTTTTGAATTAAAGGAAAGGATTTTAAAATGGTGATGGAGCAAATTTAATATGTGGTTCAAAGCCATTATGATTTGCTGCTCATAGCCACTATAAGTTGTCCTTCAAAGCTAGCATTGGAAGTTTTTTTTTATGAACCACCTCTATATCTTACTTCAAACATAACAAGAATGGATAGATGATAGGCTCCTTCAATCATTACTAACTAATATTCTTAGTTGAAAGGATTTGAGCAACAAATTAAAATAAAAAATATTGAACGACTATTTAGCAAATTCACATTTAAGCATAAAACTAATCTTGCCTTCAGTTGGTAAGACAAGTGTCACCATTTGATTTAGTGATCAAACTAACGTGAGTTCCTTGAAAATAGTATTAAAGCATTGTATATAAAGCTAATTTCATGGTGTAATGTATATAAATGTTGCATTCAAATGATGTTATAAGTTAATCATGGCCATTGAAATAGAGTGGAAAAATTCCCACCCTTTATTTCTGGTGACCAAAGACATGTATATCTAATTTTATTTTTAGTTTTACTTTCACTTTTTTTAGATGAAATAATGTTGGCTTTTTAACTCTCTAAGGCCTTTTAGTTAGTTGAACTAAAACGAACAACATGAATTTCAAAGCCAGGATATTTGTATCCTTTATGAATATAGAAGTTATAACTTCCTCACAAAAAAAAGAGCTGAAAATCCATGATGAAAATAAATAGTGTCATAAGTCATCTCAAGGCATGTGATCAACGTTGAAAGTCACTATGGACAACAACCTATAAGCCTTACCTAAATACATTTAATGTAGTTTTCACATGTAGTTATATTTTTCTTTCAAAAGGAATATATAGTTTCCAAAATCAATTATAAAATTTATTAAAAAACTATCATGCATGACTATTCTAACTATTTCAATACTTATCTTAATGCTAAAGTTCTCGAACAGATACATTTCCAATCCATCTAACAACAATTAAGTACTTAAAGGAAAGGAATCTTAAAGAAAAAAAAGAGAAAAAAAAAGATTAAGTTCCAAGGAACATAATGAATGAACACTAAAAGAAGAAATGATGAATAAAGTTATATTTAATTATGTTGTATGATTAAATCTTAAAGGAAAGTAACTGTATTCTTTTAAAGGAATAAGGCATATTCATATACATTTAGAAGGAAATTGGAATGTACTTAAAGGTCAATTGTACCTTATAAATAATGTTTAGTTTGCATAAGCTAATTAGTATCGTGTTAGGATTTCATTTCTTATTAACAAACTTGTCATATCATCACGAAGATCACTATTCAACAATCATTAAAAGAACATAAATAATAGTAAAAACTAAATCTCTTTATAACTTCTATCCATCTTAATTCTACATAAGCTTATTCTTATCCTTTCAAATCAAGCTTATCCCTCATAAATGAGCTCTAATGCATATATAAATAGATGTCTCAACTAGTATTTTAATCCAAATGTAAATTGGATTTTACAACATTCATACATATATATGTAGAAAGAAGATCATAATCCAATAACATTTCAATTCTTAAGTAAAACATTAACAATTAAGCTTATTTGTTTCAACCTTGAACCATAATATGATTTCACGAGTCATAATTGAACCATAATATGATTTCATGAGTCATAACACCACTATGTCTCTTTGCATGGTCTCATTATACTAATTTCATGTATACCAATATATATAAGCTCATTTTACAATCATAAAACAAGTTATGTGCTTTAAAATTCTTATGACATGCAAAATTTAAAGATAAACATAATATAATTGATTATATAATTAATTACATTAGCCCAGAAAGCAACCCATGTGAGTATAATTAATTATGTAAGTCTAAAAGATAGGATTTTTGGATCACAATTGATTATGAATACTGATGAGCAAAATTTTAGGACATAGTTAATTATATAATTAATTATATGAGTTCAGATAGCGATTCCTTAAACATAATCTATTATCTCATAGTTCCTTTGAGATTTTTTCACAAAAAATACTATTAAGCTAAATTACTTAATCAAATCAACATAAAACATGAAAATATCATCGTAGCCCTTGGCTCTACCAAAAACTATACATTAATTATCATTCTATAGTATCAAGTTCTTAACTTTGCAAGCATAGAGATAAACTAAATTAAATTGACAAAATTATATAATTTCATACAAGATTAATTAGATTATTCATTCACAAATGTTAGGGGAGGCAATAAATGGCAAAAATGAGGATTGATTTCTCCTTATATATTAAGAAACAAGGATTGAAGGTTAAGGCATAAGAATCCATTTTTGAAATTAAAATCTCAAATCATAATGATCCAAAAAGGAGAGAAAAAAGAGAAATTTCATAGAGATTGAAGGGCATGATTGCTTACCTTGTTTAGATTAAGTAAAAAAATACGTAGTTGGAAAAGACTTATGATTCTTCTTACCATAGAAGGAGGAGAAGAAGAAAAAGAAGAAGAAGTGGAAGAAAAATTATGGTGATTTTAGAGGAAATGGGGAGGATAGGCTAAATTAGGGTAATATTAAGGGCATATATCTTTAAAGCAAAATGGAAAATAAATTCCTAAAGCTTTTTGCACACTCACATTCTCACTTTAAATTATATTTAATGATAAAACACTCCCTATTACTCCTTTATCAATTATTTTACACAAAAGTTATTATTAAAAATTTTATTATAATAACTAATTACTTTCCATATAAAATTCTAATTTAAATAGGTGTAATGCTTTCACTTATTGATTTATCAACTACTTTAGACAAAATTCTTTACTTATAATATTATTATAATTATCTAATTATTTACACTTATAACATTTTAAATTTATAATGGGTGTAATAGTACTTCCTCTCATTAAAAGAATTTGTCCTTAAATTCTATAAGTACATTAAATAATACTTGATCAAAACATTCTATTAACCTAAAGAGTTTGTATGCAAAGCTCATGCTTGAACACTAAATTGTAAAATTCCTGCATAATTCCCTCCCTCTTAATAATTAGATCATTTTCCCTTGATTCCTTTAGCTTACAATTCTAAATTTCTATTTAATTAACATATCTACAATTCTTAGACTACATTAAATGATTCTATACACTTGCCATTATTTCCATTTCAATGTTATCATTACAAACCTCCTGTACTAAGCAATTACTTTGATATCCAATAGTAAACAACTAGAACAAGAACCTTATTGTGTGTGAGAATTACTAATAATATTTTTTAGTATACTCTTACCATTGTTTTACCATTATCTTTACTAGATGAACCTAAGTTTCACGTGACACTAGTAGCTTTAGGTCTACACTACTCTGATATGGTTCTTAAGTGAAATACTAATTCATTTTATTATTTATCTTGAAAATCAAACTTGCATTCCTAGATTAAAATTTATTGATCAAATTAAATATATTTGCTAAGCTCTTCAAGCTATTAATATATATAAGATTATTGGCTCAATATTCCAATCATTTAAATACTAATAATAAGTACTATGACTTATTCCTAACCTAGTGATTGACATACCAAGTCTAGAGATCACATAAAAAACAAATAGTTTGTAATAACTTGTTACTAAAATGAAATTACAATTATCTATTTACAAAATCAACTATAAAAAAAAATCCTTATATTGCAATTGTAGTAAGAAGGATGTTAAACCCTTCCCTTGGTTCATTTGCTAAGTGACTCAATTGTACAATATAAGTCTCAGGCATTCTGGGCTAACAAACCCTCTAGAATCCACTTTCAACAATACTTATCTCACCTTTTGCAATTATAAAAAAAATTCTTTCATAGCAACTCAAGTACATTATCATAAATTATATACATATAAATCTTGGCATAATTGCATTTCACATTTACACAAGTGTCATTAGGTTGTAATCTCCTTGCAATTGTATATTATGTCAAATTATTCACAAATGTTAGTTATGGTCCAATTTCATAGCCTAATAAGGACATACATATATTAAAAGGTACATTTGTCAAGCTCAAACATTATTGTTCAGAATTAGTTCATCCAATAACATCATTACTAGTAATAGTTACTAAGCATAAACATTTTCAACTCTATAACTTACCTAGAATCACTTATCTAGAAACAAGTTTACATAAAATTATGAGTTTTACACTCTAATTATAACTTACTCTTTATAAAATTAATTTTCAAAACTAGGTCAAATTCTAATTATAGAAATCTCTTAAAGTCATAACTCAAAAACTCTCATAATTATTTTGACTACACAAAGTTATACCATGAAACTATGTATTCCTTTTAAAGGAAAGGTATGATTACATATGAAATACTATATTACATGTATTTAGAGAAAGCTTATAGGTTGCCGTCCATAACAACTCTTTATACTGGTTATATGCATAAGTAGTGACAAATAAAGACTAGTGATGGTTGGAGGTTTGCCTTACTAGGGATTGTTTACTTTTAATTCATCACAACCCTAATGGAAACCTCAAAGCTTAAAAAGAAAGGAAAATATATACTTAGGTTGTCATTTGAATTAGGATTCATCTGTCTTCAATGGCAACACTTTATTACCTTTCTCAAGGAATTGGAAGTATTAAAGACGTGTCATAATCTAACTGGATCATTATGCTAGCCATGGCTTATCTCTATGAATCTCTAGTCTAATAGTTTAAATTTCACTTATTGCTTCCTCAATTTTATTATCTTTAACATGTTGCATGGTTGTACTCAACATCTTGCTACCAAGCTCAACATAAAAGGAATCATTTGTTAGTTACATGTTTTGACTTTGGCCACCATATATTTCTTGTAAAGTGAGTAGTTAAGGCATGGGAATGACAAAGATATGAACTTGAATTATGAGTCTCTTTTAACGGATAGATGCATTTGATGATGCTAATCATTTTTAATCATCAATCATCAAGAATTACATAACCAAGATTGAAAAATGGATGGAGCCATCGGAATAAAATTTACAATGCAATTGTTGAAATCAACATAGTTGATTTCTCACATAATCAAACTATTAAACTTCCATTAATTTTTATGTTCTTTTTTTATAAATTTATCTTTTGAACAATCCAACAACGGATACTCTTTCCACACATTAAGTAAGGATAGGGCACTAAGCTACTACACCAGAAAAGGCTCACACACACATATATACATATATATAATTCTAAATGAAATTGTATAAGGCAAAGAACTCGATGTAAGGAAATATATTTGAAATATGTTTTTAAAAGATTACATATACATGTAAATCATATTTAATAATCATATTAGAAAGCAAGGTGAATGAATTAGTATGATTAAATGTAAAAACCAAAATTAAAGTATAAATCAAAATAATTACTTGCAAATGATTATGTGATTTTAAATAATATTTTAATCTCAATTATTAACTCAAAATTTAATCACTACTCTTATTTAGGAATGAATCTCTCACCCTCCTGTATAAAATTTGTTAAGAGCATGTGCATTTGCAAATTGATTTGATATGAATAGAAAAGAATAGAGAGAAATGATGCATATGCAATCATGAGAAAGTTTTGAGGTTTCTCTGTGATCACACATGCTAGGTGTAGCAATATTAGTCATCATGCAACGATAAACGTATATAAATTTTGATTACGATCTTTTGACAGTTTGTGTCTCTGTGTGTTCCGCCAGCTATATGCTATCAGAGAAAGACCAAAAAACTAAAGCAGAAGGGCTTGCTACTAACGTCATCCCCAAAGAAGGCAACGCTGCAATGATAAATTTAGTAGAGTCCCGCAAGAGAAATCGGTGAATTTTAAGTTGGAGTTGGACTTTTAAAATTTAAAGTGTTATAATAATTTTAAAAATTATTTAATTAAAATTTTTAATTATATTTATTAAAAAATAATTATAATTAAATTATTTTAATATAATAATTTAACGCTTATGACTTTATCCCAAATTTTAAGATTTTAAAAATATCATAAGCATTTATTGAAGCATGCTGATTTCTATCTTTTCTCTAATTTTATGTATTACGATCTTCTCGTTTGTATACTTCAGCCTTCAATATTTCATATTTAAATCTTATCCATGAGAAGGAGAAAAAAAGTTAGAAAAATTCTATTATGTTAATTTAATGATATATTAATATATTATTAAATTTAATTATTAATATATTATCATATAACTATGAAATATAATTTTAAAAAATTGTTAAATAATTAAATTTGATAATATACTGATATATTATCAAAAATGTTATCTATGAAAAGGAGGAAAAATGTTAGAAAAATTCTATTATATTGATTCAATAATTTATTAATATATTATTATATAATTATGAAATATAATTTTAAAAAATTTGTTATATAGTGAAAATTGATAATATATTGATATATCACTTATGCAGTGTATCAAAACTTCTTGCAAAATTTTATTTACATTTTATACGCGTAGCTTTCTTATTATTGGAAATTTTAAGAAAATTTTTTTTGAAAGAAACAATAAAATTTTGTTGCCTTGGCCTTGTTTTGTCTATTTGTTCGTTGTGCGGATGCGGCAGCAGGCTTTTGCTGTTCTGAAAGGATGCGTCACTCATCTCATCGACTACATTTTGATTTTTGATTTTTGATTTTTTGCTAACAGTTGGAATGATAAGCAGCAAGGCGAAATTAAGACAAAAATAAGGAAAGGACTGGAATAAAATTTATTAGGAATTTAAATAATTTTCTTTCTAATTTTGCAGCCGTTAAAATTTGATTTAAGAAGAGCAAAAACATAGGAAAATTTTAATAAATTTCCCATTTTTGGGGAGCATACGTGTTAATGTACTCTCGTTATCGATGGCAAACCATCAAATTAAATGTATGCATAAATATTAGTTTGTAATCAAAACAAAACATGAGGATGGTGTAATTTCTAAAATAATTACAAGGATTTTATTTATTTAATGTTAAATATGAAAAATTTTAAAAAAATAATTTCTCTTTTTTCAAAGAGAAATTTACTTTCTTCCATTTCTAAATTTTTAGATATTATATTTTTTAGTGATCAATATAAATAATATATCATCCCTTCACTAATATATATACAAATAACATTTTCTTTGAAAAATATTTTTCAATAAAACAAATGCTTAAGTATTATTATACTTGAATATGTAACTTTATTATATATAATAATAATAATAATAATAATAATAATAAAGATAAAATTAATAATTTCTTCTATAAAATTATAAATCATTGATAAAATAAAATTTAAATTATATAAAATTATAATTTTGTATTTAAATGATGATTTATACAAGCAATTTCATTTTTTGATATAAATTTATATTGATAATTTATTCCTGAAATTATTATACACATGAATAAATTTATAATTTTATATAATTTAAAAATTATCATATGAAACACTTTATAAATTTAGTTATCAATTTATTAATTTTGTCTGCGGAATACATGACGTTAAACAGAGGATGCATGTTATCTTACAGCCTGATTTTAACTTTCGATCTCATCGTTCACTGTTGTACGTAGTATATCTAAATTATGTTGTGTGTGGTTGCAGGGCAAACATAAATTACATGATTAATCGCATGATATAAATTCATTTTTTTTAATAATATTATACAAGTTAACATCTCTAGCCATATTGGGACTTCTTTTGTAAAATTTTTATGTTGCTTAAATAATATGTATATGAATAATTTAAGAAAATGAGATGCAAAATGACGCTGAGTACCGATTAATCGCTAGGAAAAAAAATGAATTACTAATATATTTCCTGCTAGATCTGGAATTTGAGTGTTGAATCTAGGTTTGTCCGACAAAAGTTAGATATAACTTGTTTTGTTTGTTTTTATCAGCAATGTATTAAAAAAAAAAAATTAAAAGCCCTCTCAGCAGCAATTTGGATGAGAAAAAATATGTAAGGTGGAAAAGGATCAGATTGAAGAAAATGTTTTCATTTAGGAGAAAAAGGGGGGTAAAAACTCCAGAAGCAAAATCTCAAATTTTCTTTTTCTCCTTCCCACCTTTCCTTGATCCCAAATAAAACTATGAGACTTGCTGTAAGAAAAATCAAACTTCCAAAAATTGTTGACAAATTGTAAATATGTCCAATCACAAATTAGATATGCTTCTCATACTTAGATTCCCTTTTTTTTTCTTTTTGTTTTATGCTCTTTTTATTTTGATGAAAATTATCTTTCATAAAAATATAATTATAGATTATTAAGATGATATAAAATAATTTGTATATTTCATATTAAATACAATGAATTTGGTGAAAGAAGTTATTTTCTTTTATTATTATAATTCTAGAAATATTTTTTAAATCAAAATATAGAATACTATTAAATGAGATTTTTCTATTGAATATATCATTCAAAAAACAAAGGGAAGGATTTCAAGTTTAGTATCATAATTTGATGGGCCGATCGATGATAGCTCACTGGTTTTACTTCATGATGGGTATCCTAGGTGGGCTTCAAAAGGCCTGAATTCTGGACCAAGAAAATCGAAGTCAAATTAAAATCCTGAAGTTTTCAATTACTCAAGGATCAGTTGGGTTTATATGTTCCTCGTGTGCTTTACAAAAATTGACTCAATAATGCTATATAATATATATATTGAAAATAAGATTTGAAATTTAATTTCAAATGAAAATCAATGGTTGTTATTAAATATAGAATAGTGGAACAAATCTATAAAATTTAATCCAATGAATATAAAAAAATTTAGAATTTAATTTCAATATTTATAATATTCTCCAAATTGATTTCTCCAGTAAACATTTTAAAAAGTTGCTTAGAATTGTTTGATTGGCAATAAAAATGAACAGTTTTTACGAGAGATTTCTTTTAAGCAGAAAGAGATAAGAAAGTTACTCTTTAGTTTGTACGTTTTTTGCGAAGAAAAACTTCTTAAAAATTTTTTCCTTTTTATTTTAACAATTTATAATCAACCAAACAATATGTTTCTCTATTGCTTTTAAAAAAAGTTACACTTTTCACAAAATTCCTGTCTTCTTATAGTTTATATATACTCGATTTAAAGGGTAGCATCATTAACATTTCCCCATTATTATACTAAAATTTATTGGATTATTGATAGTATAGGTTTGTTCATCATATATGCACAATATATGTGCTCTTGAAGTAACTTTTAAATAACGCTTAAGTGTAATCTCTCAGTATATTTAGTTTAATCATCGTTCTATGAGGATACTTAAAATGATACGAGGATCGCATGGAGTAGAAGCTCAATTATTCACTGATGGCTAATCACTAAGAGCACAAATATGTTAGCTCTCATTAGCGGTATGAAAAAAGCATAATAGCAATTTCAAAACATGATTAGAGAAATAAAAAATACTATATGTGTACTGAAAGTAATATCTAAAATTGAATTCTAAATTTTTTATATTAATTAGAATAAATTTTATAAATTTATTTTATTATCCTATATTCAATTTAAGAATTTTTTATTTATTACCAAAGTGATTAGCTTAGTAATACTGGATTACTATTTCATCATAAAAATCATATATTACATGCAAAAAGTTGTTAATTTATGATCAATAAAAAGGTGAAAGACCTAATCATGAAATTATTAGCATTTTGATGAGGTTGTGATAATAAACTTGCTTTCTGAATAATAATTATAACTCAAATTGAATATTTTGCAATAAAAGAATACTCTTATGGTAACATTCAAGAAAGCTAATCAATATTGATTATTTTGCTTTCTTTTACTTACAGCAAAAAAAAATTAAAATTTTTTTATTTATATTTGAAACTCGATTCAACAGTCACTTTTATATATATTATGTTAGTATTTGAGAAATAGGCTTTTGTGACCGTTTCTCGCAATCAACGTAATGATAACGCCTCCCACCAAGCATGCACTTGTTGTTTATTTTTCATGCTATTCCAAACAAAGTTTTCGTCATTTGAGGGTTACTTCACATATATCGTCTCCAAATCAAATTCTACAGTAAAGTTTCTCACACATTTCATATTCACACTCACATAACCTCATTAATTAAAACTAAGTCTTGATTATTATAAACCTAAATAATTAATTTTAGATTTTTTATATGACCAAAATGATTATTTTGGTCAAGAAGGCCTTAATCTTAACATATTGAACTATGTTATAGAATTTTGATAACTAAAATACCTCAGTATTACACATGTACCATTTGAGTGTGAGAAAATAAATATAGAAATATAGCAATTCTTACTAAATAACATGTTAAAAAGGAGAGATTGAGAGAGATAGATCATTATGATTTAGGGTTTTTCAAAATTATAAATTATGATCCACAATTATAATATTATATACAATATTGATATTGCAGATTATTTGATAATTATAATTTTATGTCTTTTATATTATAATATTCATTTCTTTTACATTTATTTATAAATTTATTAATCATGGTACAAACACAATTGTGATCATAACTGCAATTTTGAGTTATGATGACAAGTTGGAATGCATGTTAAAAATGGCAATTAGAGCCTAGAGTAGGTTAGTTAAACTGGTAGCTGGTCTTCATCAAGCTTTACTTGGATAAAGCAGTGAGGATCAAACATGGCGGAGGCAGTGGGGACCCATGAATGAATAAAAAGAAGCTTCAGCTGAAAAAGAGAAGAAGAAGCTAAAGTTAAGGAATGGAGGCACAGTGACGGTGCATGGCAAGTAGAGAAGTTGAAGATATGATTCCAAATCTGCTTGCTTGCTTGCTTGGCGGAGAAACTTGGGACCTTCATTTTTATAGGGATTGCGTAAAGCTCAATAGAGCCTGAATTTGAGTAGAGCATTTCATTCAAAGTGGAGACATCACATAGTGAATGGTCCAGTTGGTCCATAGATATATTTGGCCTTGTTTTAGTCGTTGGGAATTAAAAATGAAATTTCTAAATAATGTTTGATTTTAGGTAAAAGAATTTATTTTATTTTAATTATATTTATATTATTATAAAATTCATCAAGAATTTTGTTAGACTTCATTTTATTTGACTTAAAAATACATGTTAATATATACCCTTCTTCTAATATTACATTTACTGTAATATCATGAAAATTTACTTTTTTAATTGAATTCTATACATTTTCAATACATTATAAATAAAATAATTTATTTATAAATGAATTGACATTATTATTTTTGATGAAATTTTTAAGAAATAAAATTTATTTGTAAATGAGTTAAAATTATTTCTATTAAAATGAAGTAAATTCTAGAGAATTGCATGTAATTCCAAACCAACCCTAAAAGCATGCATCAACATTGTGATTCATTAAATTATATTTATAAGATGTTTTATTTGTAATATCGAGTAAATAGAATATATTTTACGATCTTAAATTTTTATGACTATAAATACAAATAAATGGAAGATTTCATCATTGAAGATGCCTTTAGTTTACAAAACAAAGGGATGCTAAATACATTAAAAAAATCGAGAGCCTATGGTATTTATTAAATTTCAATTATGCCTACTTGTTCCTCTCGGGAACAATACGGGTCTCTTAAGTTTGATAATCAGTGTTGTTCGTTTTCCTCTGTGCCGAAGAACACACATTTTAATTAATTTGTATTTTTACACGGGTTAAAAGGCAAATAATTTGACTGTTTAGTTTTATTTACCTGATAGATTTTGTTGTTTACTTGTTTGTAATTATTAATGTCCTGAGTTTAGTTTTGATATTAAAATAATTATGGAAAAATACATCATATTTGCTGACTATATTTGTAACTTGTCTATTTATTGTTTTAAAGTATTAAAAAAAGGCTACTTTTAATTTGTATTATTAATATTAATATTCTATCCACTTAAGTTTTCACCCAAACAACAATCATCATTTGTAAAGCCATGGGCTTTCTCATTAACCCCACTGTGCTATGATCCATCTTAAATGATGTTCTCAATTTCCTCATTTTTGGCATAAATAAGGAAGTAAACTTATTAAATATTTTTGAACGAGTAAAAAATCTTCTATTAAAACATGTAAAATGTTATGACATCAATATTTTACAAGTAATTAAAGAATAGTTAATATTGTTAAAATTGGCTGATTGATTCAATTCAGTGTAAGACATTTTCTTATATAATTAATTGAAATCACATAAAAAATGTGAAGGTTGATACTTTTAAACAATGGATTTGATATTGATATTCTTTCAAATTGTGAAGTTCACATGTACACTCTCTATTAATTTTTTGAATCATACCAAATATCTTTCTCAATCCTACTAAAATTTATATACTCCCTCCGTTTCTTTTTATCTGTTGTATTTTGAAGAAGATTTTTGTTCATTTTTATCTGTCGTTTTAAAATTCTAATGAAGAATTAAATATTCTTTTTTTAAATTTATCATTCTTTTTTATTAATAAATACTTTATTATTCTATACTATTAATCAACTTGTATTTATTTATTTATATTTTTTTCTCTACTTTTAACTATCTTGAATTTTGTGCACAAAGGATAATCTTGTGAAACTCATTAAAAATAAATAAATTTAATTACTTTTTTAATATATGTAAAATTAGTTAATAGTAACAGATAAATAAGAATGAAAGCAGTATAAGGTTAAAGTATGACTTTTTTTACTTCAAACTATTTTCATTAGTATTACTTTCTGTTAATTTAAAATCAAAGTGTATACAACAAACACCCACTATATTATATACATTTAATGTTTATTGTTTGTGCAGGCTAACAAACCAATCGGCTTATATCGAAAGATCAAACAAACAAATTAAGAACTGCCAATTTTAGTGAAAGGAAACCATGCCCTTGCCTCACTCCAACTTGATGAAGCAAGTAAATGTTTGATTCTATCAAAAATAATATTAAATGGAAACTAAAAATGTTATATTGAGATATTAGAATTTGATATCAAAAGAAAATATATAAAACTATTACATGAGATGTTATGTTACATTGTCCCACCTGACGGAAGGGTGTGGCAAGGAATGAAAGAATCTCGCTAGTTAAGGCATGCGAACTCGTTGGGAGAATTACTCAAGTTGTTGCAAATGGAAATTTCCGAATTTTGAAGGAATAGATTTGGTCTCTCCATCGTTAAAACGGCAAAGAATGTCGGTGAATCATTTATTCCTTTGGCGTTGGTCTAGTCCGGTGCCAACCGAATTACCTTCCACTGTCTGATTGAGACTTTTCGCAAAAGCAAAAATAATATAATAATATCATGATGTCTTTGCTTTGTCCGCCTGTCACCTATCTATTATGCAAATATATATTGATTAAAATGTTAATTACTGATTAATCAGTTTAAAGGATAGTATATGGAAATTAAATATATATTTAAAGGTGTAAATGAACTATTTATAAACAATTCAAAATTCATTTATAAAAAATTTAGTTTGAATTCAAATTTTAACAAA
Source organism: Sindora glabra (assembly GCA_020226215.1). Classification (NCBI taxonomy): domain Eukaryota; kingdom Viridiplantae; phylum Streptophyta; class Magnoliopsida; order Fabales; family Fabaceae; genus Sindora; species Sindora glabra. The sequence goes on along the minus strand of CM035230.1, from coordinate 56,602,097 downwards.
TTAAGCCTAAACAAGTTTAATTTAAATTTTTTATTATTCAACTCGAATTATTTATAAATTTAAATAAATTTAATATAAAATATATTTTTATTTTTTATATTTTATATAATATAAATATAAAAAATTATTAAATTATTATAAACTCATATAAATTAATTTAAGATCATTTTAGATCGAATATAACATAAATTCAAAATTAAAATCAAATATTTAAATTAGATTAAAAATTTAAAGTAATAAATTTAAAATTTATTTAAATGCAAATAAATTTCATTACACTTGTATTTGAATTAAGTTCAAGTTCGAGTTTAAATTCAAGTTCAATATTTTCAAGTTTAATAAATTCAAATTTGAATGCAAGTTTATTTAATATTATCAAATTCGAGTTTAAATTTCAATTTGAACTCGAACTCAAATAGGTAAATATTTGACTTGATTCGTCTGCATCTTTGTTATACTACAAAATTATGCATACTGAACCAAATTACTATATTTCAAGTGGAATCCCATAAGCACCTGGTGAGAGATGTCATTGGTAGTGGCGGCCAGGCCTTCCATAAAAATTTTGATATACAATCTTGATGTGAAAACTTCTGGGTCCGCTGTTGGTCATTGGTTTTAACTGGTTGAAATCCGGAAAGATGAAAAGAGGCTTCAGCGCATGGGGTCCGTACAAAAACAAGTTGAAAAGAACCCAGCTTTACGGCGTCGTTTGAAAATGGGAGTGGCTCGGCCTCTGCATTCGCAAATCACGACTTGAGCACGGCGGAATACGTGGAACGATGAATGCGGAAGAAGCGTGGGTGCCACTTTTGTCCGTTGAATTCTGCTTTTGCTGCGTTTTTTTTTTTTTTAAGTAACACTTTGGATAAAATCCTTTTAACTAGTTATCATAAATTTTTTTATTTATTATGATAAATGTATTAATTATTAATAAATTTAATTTAATAATTATAATTTAAATAAAAATTTTACAATAAATATCTAATAAATTTTTGAATATTTTTTTTTGTGTCAAACATTTTGCTTTTATCGATAGGAGTTGTTTTTCCTACCAAGAGATGGCAGCGAAGAGGGACGGAAACAGATCAATTTCATACCCTATTTTATGACTCTCATCATCCATCTTGAATTTGTCCCACCCAGACGGGATAATTTGGAGTACTGTTCTCGAAATTTGTGAAACATTGATGTATCACAAAAAAATTAAAAAAATTAAAAAAATTGATAAAAAATAAAATTTTATATATTTACAATTCACGTATAAATAACATATAACATATAATATTTAATATAATATGACAATATCAATCTAAAAATATATATAATTTAGATAAAAATGTCAATAATTAAATTATTATTTATTTTACTTTACTGTATAAACACCTAATACAATATAATAATTAAATTAAAAATTAAAAAATAATCATTAAAAAATATTTTTATATTTAAATTACAAAAAAATTATATTCATAATATATATATGTATAAATTATATAAATAAAATTATAAAAATCTATAAAAAAATTTAAATTAATATAACATCTACTCGAAAATCTATTTTAAATTAAAAACTTATCGAATAAATTTTTATATCGTATTCACATCCCATCAAAACAAAATGTCGGAGATAAGCTCCAAGTCTTAGAGTATTTCGGCCCCGCTTCCGCTTCAATTTATCCCCATGCATTTAAGACTTATAGAAAGATTCACACATGATGCATGAGTCTGCTTTCGTGGGATCAATATCTTACTATAGATTATAATTACTTTTTGAGGAAATTACGGAATGCTCGGCCCCCGCCCCCTTTTTTTTTCATTTGACCCAATTGATCACTCTATAGTTTAAAATAGATAAAAAATATGATTTCATTTTTAAAATTATGAAATATTGATAAAATTATTTATAAATTATATAAAATTATAATTTTATTTTTAAATAATAACTTATATAAAAAAATTTATTTCTTTTTGTACGATAATTTAGGAGCAAAATTATCCATGTGAATTTGTAAGGAAATATGAAATTATTTATATGAATAATTATTTAAGAATAAAATTAAAATTTTATATAATTTAAATTTTATTTTATCAATACATTATAATTTTAAGGATAAAATTATTAATTTTATCCATAAAATATCATGCTAACCTTTTTAATTCAAAGTGAATTCATTGCTTACTCTAATGTGACATAATTCTTTTTGCTACATTGAAAACATATCTACTGCATGTTACTTAAATGTTTTATCACTAATCTACCATGTAAAGAGTTAATATGATACAAAATTTTTAATTCAATAAAGTTGTAACATGTTTGTAATCTGACCTGTGTATTACCACGTAGTATAAGATAGGTTATATACAGGCCCTATTTTCATAAAGTACAAACAAAAAAATCATGGGTTTTTTTGTTAAGGAAGGAAACATATACAATTTTAGATAAGTCAAATATCTAAATTTTATAAAATATATAATTATTTAATTTTAGATAAAATCAAATAAAAATTATTATATATAAAAATAGAGGCATCAAAATTTCTAGACCCTGCCTCTCTTATCTCCCGCCCTTGTACACGCCTTAAGGACAATATTGCAACCTTTTAAACTACACGGGCGTGTAATTGAGTTGAATCAGATAGAAGAGTTCTACAATTCTATAATTTTTTTTTTAAAATTATTATGCATGAGTAACAAAATAATAAGTCACAAATTTGAAATGGCTGGCTATGTATGTTTGACTTTGCTTAAAACAAGAATATCTAATCTATTTATTGTACTTTAGGATGGAGTATTGGAAAGTCAAAGTAACAGTATAAAGTGCAAACGAAATCCAGAAGATCATGAAGAGAAGTTTCAAAACGCAGACATGGGAGCAAGTTTTCCCATTGGTTTTTTCCATGGTGTACTATGTCAATACCCTGCCAAATTGAATTATATATTAGATCGGTAATATCCGATGGTTGATTTAGTTAAATGGAATAAGAACGAAAATAAAATAAAATTATCATTTAATGATTATATTTGGTATAGTATGGAATGAAATTAGAGTATAATTTATTTTATCACTTTTATTATAGAATTAATATTTTATTATATGATGGAATAATTATTTTCTAGAGAATGAGTATTCTTATAATGCATACTAAATAAATTTTTTAATCATTCTCACCTTATTTCATTTAATCAAATATATTGTTAGGATATATTATATAATAATATATTAATAATTCAATTTGATAATATATTAATGGTATATTAATTTTTTTTTTTACATTTTTAGGTCAATTAGGAAAGTACAAAAATAATTGCTATCGTACATTAATTACATCGGTATAACAATGATTTAAATTATTATATTTTATTTATTTGCATAATATTATGTGAATAAATAAAATTTAATATTCGAGAGCCTTTGACTCAAATAGTATTCGGTGTCTCTTGAAGACTTTATATCTTCCACTGCATCTAGGATTCAATTCCTGATCCTTGCGTGTGTACGTTTAGTAATTTAATCACTCCTACAACTATCAAAATAAAAAAATAAAATTCAATAACTTTCACTAATAATATACTAATATAATTGATGTACCGAAGACTTTCCAAGGATGAATTACTATTGAACTGAATCAAATTTACTCATTTCCGACAGATTGGCCTACCAATATTTGATATTTTCACATGTCCTCTCGGACTAATTGAACCGGTTTCTTCGCATTGGAAATTAAGGTTAATAAATCACACTTTAATAGCAATTTAAAAGTGTGAAAGCCACGGATAACCTTAGAATGGAATCCTATCCGTACCGAGTACAGCCACCAATCACTATGCTGCTAGCTTGATAACTCCCTATTTTTCCCCGAATCCAGCTTTAGACATACATCAGTCCACCCCATCCGTCAAACTTCAAATACTAAAAGGAAAAGTGGAAGACACTTGGCTGAAATTACAGAAATTGTTTGCCAGGATTTTTACTTGGTTGCCGAACTTGCAAATGAAGCAAAGCCATTTCAGGCCGGTCTTCTGGCCCTCATGCTCCCTGATCTCTTTTGTCACACACACTCATCCCTCCCACACTATTATTTTCTGTGCTACCAATCTTATTATTCACGAGAAAAATCAAGAGCTACTACTTTTTAAATTTTTTTTTATTATTTTAGAGATTATTTTCTTTTTATCTTTTAATTTAAAAATATATTTATTATTTTTTAATTTTATATTTGTTATTTATAAGAGTATTATTATTTTCACTTACTAAATTCACTCGTCCTTGCAGATTTTATTATTCATAATTTTGTAAATTTTACTATTTATTAAAGACAAGTATCGGATGCATCTCAAAAGCATTTCCGCAGATTTTATTATTCATAATTTTGTAAATTTTACTATTTATTAAAGACAAGTATCGGATGCATCTCAAAAGCATTTCCTTATTTATAACAAATGTACAACTATTCCGCATATATATAAGTTAATTGCTTTTTTTGGAAAAATGTATAAATTGATTTTAATAGTAATAGATAAATTAATAATGAAATTCTATTCTTATCAGATTAAAGTTATTTAATAAGGGAATTGTTGACCTTTCTATACGGAGGTTAGCAACTTTTATTAATTTAATGATAATAAAATATAAAAATATTTTTTAAATAATTTTAATAAAAAGTATTAATCTAAAATGTCTAAATTAATTTTACTCATTCTCTTTTATTCACAATAAATGTATGTATTAAATAAGAAATTGATGATGATAATAAAATAATTGTAATATTTTTAATTAATAATATAATTTTTTATTTAAATAAAAAAGTGATGGTTACCAATCTCACGTGTGATTCTGAATGTGGAGTTAGTAATTCCCGTTTAATAATCTTCTCAAATTTTAGAAATAATTGGTCACTAATTACAGCTAAACTTTGAAAATAGAAGGGTATTAATTAACTTTGAAAATGAAGTTAATTAAGGGAGACAAGAGGTTTTAAACTTTATAATTAAGAGTGACAATTTGGCCTCGCAAATCCCATTTTTTCTATTCCCGCTATGTCCAACTTGCTCTGCCTTTCCCTCCATAAATACCAGATCTTTTCCTTTGTTTTCCACTCGCAACATCCTCACTCCCTCCACAACCCTTTTCACACTCTGCAATTCTCAGAGCATTCAAACCAATGGCTGTGGTCAGCATCATCAGCATTGTTTCTCTCTTGGCACTGATTATTACAGTAACTGAAGCCAGAATTGCCGGTGTTTACAGTGGCAGTACATGGCAGAGCGCTCACGCCACCTTCTATGGCGGCAGCGATGCCTCTGGAACTATGGGTACTTCACTTCATTTAAAATCGCTTACATTCGATCCATGCACAAAATGTTTCCTTCTTTATCGTCCTTCTTAAACCTCATACTTAGGAATCTTTAGTGCTGCTCTTTCTTTTAATATTCCAACACCCATTTGTGAAATTTTTGCGAAGTTTCGATCTATGTTGTTGTTGTTGTTGTCGTCGTCGTCTTCTGCAGGAGGGGCATGCGGATATGGAAACTTGTACAGCCAAGGCTACGGTGTGAACACGGCGGCTCTGAGCACGGCTTTGTTCAATAATGGGTTGAGCTGCGGGGCATGCTTTGAGATCAAATGCGCTAATGATCCGCAATGGTGCCACGGCGGTAGTCCTTCGATCTTCGTGACGGCCACCAATTTCTGTCCGCCGAATTACGCTCTTCCGAGTGACAATGGCGGGTGGTGCAACCCTCCAAGGCCACACTTCGACCTTGCTATGCCTATGTTCCTGCAGATCGCGGAGTACCGCGCCGGCATCGTTCCCGTCTCTTATCGCCGGTACACGCCCCTTTCCCTCACTTTCTGGTTTCTTACAGCGAAAAAGCTGAATCGACTCCGATAGTGGACAGTTGCTGTCTCTTTCACTGGGAAAATATTGCATGCATGCATCATTCACACTTTCTGAAATTGCAATTGGGTTTACTCAATACATCATTCACACTTTCTGAAATTGCAATTGGGTTGCTGACTCTAAAGTCAGGTTATACGTACTATATGCACGTTCATTTTCCATTTCCATTTATAATTATAATTTAAAATTAATCTTCATATGAAATCCGCATTGATATATGTGTATTAAATTTTCAATGTCGAGCCTAGTAATAATCAAATAGAATAAAGTAGTCTTGAATATTCAAACAAGATCATTTTTATTCTTTTTAATAATAGATTCAAAATTTTCACGACATTGATCATCTTGTTTGGCATGCAAACTAGTTGAATTTCTGTCTGTTCAAATCCTCTTCCTCCTACAGTTTTTATTAAAAAAAAATATAAATCAACTAAGGCAAATGTTAATAACCATTTTTGAGAATGTTATTAAGTATTAAATATATATTTTTAATTATAGTAGTTTAATAAATAATAATATAATTAATAATAAAATCAAATTTAATATTTCATTTCTATTCTAATAAAAAATTTAATTTATTATTTATCATATTATTAAAAATAAAAAATATTTAAATTAATTAATTAAAAATATATATTTAATGTTTAACAAAAATTTAAAGCCGATATTAGGATTTGTCATCAATTAAGTATGATCAGGAGGTATGGACAACAATCAAGAGTAATTGTATTTTAAAAAACAGAGTAATTATATTTTAGTTTATTGGTTACTTTAATTATTGGGGTGGAAGGTGGTGGGCCCAAATTCTATAAGCTGGTCTATCAATCTGAATCGGGTTCCGGTTAATTCTGACAAATCTATGAAACGTCACGATTCCAAAGTTGTACTTTGTGTCGTCCGCAGTGTGCTTTACTGCGGAACGCGTAAAAAGTGAAAACAGCCTCTCATGCTGCGCCTAAAGACAAAACTTGACCAGTGGCGCCGCTCGTTGGATTTAATTACTATAATGCCGCCTGAGGACTGTTTTAAAAAGTGTTGTTTTTGAGCAGGGTGCCATGCCGGAAACGCGGAGGGATCAGGTTCACCATCAACGGCTTCCGTTACTTCAACTTGGTTTTGATCACCAACGTCGCGGGTGTAGGCGATATTGTGAGGGTCAGCGTGAAGGGATCCAGGACCGACTGGATGAGCATGAGCCGTAACTGGGGCCAGAACTGGCAGTCGAACTCTGTTCTGGTTGGTCAGTCACTCTCCTTCAGGGTGACAGGCAGTGACCGCCGCACTTCCACTTCATGGAACGTTGCTCCCTCAAACTGGCAATTTGGCCAAACTTTCACCGGGAAGAATTTTAGGGTCTGATAGCAAAATCTGGAGCTAATTGGGGCCCTTTTGGCTTCGAGTCTTGAAAAAAAAATCCCTGTTTTCGAGTCCATGTTTTCTGCTTTTGTTTAACTTTTGTTGGGAAATGGAGGGAGCAAAAGTGAAAACGTAAGGAGCTGAAGTGGCTGCATATTCTTTAGCCCGCTGCTTGCTTACCATATATTTATATGCTATGATCTTTATCATGATCAAATGCCAGTTTATCAATCTATTTCTCGAGCTTTGCCTTCTCTTCTTTTTTTTTTTTAAAGAAGGGAATTTAAGATGGAGTAAATTGGTGTTATGAGCGGAATATAGCAAGTATTCAGGAACACGCAATCAAAAAGGAAAAGAAAAGATTGTGAAAATGGTCTAACGTCCAATATCTCAATTAAATAAGAGTATTTGTTTATGCATTTGTGTTTAAAGTATATTCTATGCGTACCGTGATGTATTTTACATGTTCTTTTTTAAACGAAAGTGGAGAACGTCTAGATTAATGCATTTTAATTACATTCTGATCGATAGCATCAATTTCTCTTTCTAACGTGGAAGTATTTTATGCTAGAATCATGGAGAGATATTTTCACTTCTAATCCTATATAAATAAAGAAATCATATATTATTTGCATAATTTATAATTAAAAAGAAATATTTAAATTAAGAAGATAATTTTTTATTTGAAAATTAAAAAATTATATTCCATTAAATTTCTTTCATTTAACGTATCTTTTTTGTATGGAGCCTTTGTCATAAATCATAATCTAAGTTCAAACCCTTTAAAATGTACATATATCTATGAAAAATTACCTTTATACTTAGAGGTTCCCCTTTTCAGACAAGTATTATAACTAGGTGTACAAATTATATTCATAAGTAGTAGTAAATTATATTAGAAAATCGATCCTAGATATGATCCTAATTTATACTTAGATTGATTCTTGATTATTTTGTCAATCTTAGATTGATGTAATTAGATAAATAAATTATAATTAGACTATGAATAAATAAATTTCAATGTTGAGCACATTTTGCTCAAGCAATACAGAATTCTATCTTTAAATTTAAGTCCAGATAATATAATAATATTTCTTATTTATTCACTTAAGTAGCTGAGATCGCGTAGTAAAAGAATCCCTAAACTCACTTAACATTAATGTTGATTTCATCCTTTGGTGTTAAATATTTGCTTCTTTCTCGGAGCAAGGGAAACAAAAGAATCACCCTCCGCAATCGACGGCGGAGCCAACATTTCTAATCCTAGGGATACCACATATACAAAATTTTATAGATTATATACAACTAGGTTTAAGGCTTCTGCGGTGGATGGGTCTTTTTTTAAATATAACCATTCTTTTCTAAGGTGAACAAAAGATTTTGATTTTTTTTATATTTTTATTTTTTCGGATAAGTTGGAGCTAAGGTTATTTTTTTATAATATTAATAAGTTTTAAAACTCGAGATTTTTTAATTTTTTTATTTATAAGATCTTGACTTTTGAATATTATTTTAATGTAATTTATTTTTTTTAATTTTTTGTTTTGATGTTTTTGATAAATTTTTAAGCATATTCATTAAGTTTGAAGATAAGCTTTTTTTTTTTAAGTTAATATGAATCTTTTATTATCTTTTTATAGTTATACTTTTTTTCTCAACAGATTAAAGTGATGATTAGTTTTTTGTAATAATACATGTGGGTTTTTGTTCTCATATACTTAAAATTTTTAGTTATTTTTATCTTAAAGGTGCTAATTTACAATATCATTTTAACATAATAAATTTATAGTATAATATTTATGTAAAATTACTTTACTAGTACTTTATGATAAATTATACATTCTAATTTTAAATTTTAATTTCTTTCTTTTTCCTCCATTTTCTTACCTTCTTTTCATATAAACAACAATGACAACAAAAATAACAAACAACTATAACAACAAATATAATAATAATATATTTTATAAATTTTAATATTCTTCTCATTCTTACTCTTTTTGGAAGTAATTTAACTAAGCTTACTCTTTACTTTTATTACTATTATTATCATCATCATATGATTTGATTTCTATCACTTGATATCGTGAAATGAAATCTCTCTCACTCTCTCTCTCTCTCTCTCCCTCTCCCTCTCCCTTCTACTCTAAAACTTTCATCTCATCTTTGATCAAAATTATAATTGATTATTTACCCTTCAAATTTATATAGTTAGCATGCTCATCACTACTTCAATTAAATTTTTTTAACATTTTATTATAATACATAATCATAAATAATTTTATATTAATAATTATTTTTTATAAATAATGTTGTATTTATTAAATAATATTAATACAAATAATAATAATTTCAAATTTATGTAAATAAATAAATAATTAAATCTCAATCTTATTTTAGTAAATAAATAAAAATAAAATTATATGCATGAAAATACAAAAATTTTTTGTATTAACTATTAAACCAAAATAGCACAATTACAACGTGTTTTGAAAAGAATAGAATTACCGAAATAGGAACTTCTTTTATCACATATTAAAATTAAAAAAAATTATTTTTATAAAAATTAAAAATAAAAGAATAAAAACTTGGAGAATTTTTAATTTTATAAAAATTAAATTAATATAAAATTTTAATTATAAATAAAATTAATAAAAATTCAATTTTTAGAGATTAAAATAAATTTTTGGTTAAAATAAAAATAAAACTAAATAAGAACTTGGAAGTATAAAGCCTTACACAAAATCACAAAATAATCTCTTTCTTTCACCTTTTTTTTTAAATAATTATCCTATATGAATTATTGTTGTATTAAAAATTCAAATAACAAAGTTATCTTTTTAAGAAAAAGAAAATGTAGATAGACACAAGGTTAAAAAAGAATTTATTTATTCATTTATTTTAAATTTTTTATTGATATCATTGTTTACATACCAAATAATAACATGTTATTTTTTAACAGTTTAGTTATTAATGAAACTTAATTATATATTTCTTTTACCTTTTTTTAAAATAATTATCCCATATGAATTATTATTATATTAAAAATTTAAACAACAAAGTTATCTTTTCGAGAAAAAAAATGCAAATAAACACAAGGTAAAAAAAAGAATTTATATGTTCATTTATTTTAAATTTTTTATTAATGTTATTGTCTGTATATCAAATAGTGACATGTTATTTTTTAATAGTTTAGTTATTAATGAGACTTGATTTATTCATTTCTTTAATAGTTTAGTTATTAATTAAACTTAATTTATCTATTTCTTTAATAATTTAGTTGTTAATAAAATTTAATTTATCCATTTGTTTTATATTTTTTGTTGATATTACTACTTAGAGATCAAATAGTATCATGCTCTTTTTTGATAGTTTATTTATTAATGAGATTTGATTTATTTATTTATTTTAAATTTTTTATCAATGTTATTGTTTGAAAATTGAATACTAATATGTTTTTATTTGATAGTTTGATTATTATTAAGATTATATTTATCCATTTATTTAAGAATTTTTGGTTGATGTTACTATTTAGAGATTAAAAAGTAACATATTTTTTTTTAGCAATGCGATTGTTAATAAGACTTAATTTATCTATTTATTTTAGATTTTTAGTTAATGTTATTATATGAAAATTAAATAGTAATATGTTACTATCTGGAGACTAAATAATAATATATATTTTTTACAGTTTAGTTATTAATGAAACTTAATTTATTTATTTATTTTAAAAAAATTTATTGATGTTACTGAGTAAAGACCAAACAATAATATGTTCTTTTTTAGTAATTTAATTGTTAATGAAACTTAATTTATCTATTTATTTAAAATTTTTTATTAATATTATTGTTTGGAGACTAAATAGTAATATATTATTATTTAATAGTTTAATTATTAATGAGATTTGATTTATCTATTTATTTTAAAATTTTTTATTGATGTTATTATTTAGAGATCAAATAATAACATAATTTTTTTTAATAATTTGATTGTTAATGAGACTTAATTTATCTATTTATTCAAAGTTTTGATCGATATTACTATTTGAATGTTAAATAGTAACATGTTACTATTAGAGACCAAGTAGTATCATACTCTTTTCAATAGTTTAGTTGTGAATGAAATATAATTTATTTATATATTTAAGATTTTTTATTGATGTCATTATTTGGAGACCAAACAATAATATCTTATTCTTAAGCAGTTTGATTGTTAATGAAACTTGATTTATCTATTTATTTTAAATTTTCGATCAATGTTACTATTTTACTTGGTAATTTTCTTATTAATGAGAATATATTTGTCTAATTATTTTAAATTTTTTATTGATGTTACTATAAATAATAACATCCTCTTCTTTAACAATTTAACTATTAATAAGACTTGATTTTATTGTTTGATTTGTAAATAGTAAAATATTATTCTTTAGTAATTTTATTATTGATGAGACTTGATTTATTCATTTATTTTGAATTTTTAGTTAATTTTATAATTTATAAACTAAATAGTAACATACTATTTTTTAATAATTTGATTATTAATGAGTTTTAATATATTTATTTATTTTATATTTTTAGTTAATATTACTACCAGGAGATCAAATAGTAACATACTTTTGTTTAACAGTCTAATTGTTAATGAGATTTAATTTATCTATTTATTTAAAAAAAAATTTAATCGATGTTATTATTTAAAAATTAAATAATAATATACTCTTCTTTGATAGTTTGGTTATTATTGAGACTTAATTTATCCATTTATTTAAAAAAAATTATGTTACTATTTGAAAATTAAATAATAATATACTTTTTTTTAACAATTTCATTATTAATGAAACTTAATTTATTTATTTATTTTAAATTTTTTATCAGTGCTACTATTTGAAAACTAAATAATAACATGTTACTATCTGAAGACCATACAATAACATATTTCTTCTTTAGTAGTTTGATTATTAACGAGACTTAATTTATTCATTTATTTAAAGATTTTTAGTTGATATTACTATTTAAAAACTAAATAATAACATAATCTTTTTTAGCAATTTAATTATTAATGAAACTTAATTTATCTATTTATTTTAAATTTTTTATCAATATTACTATTTGTAAATAGTAGCATATTACTATTTGAAAATCATACAGTAACATATTCTTCTTTGTCAGTTTAATTATTAATGAGACTTGATTTATCTATTTATTTAATTTTTTTATTAATGTCACTATCTAAAGATTAAATAGTAACATATTCTTCTTTGATAGTTTAGTTGTTAATGAGATTGGATTTATTTATTTATTTTAAATTTTTTATCGATGTTATTATTTGAAAATCAAATAGTAACATACTTTTATTTGACAGTTTAATTGTAAGTGAGATTTGATTTATCCATTTATTCAAGAATTTTTAGTTGATGTTACTATTTGAAAATTAAATTGTAACATACTCTTCTTTAGTAGTTTAGTTGTCAATGAGACTTGATTTATCTATTTATTTTGAGTTTTTAATCGATATTACTATTTAGAGATCAAATAGTAACGTGTTACTATTTACTCTTATTATTTACTGTCTAGAGATCAAACAGTAATATACTTTTCTTTGATAGTTTAGTTATTAATAAGATTTAATTTATTTATCTATTTAAAATTTTTAGTTAATATTACTGTTACTGTTTGGAGATGAAACACTAATATGCTCTTCTTTGATAGTTTAGTTATTAATGAAATTTAATTTATTCATTTAATTAAATTTTTTTTGTTGATATTACTATCTGTAGATTAAACAGTAATGTCCTATTTTTTTATAATTTGATTGTTAATGAGACTTAATTTATCCATTTATTTTAAATTTTTAGTCGATGTTATTATCGAGATACTAAATAGTAACATATTACTATTTTCTTTGACAGTTTTATTATTAATGAAAATATATTTATTTAATTATTTTAAATTTTTTATTAATGTTACTGCAGATAGTAATATACTATTATTTGGTAGTTTGATTATTAATGAGACTTAATTTATCTGTTTATTTTAAATTTTTTATTGATTATTAATGAGACTTGATTTATCCATCTATAACAGTAATATATTATTCTTTAACAGTTTTGTTATTAATGAGACTTAATTTATCTATTATTTTAAATTTTTTATTGATGTTATTATTTGCAGATCAAATAATAATATGTTATTTTTTAATAGTTTAATTATTAACAAGACTTAATTTATTTATTTATTTTAATTTTTTTATTAATATTATTATTCGGATACTAAATAGTAAACAGTAACACTTTATTGTTTGGCCTATAAATAGTAATATATTATTCTTTAAAAATTTTATTATTAATGAAAATATATTTATCTGATTATTTTAAATTTTTAGTTAATGTTACTATTTGAAAACTAAACAATAACATGCTGTTTGAAGATCAAATAGTAACATGTTATTCTTTAATAGTTTCGTTATTAAAAAAGTCATTAAAATACTACTGGATACCGAAAGAATTGAGAAATAAAAATTTGATGTGAGATTTAAATGAATTTAAATTGAGAAAAATGAAGTCAAAATTAACAAAATAACAAGAAAATGAAGAAAAATTGAGAAAAGTCATTCAAAAAAGGTCTTTTTCTCCAACATGAGTGGGGAAAAAACCTTCGACTTTTATAGATGCATATATCACAAAAAGTTATATGAAATAGACATAATTTACCCCAATCAAATGATCGAGTAAAAAGTTATGGTCATTCAAAATTTTGAATTTAATTTATACATTTTCTGGTTAAGTAAACCTTACCAAAATTAAATTCTCTTATTTTCTGTCAAAAGATCACAGGAAGACGAATAAAAACAAATGATCATATATAAAAATTAGTTGCCTAATCATAGAGTTATGCCCTTTTAAAGTTTCTAATTCATGATAACATTCTCATGATTAAAAAATAGTATTTTCATAATATAATTGTAATAATTTATAAAAATGGTACCTATTTGGAATAAAGATTAACATTAGCACTTCTTTGAAAAGAAGTCTAGGAAGTGATACTAAAATGTAATTTACCATACAAAAAATTAATCATCACTCTAATTTGTTGAAAAAAAAGTAGAACTATAAAAAAATAGTAAAATATTTATATTAACTTAAAAATAATTTATCTTTAAACTTAACAAAGATGTTTAAAAATTTATCAAAAACATCAAAACAAAAAATTAAAAAAATTGATTGCATTAAAATAGTATTCAAAAGTCAAGACCTCATGAATAAAAAAATTAAAAAATTTTGAGATTAAAAATTCACAAATATTATAAAATAAGTAATTTTAGCTCCAACTTATCCAAAAAAGAAAAAGAATAAAAATAAAAAAAGAAAGTTAAAATCTTTTATTCACTTTAGAAAAGAATGCTTATGTTCAATTTATCCAAAATTCCTAATTTATGATCACATTCTTATGGTTAAAAAAAGATATTTTGAGAATATAATTGTAATAATTCATAAAAATAATATTTATTTAAAATAAAGATTAACACTAACACTTCTTTGAAAAGAAATCCAGGAAGTGGTATCATAATGCAATTTACCGTACAAAAAATTAATCATCACTCTAATTTGTTGAAAAAAAGTAGATGTATAAAAAAATATTAAAAGATTCATATTAACTTTAAAAAAATTATCTTCAAACTTAATGAATATACTTAAAAATTTATCAAAAATATCAAAATGAAAAATTAGAAAAACTAATTGTATTAAAATAGTATTTAAAAGTCAAGACCTTGTGAATAAAAAAATTAAAAAATTTTAAGATTAAAAATTCACAAATATTATAAAAAAATAATCTTAGCTCCAACTTATCCAAAAAATAAAAAGAATAAAAATACAAAAAGAAAGTCAAAATCTTTTGTTCACTTTAGAAAAGAATGCTTATGTTCAAAATATTTTATAAATCTATTTAAATATTTTTAGTTTTATATATAAATAATAAAATATAATATAATAATATATATAATATTAAAATTAATTTGATATTATAAAATATATGATATTATTATCATGTATAAATTATTATTACTTTTTTTATATATTATTTGGTAAACATTATTATTTATATATTTATTTACATATTATTAATTAAAGACTAAAGGATTAAATTATAATTTTATTAAATTGAAAGTTAAAGAATAAAATTATAATTTTTGAATTTGAAAAAGCTAAATCTATTCTTTTCTACTGAAGAATGCAGAAAAATTGATAAAAATTTAATGGTTAGAAAAGTGCCACATAAGCAAAACTTCTTGCTCTAATAAAAAATTTAAAAATTTTGAAATTAAAAACTCACAAATATTTTAAAAAAAATGTAATCTTAGTTTAACTTATCTAGAAAAAAAAAAGAATAAAAATATAAAAAAAGTCAATCTTTTTTTCACTTTAGAAAAGAATGTTTATGTTTAAAATATTCTATAAATCTATTTAAATTTTTTAATTTTATAATAAATAATAAAATATATAATATTATTATTTATTTATATATTATTTAGTAAATATTTTCATTTATATCTTTATTTACATAATATTAATTAAAGATTGAAGGAGTAAATTATAATTTTATTAAATTGAAAGTCAAAGGATGAAATCATAATTTTTGAATGTTGAAAAAGCCGAATCCGTTATTTTCTGTTGAGAAGTGCAGCTGATAAAAATTTAATGATCAAAAGAGCGTTACATAAACAAAGCTTCTTGCTCTCGTAAAATACTAGGGCATGTAAATCTACACCAAAGAATAAAGGAAGGGGGAAAAAAGAATAAAATAAAGACAACAAAGAAGAAAAAACAGACACGTCATATGTACATATTACACAGACTAAGGATTGTCATATAAGAAGATAGACTAGAGAAAGTAAACGTTCAGGAAGGTTCATTGCTTTTCCAGAAAGTGGAGATAGTAAACCAGATAAAGGATCTTGATAAATTTTGATATTTTAGGAGCTACAATGGCACTTATGAGGTAACTATTTAACTAACTTGCATCCACTACGGGATGGAATTTTTCGGGTTCAACAGACACACACTGATATAGACATGCCTCCATTGAAAATACAAAACTGGTGCATGTTGTGTTAGCTCAAAAATAAAATGAAGCATCTAAGAGCATTAATTATGCTATGTTAATCAACAATTACATTCTAAGTTGATTAATATAGTCATCTTTGTCGCTTGAGAGACTTGGTCGTTTTCAGTTCCTGTATTATGTATCTGATTATCTCTTTCAGATTTGCTTTTCTTGCCTCCTTGAAGTTCCAAAGTTCAGGAACCACATACCGTCCACTCGGATTGTACTCATTCAATTCTAAAAGTGCATCCGCTACAGCTCTAAATGCTAACTTGCCACAGGTGCTTCTCAACTCCTTCAGTTGACCGTCATCTTCGTCAATTACTTCCTGCACTTCCAATGCACAGAAAGTTAAGAGATCTCCTCAAATTGAAGTTGTTATAAAACGTGTTTTGGAGTCCATTAGTGCATCTTTGTCTAATAATTGTAAGTATTGCCACCAAACATTTAGAAGCAAAGTGAGCCAGATAAGGTATCAAATATATTAAGATAGTAAACAAAGGAGAAAGATGATAACTACTTGCAGTTTCCCATTTATGAGTTCTCTTTTGAAAGGATGCCAATTTGGATCCGCCACATTTGATTGCCATATCGAACTCAGCTCTGCAGATTTCACTCCCCAATCTTCAGTGAATTTTCGCGAGCATATATATTTAAAGGGTTCCTGATCTACCTCTCCCATCCTTTTAATTCCAAAAGTGGATTGTCCACCACAAATATCTTCAAAACCCTGTACCGTAAAATTAGGCGTAATTCTCTGTAAAACCTTCTATTCATTGAGATGTCTTTTCAGATTGCTAGAAAAGGTGAGCATCTGTAACATTCGCAAAAAGGTTCAAAATAGAGGCTGCAATCTTACATTTAACAATTCTTTCCGAGCATCTTGGAGCTCGAGATTACTTGAGTGCTCTTTAAGTATAAGGGCTTGGTTAAGAGCCTCCATGGATTGCAGTTCCTCCTTCTTCTCTGCTAATTCACTTTGTAAGATTTCAATCTGGATTGCGAGCATAGAGGTACTCTCTGTCGATTTTTGGGATTTCAGCTGTAACATTTTTTGACAATTTATGTCAGCAACGTTCAATATGTTATTTGGTATTTCCAGAAAGGTTAGGCATAATAGTAGTAATACTAAGCAAAAACTCAGTAGAAAAGACAAACAGATACATAAACATAATGAAAGCCTATCAACTACCATATCCCTTTCATATGATACAATCTAGTTATTCCAAACATATTTATGGAGCCATTAACTCAGAAAAGCAGCTGCATATAAATTCAAGACAGTGCCAATGTGCCACAGAAGTATGGAACAGATCTTAAATATATTATTGGTGTCATATTTAGAATTAGAAACAAGCAGAACCCGAAACAAAGAAAAAAAAAAGAAATAGAGATTTACTTACTACATCTTTGCATAATAGCATGTTTAACTTGTCTATCTCGACCATTAAAGTCTTCCTCTCAAGGTCATTTTGAAGTTCTCTTTTTTCCAATTCTTTAACTCTTTCTTGCAACTTCAAATTCTTAGCAGACATGATCTGCATTCTCCTCATCTCTGCAAAATAAATTAAATTTAGACAATTACTTTTGTCTGAGGCATTTTGTACAACTTAGCTGTGAGATTGCGAATACACCACAAAACTGCTAAACCAATGTTCCAAGCACAATTCATAACATAAGACCAAGATATACAATTTCAGTGCATTTACTAGAAAATTGTTAGTGTTGAGCCAATTGACAAAGTGCAAACTGAGAATGCCATTGAGGAGATTGATGACAGCATAACCAAGCTCAAATAGATGTTAGAGGGGATTTATGAATAATCATTTTAGGCCAAAGCTTTGCTATGCCAGCTTCCTATGAATGCTTTCCAGTGACTTGAAAAATAGCAAAATTGGGTGAACTTCAGTATGTATAAGAGTATAAAACTAAGATGCAGGCACTTCTGCATTGATTATATTCACAAGACCAAGCTGTTTATCGATTGTCTTCATAGAAAACGTTCCTGCTAGCTCAAAATGGTATCTACGAGCATGTAATAGGCTCTAATGATGCTAAGACCTGTGTACACGCAAACGTGTTTGTAATGATCTCTGGATATAGGAAAATACTAGTAACTAAGAAGATTAATTTATTCAGAATACTATTGAACAGAGTTAGGGGTAAATACACATATGTATTCTAGATGAAGAGGTCCTCACCCAAAACCATTGTTTCAAGTATCAATTGGCCACATTTTCCTCTTCATTGACGGGGAAGAAGGAACTGGCTTTAAACACCGGCAAACCAACAAAGCAACAAGATAAATTTGAAATTTGCAAAGGGTCACAAACCTCGATCATATGCTCGTTGCAACCCAGCTTTCTCCCCTGTCGTTACATTTAGAGTTGTAGAGATTTCATCAATCTGCTGCTCCATTTCCAATAATCTTTGGTTTTTGACATCCATTTCCTTTGCAAGTTTTGAAACAAGACTGCGGGCCTTGTGTAACTCTTCAAGAACAAAGTTTTCCATTTCAACTTAAACCTACAGATAAAGGCTCCAATTCATCGGTCATATACAGGTAACGAATTGAAAAAACATATAACAAATGTATACATGGTTGCCATGAGTATGTATGTTTTTTTATGTCTTTTAATATCATTAACAAAAAGCCAGCATATTTTCCATTAAATTGATGTACATTAAGGAAGAATTTTGAATCTAAAATCGGTGAATTTACTGTGATATACACTACAGTACTGAATGCTAAAGACAAAAGACTTTAAAAAACCCTTGAAACCTGTTGGCATTCATCTTGGGACAAATTTCAAATGGATTTTCCTGGTTTTCAATAATAGCCCTTTCCTAGAAACCACCTTGATGTCAAGTTCAATATGCGTGGGCAATGCATTGAGGCAGCCAAACCTTATAGACTACTCCAACTATAACTGCATTGACAATTTTTGCCAGTTTTTCCCTCAAATTTTTACAGCAACTGCCTACCAAGGAAAAACCCCCAAAAATAAAAAAGAATTTTTTCCCTCCTTTTCTGTCTATGTTGAGAGGATAAAAAAAAGGATCGAAAGTAGCTGTTGTTACTATTTCTCCCTTATGCTTTTGCTGGGTGGGGGAACAGTAAATGGTTTAATGACTTAATTGGCAAGTGTTTGGCTGCTAAGAAAATGAAGATCAAAATTTTCAGAAGTTGACCCTCGTTCCAGCATTGAAAACTTTGAAATTCATAAACAGTGCCCCTGACCCAAGAATCGACCATAAGAAGCCGTTGTCATTTTCTCAACAACAGTGGGTAACTAGAAACGAATGAGAAAAGTACAAAAATAAAAAAACGAATAAGTTGAATTTCCATTACCGGAGGCAAGCAGAACGAAGACCGAACAGAAAACCCAAATTCAACAATGCTCAGGCTGGCTGCTAAATGCCTCTCAATTTCTGCTCGCCTTCGCGCTGTAGCTCACGCGGCCACGCTATCTTTCCTTTGTGCGTGTGCGGGTGTTTTTTTTCCCTCCATGTTGGCAGTTTAATAAATACCATTCTTAATCACAGTAGTTGTCCGTACTCCCGAGGAGACATCGAATAGAGATTTCTGGTGGGCAAAAAAATTCTGAGAAAATGTTATTATTTGCTTGAAAATATATGTTTTTTTAATAAAAAAATATGAGTTTATTATTTTATTTTTTTTTGGAGAAAACTCACTAGAGTTTATATATCAAAATTTTAATTTTAATTTTAATTCTTTTGATAACAATAGTAATAAAATAATTCTCTCCAAAAATATTATCTTATCAAATAAATTTTCACCTTTTTTTCCAGAATTGACATTGCCGTTTCACTGATCGACAATCATCCTTGTAACAGAGATTATATCAGAAAGAATTCCCAGGCAGAATCTGCCGGAAAGTTCTCAAGGAAAATGTTCCTTCAATTCGGTGCTACAGCTGATTCCTTAAGCAAGGCATCGACCTTGGTGTGCAGCATTAGCACGGACGCTCACCTCTACGACGATCCCGAAGATGTAAACATTGCTCCTCTATTCGATAGCAAGTTTGATTCCGAGAAATGCGAAGCTCTTAACCGATTACTAGCTCGCATTGCTCAAGGCTTCGATGTTTCCAATTTCTTCCTTCAGGTTTCACTCTTCGGCACTATAGTCAATTTCTCATCAATTTTTTTGATGAAGTTTTGCGCCGGCTTTGATTTCTTTCGGAAAGTGTTACGGTTATTTAATAATGATTAGCTGTTTAGATAATTATCTTACTTTAACAGGGACTAGTATATGTAATTCATTGATCAATCGCCAAACTGCAGAGTTCATTGGTGATAACACGTGAGAAAACCTTTGAGAATTTGACGGTATAGGAGGTTATAGATCTTTGATAATGTTTCTCTCTGTTAAAATGAAATTACAGGTTGTTAAAAATGTTGCATCTCAATAATTGGAAGAAGGTGGTATGCTTGTACCTCTTGCATTATGCTCAAAAGTATGTAGCTGCAGTAAGCTCTTTACTTGACCTGTATTGCACAATTTGATGGCAGTAGTAGCATGTCTATTTCCTTATTTGTTTCTAGCTTTTGCATCTCCCTTCTTTGGAGGGTTATTTTCGCTTTAAGTTCAATAAGTTGATTAACAAAGAAGTAGTTTCATTTATGTCTTTTGGGAAACTTCACTATGAGCTTCCGATGTCCTAAACCATGTCAGATTATGGGCAAGTCGATTTTGGCCAACAACACAATCATGCATAAGAATATGCCTATGAAATTCCATATGTGCCTCGGTTTGCTGGCCTGTTGCATTCTATGCCCTTGGAGTTTCAGAACATAGCAAGTTGTTCTTACTAATAATTTTCTTATTGTTTCATTTGTCTTGATATTTAGGCATTCAAATGAAGCGATTGTTTTCATAAGGACTTTGGGGACCCAAATCCATTGGTGAGGGCATGGGCACTTCGCACCATTGCTGGAATTTGCCTCCATGTAGTTGCACCTCTAGTGATTGTTGCTGTGGGAAAATGTGCTGGAGATCATTCTGTCTATGTTAGAAAATGTGCTGCTAATGCTCTTCCCAAGCTTTATGATTTGCGGCAGGAGGCCCATACTGCTGCCATTGAAGAGGTGAGATCCACAGATGTGTTTATTATCACAGTTATCATTGTTTTTATGACTTTATTTCATTTCAATAGATTTTGAGATTATCTGAATGACATAATATTCTGGAAAATAAAGGTCATGATAGTGTGGCTCATTTTTGCTTATACTGTTCTTCATTACAATTGTTCTTTATGCTTGTTGAAAGGTTCTCAAGGAGATATATTGTGAGGTTCATCCCGAGGTGTCCAGCATAGGTCATTCTAGCTGTGTTGTCAGATACGTATTTTACTGTTCATGTGTCTCTGTGTGCTTGCAGGTATCTTTGCATGGGCATTGATCAATCTGTTATTTGAGAAGCATTATAGATTCCACTAAAAAATTTTAATCCTTATTTAATGCAGATAGTTGGACTATTACTAAATTACAATTCTGCAGGAGTTGTTGGAGCAGCCGCTTCTGCATTTGCTACTGTTTGCCTGAGTAATTTCTCGTTGATTGGAAGAAACTACAGAAGGCTGTGTGAGATTCTTCTTGATGTTGAAGAATGGGGTCAAATAATTCTGATTGGGATTCTTCTGTAGTATGTGATGGCAAGGTATGGTCTTGTTAAAGAATCCATCTTGTCATCTTTGTGTCTTAAAGAAGGCTACAATTCTGAAGTGGGTGAATCAAATGATTTATTAAAAGAAGGTTTTGGATATGCCTCTGAGAAGATTGTTTATGAATCAGCAAATATGATTTTCCAAAGTTATATTGAAGGGCCAGATGAGTACCTACTGCGATCAAGTTGTAAAAATTGGGTTCCTCCTAAATTAAATGTATCACAATTTACGTCTTGCTGTAATGATGATGTGAACATCATACTTTGTTGTACATCATCATTGTTATGGAGTAACAACAGTGCAGTTGTACTTGCAGCTGCCGGTGTACACTGGATAATGGCTTCTCAGGAGGATGTTAAATGAATTGTTAAACCGCTGTTGTTTGTCCAGAGATCATCATATGCGGCTAGATATGTGGTATGCCAAGTTTATTAAACCCTTTCAAATTCAATATTTTTATTCTGGAAATTGACACGTATCTTGACTTTTCTGACACATATATGTTACTGCCTGTTTTCTTCACTGACTCATGCTGGTGTTTTTCTATATTCAAGTGTTTGCTAAAGCAATGCCTTTTCTCTTTTCTCCTCACTATGAAGACTTATTTATATGTTCCTCAGATACGTATCAAATAAAAGCTTTGAAGCTTGAGATACCTGCTTCCGTTGCTACTGATTCATCCATTTTATCCATTCTGAAAGAATAAGGTATTTTATTTCAGATTTTAAGATTTCTTTTTCCACTAAGTTGTGATTAATGGGTGATGACTTCCTTTTAATCAGAAGGTTTTCTCAATTTTTAGACCCTAATTTCCTTGTAAATTCAATAGAATGATAACAGACACTATGTCTTTTTTCTATCATACACTCTACTTTTTAAGTTTTTCTCAATTTTTGAACTGTTTTCTTGCTTACACTTGATGTATTCTTTTAAATCTATGAAATTTTGTGATTCTGTTAGAATATAGATTCATTTAGTGTGAGCTAACTTAGGCCTACAAATTTAAAATTCATATGTATGGTCTCACTAAGGCACCTTGTTATGGACAAAAGAGCCATGAAAGGAACTTCATTATGTTTATTTAGCATGCACTGACACCTGATCATGGGTTTCATTAATTGTTTATGGCTGTTTGCATGTATCTCTCTATAATTTGTCCGTCTTTGAATTGCAGCACTTAAAACAACATTTAGTATCTTACCTTAGTGCCTAAATTGATGCATTTCTTAGTGGGTTGTTAGGATTATATTAAAGATTCAGATAGGAGATTTGCTGCTGACACAGTTGCTGCAATTGGTCTGTGTGCTCGGAAACTTCCAAAATTGGCCAATACATGCTTGGAAGCGTTGTTGACTCTGATAAGATGGGGTGTGTTGCTTCTTGTTATAGCTATTTATCAAAGATATACTGTGATACTGTGATTCTTTTATAATATTCATATTTGCAGAATATTTGTTTGGTGAAATTAGTTCCATGGATGGAGAAGATGGTGTCATAGTCGGGGCAATCATGTCCACCCAATCAATCATTAAATTAAATCCATCCAGTTATGAGAAGGTATTATACTTTATTTTTCCCATGAAACTAGCATTAATATATCTTTTCTCTATTCTACTCTGTCAGTTCCATTAATTTGGTACTTTCTTCTATTTGGTGTTGCAATGACTGTGTTAGTATTTGGTATTATTTGCAATCTCATGATGCTCTGTTTCTGCTTTCTGAATGACCTCTTTCAATTGTTAAAGGTTGTAATCCAATTGATCTGTCATTTGAATAAGATCAAGGTTCCCACTGCCCGTACAATGATTATTTGGATGATTGGGGAGTATTGCTCTCTGGGTAAGATCATTCCAAGGATGTTGACTGCGGTGCTTAAATATCTTGCTTGGTGCTTTGTTCAGAAGCATTAGAGACAAAGCTTCAAATTCTTAATGCAACAGCCATGGTATGTCATCAAGTTAATTTTGTTCTTGTTTCATATTGGGTGATCCATGCAGTTATTTGACAGATGCTATGCCATTTGTATTGTTCTCCTTGTACTTGCTTCTGTAATTTCATTTGTATCATTAACCCTCACTGTGTTTTGATATTTGGAGATTTCTATATTATCTTCTTGGGGGATTTATAGTACACTGAAAGTGACCTCTATTGTCCCCCTCCAACATTCTCTTCTTTTCACAAACAAGAAGTTCACAAGTTGAGGATGCGTTAGGGATCAAAAGAAAATGAAATATTATGATGGAAAGTACCTCAGTCCAATTGAGCACTTCTAGCCTTTTGTATATTTGGCAAATAACCCACTGAAAATAATCAATGGTCAAATGTCATAAATAGGCCTAAGATGCCTTTTTCTCATAAATAGGTCGAGTGTGATAATATATGTTCATTCTATATGGCTTATTGCCTTTTTAGTTTTGAAGTTAGGTGTTGTAAATTTGTGTAAAATTTATGTACTGTTAAATGTGGAAGGTGCTATGACGAAATTTTTTTAATGTTTTGCATTAGAGCATCTTATTGCTGTTTGATTTTAGTGTTGCAGAGGAAGCTTTTGTTAACACCCCTCCCAAACCCTCATTAAATAACACTGGTAAAAAGGAGTTAGGATACAAGCAAGGACTTTATCTTTACAGCCTTTGCTCAAAGGTCTTGCTAAGCATCAAGGGAGATGATATCTGGACCTTAAGGAAGGTTTTAACCTATGTAGTCAAACTAGCTGAGTGTGACCAAAACTATGATATTCATGATTGTGCACGTGTTCTAAAGAAACTTTTCACATGCAATTTGGAGTCTCCATGAGACAAGGAAGAAGGAAATGATCGATTCATAAACCATGACACAGCCTATGTGCTTGCAGACTGCTTATTTCGGGGAAATACAAAAGCAGTGACACAGTCATCTGAACCTATCAATTACCGATGTTATCTTCCTGGTTCTCTTTCACAGATAGTAGTCCATGCAGCTCTGGGCTATGAGCCTCTACCAAAAACTTTGTAGTCTTACAAAGATCCTAACCAACCTGATGAAACTACTGAGGATGGCTCAGAAGAGGAGGATTGTCCTGACACATTTGGATCTCTGAATGAGGATAGTGCTTCCAATTATAGTTCTGAAAATTCAATAACTGGTTCAAAGTGATGTCAACAGCAGTGATGAGATTGTTTCTGCCAATGGTGACAACAATGTTGGTCCATTGATTCAAATTTCAGACAATGACAATGTTTATGAAAACCAGCATGATGTGTCTCACTCTGGAACAGATGATTCCAGAGACTTAATGTCAATTCAAGCGCTTGAGTCATGGTTGGGTGAGCATCCAGGGTTGCCTAGAGAAAGCACAATGGAGCAAAGTTGAATTCGTAGATCTTCAGCAAGAATAAGCATTAGGAACGTTGGAAGCTGGACCAAAACTAAATGTTATGCACTCTTAGATCCTGGAAATGGGAATGGGAATGGGTTGAAGGTGAATTATTCATTTTCATCTGAGACTTATAGCATATCCCCACATCTTGTATGTCTAGAAGCTTCCTTTGAAAATTGTGGTTCTGAGCCCATGTTTGATATAAGTCATAATGGATTGAGGTTCTAGCAAAGGCCCAGATTCTACAGACCAGATTTCATCCACATTTGAAGGCTAATTTTAACTAATCTTCTTGTAGTGGCTGTCTTTATTCCTTTTCTTCAAATCTTTCCAGTAAAACATTATTCTTATTGTGTTGATGATGTGCTCTGATAACTACTTTCTGTGTCTTATCTTTTACTGGGTTGCTTGAATTAATATTATTGCTTATCATAAAATATAATTGAATTAATATTGATGGTAATTTTTGGAGGATAGTTTATCCTCTTTACTTAAATAAAATCTTTTTCTATTAAAAAAAATTAGTATTGCTTATCACTTTCTGGTGAAACTTTGAATTTAAAGGACCTTTGCAATTTTGAACTTTGGTCTATAGATGGGCCATGGTCTTCAAATGTGCTCAGATACTCCTTTGGCATTTTTCTGCAGCATGTTGGGATCACATACTGATATACCAAGTTTGGTTTCCATGGAGGAGATCCCCTCTCTGGAGCCTGGTCGGACAGAAAAAAGGACTCTACATGTTTGTTTCCATCACCACCTTTTGCCTCTGAAGTTGGCCTTGTTTTGCAATGACAAGTTAAGGCCCGACATTGGATACTTAGTTAAATCCCTTTCAATTAGTATTGAAGCCTTCAGAGATAAGGAATCTCATCTTCAACTAATGTTTGAATATGTGAGGAGATACGTCAGGGTAGGGAACAATCCTTTTAGATACAAAGAGTTTAAGTGTGGTATTGCCAATTCTCAGCATTGATGCAATTGTGAGTTGACTTCCAGCAACAAAAATAGAATTGACTCTTCACATTAGACAACAATTCTGTTTTTATTATGAATTTGCTTTCTGTTGTTTTTTTTTCCCCATTACTTTTTCCATGTTATTGATCATCATTTTGAATCTGATTTTCTTGCATAATGTGCCTCAGTTGCACCTTCACTGATCCCATTGGTGAGCTGGACAAGGGAAGCAACACTTAAACGGAGGACACATTTCTTGTGATATGCGAGAACTTGGCGCTGAGGATGCTTAGCAATGAAAATCTTTTCCTTGTATCTGTGGATTTGCCGATTGCTGCCAACTTTGATGATGCATCTGGTTTGTGCTTGCGGTTCAGCAGTGAGATCTTTAACAATTCCATACCTTGCTTAATTACACTAACTGTCGAGGGTAAATGTTGTGAGCCATTGGATATTTTGGTAAAAGTCAACTGTGAAGAAATTGTCTTTGGCTTAAATTTGTTGAATAGAGTTGTAAGTTTCTTGATGGAGCCACCTGGGATCCACTCTTAACTGCTTATATTGGACAGAAAATTCACAAATATCAATTAATGTGGAAACTACAAGTCAGAAACTTCAAGAACTATTAATTTTTTTGAATGTGTGGTGTCCTTTGAAATTCTGAATTTCTTTTTCCAAAATTGCACCATTCAGGTTTTGCTGTACGAGTTCTCTTTATGATGGAGCTGGAATAATTGTAAATAAATTAGCTGTCATTTTTCCTCAAGCTCATTATTAAGAGTCCTTTTTTGCATTATATGTCAAGTCGCAAAACTTTTAAATAAATTATTAGCAGAAGGAAAGTGTAGAGGTAATTTTCTCCTAGTTTGTTTGGGCGAAAAGTTGGAGTTTCAAAGTTTGAACGGTATCTTCCTTGCGTCAACTAATTATAACGGCTGCATTGAACGGCTTAGGGATATGCTCAAGTTTAGCATTCATCTTTACACTCTTGTAGTGAAGATGGCGTTGCTGTTTTTACAACTCTTAGCGGTTCATCTTATTTAGTGTAGAAGTTAAGTAAATGTTAAGCTGCTCAAATGTTTCAATTATAAATAAGGCGATAAAAATTTAAAAATTTGAAATTAATTATTTTTAATTATTGCATTATTGTTTCATTTTTTTTTCTTTCTTTACTGGTTTTCTCATTTCATCATCTCCTTTTTAATGTCTAAATTATTACACAGATTAGAAGTTAAAGTTTGAAATAAAAATGTATAATTTATAATAAAACATGATTAAAATTGTTTGATGTGGGTATGAGGCTATAACTTTATTATGCTAAAACAGTGTTGCAAGTCAAGTTTTCATTTATAAGATGAAAAACGCTAAGGCAAAAACTCTCTCTCTCTCTCTCTGACACTAACACTATATATATATATATATATATAAACCTTCACCTCAATCTGTCGGTAAGAAGAATAAAAATATAAGAGAGTAAGTTTCTGCATTAACTTCGGAAAAAATGCTTGTCTCCAATATCAATAAATAAGTTTAAGATTATAAAAAATGTGAAAAATGAAAAATTAAGAAAACACGTTTATTACATGTGCTTCTTCTAATTAATATGGAATCAAACAAAGAAATAAAATAAATAAAAGGAAAACAAAAAATAAAGGGAGAAAATACAATAAAAGCATAAATATAAATTATCTATGCTGCATTAATTTCATATATAAAATATATATGATTATTATTATTATATCATTTATCTATTTGTTTATAGAAAGAAAGTAAAAAGACGGAGGAAAGAATGAGAAAAGAGAAACAGGAGGAAAAAAAAATGATATGGCATAGCCTGACGGTCCCACACAGTAAATAAATTCGAAAAACAATTGGTATGAGGGGATAGGGTTTAAAGAGAAAAATGGAAAAGGATTAGGTGCCATGTGGCAAGTGACAGAAAATGACAACACATCTTATAGATAGATTACCACATTCCCATTCATATTCTATAAAATAGAAAGAGAAAATTGTCCACAAATTTTATTGTTTGCATAATGCCAAAATTCAAGATATTAATTTAACAACAAACAACTGGGAAAAAAATGTGAATTTTACATTGCACGCAGAAATTAAGTATTGGTTTTCAAGTTCAGTTTCAGCACTCTCAGACAGAGCTCAGAGGCCGTGGTCCGTGGAAGAAGCAGAACTGCTCTCCTATGACGGCTATTCTTATAAAATCACATTAGCAATTATTAATATGAACAACTCAGCAAACACCCCCAATTATTTATTTATTATTATATATTGCCAACACTAATGCACGCTGATGACCTTAACACAGCAAAATTACAACATGCACAGAACATATCCCAATGATGTTCACTAATGTAAAATACAAGAATACCATCCTCCAACGATCAGATTCTTGCAGGTACATCACATTTTCAGGAGGTAACGGAACTCAGACTCATAAGGTTGAATTGTAACCAACCTAGAAATGGGAGATTTGGTTTCTCTTATCAGGCACTCCATCATAGCTCTCTTGAGTGAACCAGACCGCGGCAGCTGGCTGTATATCCATTCTATCAGTGATTCCATTTCATCTGCAAACTCATGCATATGCCACTGCAATAGCTTTGGCACAATTATCCTTCTCTTGCTGCTGCTAATGCTGATCCCCACTGAAGCTTCCAAGTACTCCACTTTTGCCTTTCCTAGCTCATCTATTACTTCCTCTGAGGTGTAGACCCTTAGCTGCATATGCATATATTCACGTCATAATTATTAAAATCAAACCGAGCATTAAATTGGACTTGGTTTACTGGATCAATGATTCAGCCACTTATAATATAGAAATATATAAAATATAAATTTATATATATATAAAAAAAACACTTTCAATAAGTGAGATAATAATAAATTCACATTGTAGTTGATCAAAATATGATAAGAGAATGAAAATGGCTCGAGGTCATACAAAATCTCATAATCAAATAAATTATGATTTTTTTATAAGCAACTGAATCAATATAATATAGCATTTCACCTATTTTTCACTAAAATTCATTGGAGAAACAAGTTTTTTTATCTGTTTACCCACTTCGGTCTGGGTTTAATAACTATAATTCACATGCATCTTTGTTTTATTATCAAGTATGCTGCATTTTCAGGTTGTTCCATGGGAAGTTTATTTGCAGATATGTTGATATGTGGACTTACTGCTGGAGAGGACCAAGTGCCTCGGCAGAGAGCAAATGTGACATTGGGTTCTGGATATCCAAGACCATAGGCATGCCTCAGAACTGCTTCCTTTTCATCTTCATGATCCTTCTAGAAGTATGTAAACTGAAGTTAGCTGGGTAGGGAACTTAAAATGAACAGAAGATAACCAGAAAGGGGAAAGAAACTAGCTCTAGGCAAACGGATCAATTTAGTGATTCTGAAGTTAGAAAAATGCTATTTGCTGTTTGTAGGGTCTCATGACATTTCTCACATTTAAATACATTATTCAACCTAAATCAAACTAAACAAACACAAGGAATGCTATGTGCAAAGTAGTACTACTTTTGAAGTCAACATTTCTCATCAAAGTTTCATATAGCACTACAACATTTTCAATCTACCGTATCAGCAGAAAAAACAAAAAAAATTGTTGTGTATTGAATAGATAACGATATTTTTAATTGTACTGTGAACGAGTTGGTTATTCTTTTAGATAATGATCTTTTAAACTATTAACAATTTATAGTTTGAAACAAATTTGGAACATATTATGAGTGGCAGATTATTAAATCACGAAATAGGAGGGACCAAATGCAATTATAAAAAAAAATACATATAAATTTAATAAAATCTCAAGGTGGGCCGGCCCTTTAGGTCTGTCAATGATCGTAGTTGTATTGTATTTCATTAATTTTGACATATATAGAAGTTTTATTAGTGGAGAGGGACTGTATCCCTTGAAAACTTAGGCAATTTTTAGGAATTGGACCAGGATCAGAGTTTGAAATAAATTGGATAAATGTTTCACATACTTGATTTGATTCACATGGATGTCGAAGGACAAAATGCTCAATTGCCAGAGCATTCAGCACTATGCCGCCTATATTCATTGCTGCCTGGGTCAATAATATGCAGCTACATAATCAATATCAGCAAAATCACTTGAAAATAAATTGTCCACCTTTGCTTTTTTTCTCCACAAAAAAAAGAGAAGGGATACTTGAGTTCCAGCACGTGACATACATTGTTCATAAGTGCCAACAGTTTATCCTGTGAAGAAGGCAACCCATGATCCAAGAATGCCTGAAATTTGATTTGAAAAAAAAAAGAGGAAAAAAGGGACGATTGCTTAGATTAGCATATCTGATGCTAAGGTCAGTTGATGCTGTAAAGCTCAGCAAGCCTTACAGTACATTCATTATGCAGGCATTGTAGATGTTAATCCAGAATGCCAACTTCTGCTTGTTTGTCAAGAAAGTCAAATCCACATCACATAACTTATGCTTCAAGACCCTGAAAAGAAACAAACAAAGAAGAGGGGAAAAAAAATAGAAATGAAGATCATATAAGATAAATTTTACGCTTCTCAAATATGTTATATGCATAATAGCCCACTTCTTTTAAAGTACATTGAGCCGTTTTGACTTAAATTGTGTCATATCTACTGTTGTAATAAAATGGCATTTTTCATATAGGATTTGAAGTCAATAGCAAAATAACCCAAAATCAACCTCAATTTTCTCAATGCTGGCAAGCACTGTGAAAAGGATGCAACGTCCAGTGAGCTCTTAGTGATTTGAATGAAGTTCTTATATGGTCCAACATCCCTGGCAGTGCAATCCACGTCTGATGATACTCCATAAGGATCGAGACTCGAGACATTTCCGTTTGGAAGGAATGAAGGCGTCTTGCAGCTGAATGAGGTCCTCGCAATGATCCCTGTTGATTTCATGCAGGATAGAGTGAGCTTTGGAAAAGTGGCTGATTCTTCTCTTTCCATTGATGATCTGTTCAGTTCAAGAAATATGCCTATCAGACATTTCAGAAGTTCCTCAGACAGTTCATTTGGTTTGTCAATGTCTATATGCACGTGGCATTGTCTTGGGATCTTCCCTGTGCTTCTTCTTGGGACTTCATATTCTGTTCGGCACATAGCCAAAGACCACTTCTGGTGAGAAAATTAATCAGCAGAAAGGCAAAAGTTCTGCACTATATATTTGTGCAACCATTAATTCTGTAGAACCAAGATAATATATACATTTTAGACCATTTGCACTATATAATATATATATCATTTTAGACCATTTGGGCAATGGATGTAGAATGAATGAATAGTTATAATGGCTTTTCTTTGAAATAATTTGTGGGTATATACCATTGGACCTTCTTGTGGTGGAAAGTAGGCTATAAATATCCAAAGCAGAACCCAAAGAGGCTCTTCTATTTGCAGCCATTCCTGATCTGCTGAGTCTGTCATAACGGTATGATCTAGACCTCTTCTCAGTAATGATTGAGTCAAACTCTGATGATGCTGCTTGAAATTGATCATATATAGGTAACCTTCCCAGGTGCAATTCCCATTCTCTGCTGTCCTCTCTCTCACGGTACAATCCGACTTTCAGCTCCTTGACTTTTCTTTCAAGCAAACTGATTTCTTCCTCAACCATTGCTAATTCCTCAAGTAGCACCTGAACCTGCAAATTATCATGAAATAATTCACAATTCTATCACCCTTCAAATCAACAAATGCGTGTTTATTATGCAATGGACATTGCTTATACCTTAGGTGGTAACATTGGGGACAACAGGCATGGATGAGAGAAAATATGCCCATCAAGTGCACAAAGTAAGACCCTGTTGAGTGCCTGCTCTTCCTTCAACTGTGCATGCAATTTGACAACCTGCAGACAATAAAAAGTGAATATTATTACATTAGAAGATATAATTACTATGTTCTATTTGGTGATATATTTCTCTCTTGAGCATTTACGAATCATAAATTGGTGGAAACACCCCTC
Source organism: Sindora glabra (assembly GCA_020226215.1). NCBI lineage: Eukaryota > Viridiplantae > Streptophyta > Magnoliopsida > Fabales > Fabaceae > Sindora > Sindora glabra. The sequence continues at coordinate 56,569,736 of CM035230.1, read as the reverse complement.
TACATTGAAAAAACTCAGATGGGGTTGGTCGAAACACTCTCTACATTGAAAAAACCCAGATGGGGATTGCATTAAAAAGTTATGCAAGCTCTCACCTCATTCTCAAGTTCAAGTCTTTTTTGCTGTTCTTGGCTTTTCTCTATAAGATAATCTTCGAATTTCATGGTTAGTGGAGAAATAAATTAATATTGGTGCATATGCATTGGTATATATGAAAGTTACAGCCAAAGTCCAGAAGTTCTATATAAAAAAATGGAATGGTGGGATTAGACGAGAGGTCGATATTAAAGAGAAGGAAGAAAACATGAGCTGAATCAGAATATGCGGTGGATTGGACGGTTGTGGGATGTGAATATTTAGGGGTTGCATGATTTTCCTATGAACTTTACGGTACGATGTTAGAAGGTTCATTGACTTTCAGCTGTGGAGGTGGTGACGTGAAGTCCATCAATGCCAAAGCTTAAAAACCATCAGTTGGGAGAAAAATTTTTAAAAACGCCGTCTGTGCGCCAGTGAGGATCGAACCCACCACCACATTGTTAAAAACCACGCGCCCAGCTGTGGAGGTGGTGACGTGAATCCATCAATGCCATCATCGGTTGGGAAAAACAAATTTAAAAACGCCGGCTGTGGGGATCGAACCCACGACCACGTGGTTAAAAGTCACGCGCTCTACCACTGAACTAAGACGGAAGAGCAAGATTTTAACAATCTATTGTACTTTAATTATATACAGCCAGTATCAGAATGACAACGCTGTCTGTGGGGATCAAACCCACGACCGCTTGGTTAAAAGCCACACGCGCTACGGCTCACCCACTCAAATTGAAGTGATTATACAAAAGAATAAATGCTAAAATTTCCAAATAAAAGCCACTAGATGTTATCTTAAATAATCATAGAGATATCCCATCAAACAAAATTGACAATTACACTCGTAGAAAAGGATTTTACACCATATTAAGTTAACAGTACATTTCAAGTTCTGCAAATACATGCAACTGCGACATCAACTGATAGTTGCCAGGCTTCCATCATCCTCAACAAAATTTCTCTCTTCTTCTGTTATAAATTCAGCAACATGAAAGGAATGTCTGACACGTAACCATGAAAGAGACAACGGATTCACTGGCTTTCAAATTTATTGCTTTTGCAGCATATCTAGCATGCCTTCATGTATGTACTTCTAGTTTGTGCATCAATCGTTCCTTTTATATTTTTACTCAATTAAAGCTCCTTTCCTTTGCACCATTTTTTGCATTAAACTTGAAAAGCATGCAAATATATAGAGTTAAGTACAAGGAGGGCATTAAATTTGAAGGTTTGTTTTCAGGGTGAAAGTTATGCCATCTTCATTTTTTCCTTTTACGTTTGTGAGAATGCAACTTGTATACTCTATTATTTACATGTGACATAAAATAAAAACTATCTCTAGCCTCCCCCATAGAATTTTTATGATGGGCATAAATGCATTGTATTAAAGTCTCTAAAAAAGATGAATTAGTTATAAGTATATGTAAATTAATTCAAACACCTACTCATTAATAAAAAGAAACAAGAATGCTTAATTAACATTTAAATTACATATATATTATGAAGAAAAATTAAGTTAATCATGTTCAAATGGTGACATGCATTGTTCAATATCATGATATTATAAATTCAAATCTTTGTAACAATATTTCAGATGTGTTCTCTCACAATCTCAATGAATGTTTCGATAGAAAATCTTCGAGACAACTATACTTTCAAATTTAAGAATGTTTTATACAGGTAAAAAGCACCTAAGAGATAACTAGTTCTCAAATTACTTAAAAAAATTGATTTACATAGAGAGAATCTTATCTTTCTTTCCAAGATGAGTTAAAGTATAATTATTACTGAAATTCCTCTTCTTCTTTCTTTCTCTTTTTTTTTTTTAATTTTTTTTGTTACTTTCTATATTAGCATAACAAAGGAATCTTTATCCTTTGTATAAAGTACACATATCTGCCCCTTGTTTTGCTTAAAATAGCAGGTCTCTTAATATTATGATATAGAGGGATAACAATATAGTGTCAAAAATAATAAGAAAGTCTCTACGGTTCTGTTAAACAGCTCAATACAGTTTACTTAAGAAATTACTTGCTCTGTAGTTCCGTTTTCTTTTCTTTTCTCCAAAAAATAAAAATAAAAATTGTAGCAGCAGTAGTCATATGTGTTTTCATGAAAAAATGGCTCACTAATTATATGCTGTTTTAGTTCAACAAGTGAAAAAAGCTCAAATTTGTACCCCTGTAGAGTATGCATTAATCAGTCAGAACAGTAATTGGGTGTCTTCAATTAATCTTCATACATAACTCAAGTAATGGAACCACTTGTACACTTAGGTTTGTATCTATCAGATTTGATGTTGAGGAAGTTGAAGGCTGAGCCTTGAGATTTTGAGATTTTATCCCAAAATTGAAGCAAACTAATAGTCGCTTTCCTTCCATCCTCCAAACTCTTCCTCATCATTAGATTTCTCTTCTGCCTATAAATTCCAACGAAGAACATTGTCATTTCTACAAGTAAATTGTATGCCATACTACACGTCGTAGTCACCAAAAATTGTGTTTAGACCAGCATACCACAATTTGATACTTTACGTTTTTCGTAGCCGTACCACCACAATCTACATATATATATATATATATATATATATATATTTTTTTTTTCTTAGCAAATTGTGTAAAAAACTAGGGTACCCCATTTCCGTGCCATGATTTTATACATACCACATTTCTGATTACTATACTATACAGTAACTATAGCTCAACTTCAAGTTGATTTTTGTGCATTACAACTAAGGTGTTTGACGAACTGGATCTATGTACTTTGAGTTAACTTCATTTCTCTAAGAATGTTTGCATTATTTTTTACGACTACATATATGCAGTTTCAAGCCATTAAAGGTGGAGGATACCTTAAGGGTGAAAGTCACACCAACTTCAATTTCTCCACAATATGATTGATCTTCAGTAACCATGCTATACTTTTGAACATGAAGCTCAGCTACTCCCTTCTCTACTCCTACTGCCAATAAATCCTCTACATAGATTCTGCATATATAAAATTGATAGCAATATCAGATTCAGTAAAATTATGATGTTGAATCTTCGTTAAGATCTCTTCTCACAGTAAATGTAAATAGAACCTAGATCCTTTAATTTTCCATTTCCTGTTAGCCCTTTTTTAATGTAAAGGAAGGACTTGCACTGCTTAACTAGATCTGTAGCAATATGGTAATTCTATTCCATTCTTCCATTTTGGCAATGTAGGTAGCTCAGTATAAGTCATGCCATTATGAGGGAGTTGAAGTCATACGTGGCTTGGCCAACAAAATCATCTGCAGAAAATACATCCTTGTCCATTATTTTAAGAATGAGCTTATGCTGGTGGCCTGATCCAGGGTATTCTACTCTGAATACAAATTTCTCATTCCATACAGGATTGCTGCCTCCCTCTGCAATACCATAAAATAGAGTAAGCAACCAAAAATCAAATATATAGTGGAAGTCAGGTTTAGGCTTTATTTGCATCTATCTCAAAAAGATCATGGTGGTGAGTATGTTGTGAATATGCTGGTAGTGCAACAAGTCTTTCTGATATGCATGTACAAGTCCAATCCACCTCATTCCTTACTCCTCCCCAAAAATAAAAAGGATGCTGTTGTTTACACGTCTGTCCTGTGCATGTCAGGTTCACGTTCAAACACAATAAAGAGTTTATATGAGATGTGTGCAGCAGCGTTTGGGAATGAGCCAACATTTGGGGGTGGAGTGTGTGTCAAACATTTTTCTCCAAAAAAGGGTGCCTTTTGTGAGAGATTATGATGAGATGCATGCCAACTAGAATCGGTTCAAAGGATTAGTTGGTTCTTCCTCCCTCATTTTCCCTCCGGATTCAGTAATTAGACACTATCCAAACACTAGGACTTAGCCTTACTACAGCACAATATCTTGAGGCCAAAATCACAAGAATCTGCTGAACTTTTTAGGTGATTGTGTGCTAGATCTCGTTCATAATGAATTATATTTTATAGGCCACATACAAGGTTTAAAGAAATCCAATCAACTGAGTTGAATACATGTACACGTCAGACATTATATGGTTTTCCATCTTGATCTTTTGGGGCGAAGGCCACGTCATAACCGATCTAATCATGTGCTATATTAATTAAAAAAAAAAACTTGAAAAATATAATTTATTTAAGCAAACATAGCTCATGTCATAAAAAGAGCAGGCGGCAATCATAGTGACAGCTAGAAGTGTTATTATGTATATCTGTATATATCATCATGTGCCAGGAAGATTGCTTATATTGTATATCAACAGAGAGGGAATAGTACTAACCATGGAGTACGCTGCTCCGGTGCTCTTGGCCTTTGAACTGCATCAAAACATAGGGATCCATGCGAGCTATGACAACATATAGGAGAGTTAAAAGCTGAACCTTCCTGGAATTAGCATAGCAGGAGGTACTTGCAGCTTATGGATATATTTTCTATGATTGACACAAGCAAGCATTCTTTCAAATTTGAACTTGGACAATGGAAGGCGAAAAGCTTCAAAGTCTCAATCAAATATCCCAATGTCACTGCATTGCTGAGGATAACGACATATAGTTTATGGATATACATCACATAATCCCAAAATTATCCCCACTTTTATGTGTCTTGCATATATTGAAGATCCATTCACCATCTTCAAATGACTAGCTTAAAACTTATTAGTAAGAGTATGTGATATTGAATATAGCTAATACACTAATTTAGTTTTTAAGATAAAACAAGTGCTTAATGTTGAGTTGTGGAGGCAATTAGAAGGATGGAATCAGGGAATGATTAAGAGGTCAAATCAGATTTGAACCCAGAAACATTAGCTGTATATCGATGTAATTGAATTTTGTAAAAGCAGTATTAGAAAGGTGTTCAATCAATGAAACAGCTTAAGAACAAGGACCAAATGTAAGAAGAGACAAACAATAATGCTATCTGCATCAAAAATAAATTTGAATTTCCAACTATCATTAATTACAGATACAGGATAATGAAATAAATTTATAAAATATAATTTAATGAATATAAAAAATTTAAAATTTAATTTCCGATTTGTGGTAGTTATAACTTTTTTTGAAAGACACATTAGAGAAGAAAATGAGAAACGGAAAGAAAAATGGTGACATACCGAAGATATCAGTGTTCCGAAGACCCTTTGCTTTAACAAGCAGAACCTCCATGTGCCCAATTGCCATCTCTTTCTTCTGTTGTAGAATGAAGATTATGCGTTTTCTTGTTCTCTTCTATGCCTTAATGGCGGAGGTAGCTGAGCTGAACCTAGTTTATATCGAAGGCCAGGTATGGCTGCGGGCACCTTGAGGACTGGTCAAATACCAGAATTAAGCACCACAGAATCAGCGGCCCCACCAACCATGTTATTCCAAGTATTAATCGAAAATAAATTTTTAAGTGGTTGCATTTACCATTTACCTGGGGAAAAAGGGGAAAAAGAAAGTTGCTCAGCAGAATAGATAGTTCCACTCCACAAGCAGGGCATAGATTAGAATAGTTCCCAGTCAGGACCAGATCAATGGCAGACAAGGACAAATAGTAATATTTACAAATCGTTTAACTTTTTAAGATTGCCGATAGAAAAAAATAAATTTAAGATATAGGTAATCAAAAATAACAGATCTTATTAACTGAATTAATCCAAAGAATTATACCTTTAACATAATATCTATGGCTTAGCTACTATACAATTATACACTTTGTGGCTGCATTTACTTCAGCAAAACATAAAATACTATATGTGCAGTGAGATAATATAAATAAAAAAAACATATTTCAATATTTTCATGTGACGGTAATATAAATACAACTATACAGATTATGCGCGAAATATAAATAAAAAATATCAATTGGATATCTTGGGCGAGGGTGAGTTGTAAAATTTTCGCAAAGGACTTCTGCATTTTATGTCTGCAAAGTCAACCGAACGTATTGCATCACAGAGAGAAACGTGTTTCAGCTAACAAGATCCCTGGGGAAAGGGATTCTCACATATTCCTCTTGCAACGAGCGACCACATTGTATGAGATTCTCACCTGTGACCATTTGTTGTTGATAAAAACTAAAAATTAATGCATAAAAACTGTACTCATCAATGATTCAGAGTTGACAGTGATTTAAGGATTAAACTCTGGTTAAATTGAAATTTTAAATATATCATGTCAATTATAATATTTTACTATATATATATATATATATTGCTATTTTATATTTGAGTTTTAGGAGTTATTTGATTTGCAACAATAGCATAAGAAATTTTATTTTTCGAGAAATGAAAAATAAATTATTTGATTGATTGTCATTAAACAAATTGAAAAAATAAAATATTTGAAAAAGTTCTACTTCTTGTAAAATATGAAAAATTATTTATCCATTTCTTTTATATAAGTTTTACTTATGATAAATGCAAAAATAAAATTATTTTTATTAAATTTAATTAATAATAACTTTACCCTTTTATTTGATTGTCAAAATTTTATTTTTTTCTTCAAGTTTAGGTCCAAGAATTTTAGTATTATTTAAGAGTTCGATCAACAGTTTTGTTCTAATCTTATTTTTATGCATATTATTTAATTATTTCAATTTTTTGTATTAAAAAGTATTTTTCATTAAATTTATACTTAATATTTCAATAGGAACCAAATATCTTTGACAAATTTGTTTATAAAAATATGATTAATATAAAACTATAAAACAAGGATAATATTATATATGAATAAATGAAAAGATTAAATACATGTCTAATATATATGTTTTCAAAGTAATATAGTTTTTTAGGATAAAAAATATAAAATTATCAGTTATGAATTAATTTAATTTTTTATAAAAATATAAAATTATGATGCAAAAGATATTACACACATGATTTAAAACAAGAAACTAAAAATAATTAAAATTTATTAATATATTTTATAATAATATTGAGAGTATAATAATTATTTATTAATACTTTCTAAAAAATTTAAAATTAAATCAAATAAAATATAAAAAATTATTTCTTGAAAAGCATCACTATATTAATGTCAATCAACTAATTTTAAGCACTTCACAAGAAGTTTACATGAAAAATTACTTCCCAAAAAATTTAATTTCTTATGAAAAATTACTTTCCATACAAACCAAACCATTCCTTAGAGTGCGTGTGTAAAATAAATTTTTAATCAAACACAATTTATCATGCTTTGAGAAAGGAAACTCCAAGAAAATTCATATCTATTGTTATTTTCTCTTTGCACCTGAATTTGAATTAAAAACAAGACGAAAAGAATAGAATCAAGAGTTAATTTGAGTTACTGAATTTCCTTAAAGAAAAAGAAAACGCAATCTAAAGAAAGTTAATGTGAGTTATCAAAAGTTTCCTTCTTAGTTTTATCAGATATAAATGACTTAAAATAAAAGGAAAATGGGTCAAGTGCTGAAAATCCTTTTCCATAGAATAGAAGTCCCTCACGGGACATGATGAAAAAGAGAATACACTAATCTCAATGTAAAATGCTAGCACTGCCTCATCAGTTTGTGATTTTTAACTGGTTACTGGTTTTTTCGGTTGAAGTGGCCGGTCCAAGTTTTTAACCACCGGTAAAAACTATAAGAGGGTAACAATCAATTTTAATCAACACTTCTAGCAAACAGGCATTCGTATATTTTGTCCCGTCACAGCTGATCGGAAATTTGTTTGTATAATGTTAATGGATTTATTTTTTCTTATTTATTAATAGATAAAATTTATTTGATTTCTGTTGAACCAGCACTTACTTTAAAAGATTTAAATTTGATTTGATCTATTATCAGTAGTGTGAAAATTCTTAATCACTATTCTTTAATACTATATCATTTTATTTATTCATAAATGTAAAATATTTTACATGATAATAAATTAAATTTAAACTCATTCTTAAGAGATATAAATATAAGGACTTGGATGCCCCGCTTTTTTTCTATAATCCTAGACCCCACGGCACCAAAAAAAAATTTGTGTCTATCGTTTCCGATATTAAAAAAAAAGAGAGAGAAAGAAGAAAAGAAGAAAAGAAATCAAATCCAGAATGAAGTCCATAAATAATGAATTTGCATATCTTCGTTCTAGTTAGGCCATGCTAATATAGTTTCCAAAAATCAAAAGCTAAACACAGTTTTAAGTACAATTTTATCTCAAATTATGTGTGATAATCCAAAAATCAGGTTGCGTTCAAGTCCGTCTTTAAATGAAAATGACGATCCACAAATAATGTTTAATTTACTTTTAAAAAAAAGGTGCATTTCTTACTGTTCAAGAAGTATCATTTACACTTGTATCTTGATGGAATTCAAATAAGTAAAATCAATAAATAAATTAAATCACGTCATAGTGGCAAATCTTGAAATAAACTTTTAAATGCCAAAATCACTTGTGCATAAAAGAATTTCAACTTTTTTTTCAAGAATTGAGTGATAGTGATAGTTTTAAAATTTTGAAAGAGCCAAAACCTGTTGGCCCTTATAAAGCTCCACCGCTTTCACAAAATGTGCAAAATAAAATGTGATATACCACTAATGCGTTAATATATCAATGCACCGCTGCTAACTCTGATTATATATTAAATTTACTTTTATTTGAGTCAAATCTCACGATAATATTTTAAAATTTCAATTTATTAATATATCAATATATTATTACATCAATGATATATCATAAAATTTCCTCATTAGTCAATTGACCAGGCTTCAAAGAGGAAAACGAGTGGCATTTTCTTTTTTCCGTTGTAAGAGTAAGAAAGGAGATGTACCAAAAAAGAATTCCAAACACCAGGGCTCATTGATTAGAGTCCTTCACAAGCACCGTTTCCACGAGGATGGGCGGATGTTTGGGGTTACTACTTAGCTTCCATATTGCAGAAGCTTCTATTCTATCTAACAATTGTTCCATGGTTTGTTTTAGGACCGCAAACATTAGTTTTCAGGCTTTATTGAATTTCCAAACGCAATATATCATGGCCGAAACATCCACATATTCAAAATAAAAATCATTCTTGATAGATAAGAAACCATTATGTAAGTCCAAAAAAATAATAATAATAATAAATAAAATTCCTAAGATTAGCCAACTGATATGGAACTTCATGATTAACAAAAAGTCAAACGAGTTATGGTTTTACTAATATATTAAGTTCAGCATCTTCAGGAAGCTGCATATTAATGGTATTTTGAATCCATCGCATAATAATAGATCAGTTACTTGAAATTGTTGACTCAGGTCCTGAAATACACAAAATCTAGATATTGTTCCCTATAAAATTTACAGAAGCCTTGCAACACATTCCCCAACCATCTGTACAATGCATCATGAAAACCATCAAAACAATGTTAACCCAAAGAGACTCTTGTCACCTGATACTTAAAATGATAATAATTAACTATCTCACCTCATCTGCCATGCCTGGGTGACAAATCAGCAGACCTTGATCTAGGCCCAAGTGGTGATCTTGATGCTCTACCAGGCGGTGACCTCCATTGACCTCGCCCAGCGCCAGATTCAAATGGAGGTTTCCTATCACATGATAGATAGAGTAAACACAATTCCAAACTAACTGAAAAAAACAAAAAGAGAAAGACAAGGAACGACATGGCAAAGCCACTCACTCGCCATATCCATTGTTTTGATTGAAATCGGCATCATTTCCATAACCTGGAGAATATGACCCGTGCTTTTGATCACCACCTCGCTCCTCTGGAGGACCCCTTGGTAATCTAGGCTGATCAAAATACCTTTTAGGGAAAATAGGGTAGTCACTTCGCCGCCTTGGGGCAGGAGAAATGGACCTATTGCAAATTCACAAACATGATCACATGCTTGGGAGGTAGTAACAAAATCAAGACACTTCAAAATCTTACATTACCTAGAGTGATATCGACTTCTAGAACGGGGGTGATAATGGGGAGAGCGTGATCTGGAAACTGAACGAGACCGAGAACCCCCTGTTGCATATTGGATTTAGAATAATGATACACAATCTATGCCAGTTCACCTCAACACACATATCAAAGGATTTCATGCGAACTCACAAACTTCATCAAGCAATTTCTCCAGTTTATCTAGTGCCTCAAAAGTTGGCCAGTAACTCCATATTTAACAAATGAGCAATAGACATTAAAAAGTGAGTGACACATTAAAACTGACAGCATGTTTGGGAGCTAGGATATGAAGGGAAGACAAGAGAATGGAAGGCAAGAAAAGGAAGGAGAATGGATAGTTCAAAGATGACTTCCTCTTCCTTGTTTGGATGTTTAGCAAATCCTCCACAAATGCCCCATATTGGACGAATACAAAATTGCTAGTATTAGGCAATGTTGGAAGGTTTTGGAGGATTAATCATAATCACCAATTCCCTTTCCCTCCTTCACTAAAATTCTCAAAAAAGGCGAAGGTTTCTATAGTTCCATTCTCATCCATCCAAACATACCATTAGGGAGCAAAAGAAAAAACCAGTTGTATCCCCATGAAAGGCACCTGAAACAGCTCCTAGGAAGCTAAGGATACAAGACCCCAAAACTTGTAAAATATGGAAAATTAATGTAGTCTGGAAAATCTAAAATGAATTTTGAAGAAACATGCCATAATAAGTTGACCTTCAGCCCCCATATTTAACAAATCAGCAATACACATCAATAAGTGAGGGACACATCAAAACTTACATTATGTTTAGCAAGGCAAGGAAATGAAGGAGAATAGATGGTTAAGAGCCCTTTTTTGGACATTTAGCAAATCCCCCAAAAAACACCAAATTGGAGGAGTACAAAAATGCTAGTATTGGAGGATGGTGGCTAGTTAGGAAGGATTAATCACAATCACCCATTCCCTCCCCCTCCACTAAAACTCTCAAACAAGGGAAAAGTTATGCAACAACCTTCCCTTGCATAGTTCCATTCTCCTCCATCCAAACATACCATTAAAGAGGAGCGAAAAAAAAGAAAAGAAAAATATCAGTTGTGTCCTCATGAACATGGTTGTCAAAATCGCGTTTTACATCGTAAAATCGTGCGATTTTACGTCTCAAACACAGCCATCCAAGTTCGATCACAGAGAAAAATCGCAGATGGTGGGATCGTACTAGGATCGCGATTTTCACCGTAAGATCGGTTGAATCGTGCGTGTCAAACGATCCCATCTAAGGGCAGAAATTGCTTCTGATTTCCCCCAAAACGACCGCGTTTTTGTTTAAAGTTTTTAAAAAAAAACACGTTCAGCCCATTCCCGAAATCCTGAAATCTAGAAATCCCTAATCAGAAAATCCAACTTACTTCAATTCGGGAGCTGCGCTGGAGCTAGAAGGCAGAATTGCTTGGAGCTATTGGACACCCATCTGTCGCCGACTCGCCGAAGAACAGAACGTCGCCAGAGAAGACGCTGCTCAGATACACAAAAGCTTAACTTCGACCAGGGGAAAACAGAGGAAAACAGAGGACGTCAGTTCGGCATTTCTGCTGGGAGGTAAACCGTAAGAGACTGAGAGTAGACATACTTGGATTTCTATAATATAGGATATATTACCTGGATTTCTGATATTTTTAAAGCTAAAAAATGGCTTCATCTGGTGGTGCAAGTGCAAGTGCAAGTGCAAGTGGGCGTACGGTTGCAAGTAAAAAGATTGTACGTAAAAATGCTCCAGGAAATAGAAGTGATATAGGATGGCAGCATGGTTATGAAATTGAAAATGATGCTAGAAAGATTAAATGCAAATATTGTGAGAAGACTTTAACAGGAGGTGTCTACCGGTTAAAGCATCATTTGGCTTGTACAAAAAAGGATATTGGTGCTTGCATTTCTGTTTCTGATGATGTAAAGAAACTTATGTTGCAGATTTTGATTGATATGGAGGAAAAATCAAGTTCTAAAAAAAGGCATGGGTTTGATGGAGGAGAGGATAGCATGGAGGATACTAATAATGGAGGAAAGGAGAAGGATGTGGCATTGCCATCTATATTCAAGAGGAGTACAAATCCAAGCACACAATCAATTCTTAATCAGATGTATAAGAAGAATTTAAGAGAAGAAACATGTCAACAAGTTGCCAAATTTTTCTACACAAGTGCCATACCTTTCAATTGTATAAAGAATCCTGAATTTGAGAAGATGTGCTACTTGATTGGAAAATATGGAGTTGGATTCAAGCCACCATCATATCATGAGATTAGAGAAAAGTACTTGAAGCAAGAAATGACTCGTACAGAAGAATTACTAGCAGAGCACAAAGCTGAATGGAAGAAAACTGGATGCACAATTATGACAGATGAATGGACTGATAAGAAGAGAAGATCTATTTGTAATTTTCTGGTCAATAGCCCTAAAGGGACAGTGTTTCTAAAATCTGTAGATGCTTCAGACATATGCAAAACTACAGATAAAATTTTCAAAATGATAGATGAAGTTGTAGAAGAAGTTGGTGAAGAAAATGTTGTCCAAGTTGTCACAGACAATGCTGCAAATTATAAAGCAGCTGGGCAAATGTTAATGGAGAAAAGGAAGAAACTGTATTGGACTCCTTGTGCAGCACATTGTATTGATGTGATGTTAGAAGATTTTGAGAAAAAAATCAAGGTTCACAATGAGACAATAAAAAAGGGAAGAAAAATCACAACTTTCATTTATTCAAGAGTTTTATTGATTTCCATGCTAAAGACCTTCACTAAAGGCAAAGACTTGATTAGACCAGCTGTTACTCGATTTGCTACTACTTATTTGACTTTGGGTTGTCTTTTGGATAATAAAGGAGCATTGACAGCAATGTTTGGGTCTACACAATGGAGTTCTAGCCGTTTTGCAAAAATAAAGGATGGAAAGATGGTTGAGAATTATGTTTCAAATGGTAGGTTTTGGAAAAATATTATGACATGCTTGAAAGCTGCCTATCCTCTTATCAAAGTGCTTCGTATGATGGATTCAGATGAAAGACCAGCCATGGGATTTATTTATGAGGAGATGGACCGTGCTAAAGAGAAACTACAAGCAAATTTTAAAAATGTCAAAAAAAGGTAAATATAAGTTATTTTTTAGTTTATTTAGATATTCAATAATCTAATTTTTTTTCTTACACATATAAACAAAATTTAATTTGATTTATGTAATTTTTTTAGCTACCAACCATTGTGGGATATTGTTGATGAAAGATGGGATACTCAACTCTATAGGCCTTTACATGTTGCAGCCTATTACTTGAATCCTCACTTCCATTATAGTAATGATTTCAAAGCAGATAGAGAAGTTAAACGAGGATTGTATCAATGTATGGAGAGGATGGTGCCTGATGATGATGATGAGTTCAATAAAATTGATACACAACTTGAAGATTTCAAACATGCAAGAGGATTTTTTGGTAGTAGAGCAGCAAAAAGTAATAGAGCAGCAAAAAACATGAGGACTCAAAAAGCACCTGCTGAATGGTGGGATTCATATGGATATGAACATCCAGAATTGCAAAAATTTGCAATAAGGATATTGAGTTTGACTTGCAGTTCTTCTGGATGTGAAAGGAATTAGAGTGCTTTTGAGATGGTAAAATTTTATAGATTATGAGTTTATGTATATTTGTTTTTGCAAATAAATCTCATTGCTTTTTTTCCCTAATTTGTTTAGGTTCACACAAAGAGAAGGAATCGTCTACACCAAAAGAAAATGAATGATCTTGTTTTTGTCATGTACAACTCCAAATTAATGGAGAGAAAACATGTTGGCAAAGATATGAATTATGATATAGATTGTGTTTCTTTTGATGATGAGCGGATTGTGGAGGATGATGAAAATTTATCTACTAATAAAGGGTTGGAGTTGGATGGTGATAATGGTGCACATGACCTAAAGGTGGCAAATGAAAATGATGAAGTTGGGGATGTTGATAGCAATGTAGATGGTGCATCTAAAGATTATTTGGATCTAGACCTTCAGGATGATGATGATGAAATAGAAGAAGAGGAGAACATTGACAATGATGATGAAGATCCCATGGAAGATGAAATCATGGATGTTTTTAATGTCAATGACTTGCTTATATGATAAACCTCTAGAATTTTGTTTTATGTATGGTTGTTAACTTGTTATGTTTGAATTTTGACATCGCTCATGTTGTTTGTGATTTACAACATGTTAAAGAACTTTTGCTTATTGTATAAGACCTTTATTTTATCTAAATTATAGATGTTTGAAATTATTTTGCCTATATTTAATATTTTAGGAAGCATATATATATAAATTTATGTATTTTTACAGTATAGGTAGGATCTTACGATCCTACTTACGATCCCACGAATTACGATCTTAACCCCCCCATCCGATCCTAGGTAAGATCTACGATTTTGACAACCTTGCTCATGAAAGGCACCTGAAACATGTAGTCCAGAAAATCTAAAATGAATTTTGAAATAACATACCATAATAAGATGACCTTCGGCCCCCATAACCCACTGGACCTCTGTAACAAGCAGAAAATATATGAAAATATTTATAGGAAAATAACTAAACTCAATAGTAATTTTATGCATGAGAGGCTTGAGCAAGGAATTTACCTGACCCTAGACCTTTGACGCATCTCCTCAGGTCTTTTCCTTGTCTCTGCAGCAACAACAACAGATATTTCTCTTCCAGCAAAAATACATCTATTCATGTGGTATTGCGCCTCTGAGGCATCATAAGGATCCACAAATTGCACAAATGCAAATCCTCGAGGTTCTCTGTGTAAGGGGAAAAAATAAAGCTTCACTCAGACTGCTAGACAATACTAGAGCAAACACTGATTGTAGATATGCCAGACTAGTCAGAATTTCCATGCCCAGTAACCACCTCAATTCACATTACTTAGTACAGCTATCTTTAGACACTGTATAATAGCTGAGACACGTACACAGCAGTTGATGCTCAATTTACTAAAGCCTCTACAATCGAACCTCAGTGTCCAACCTTTTTCCTTACATTCAAGTAGTAAAGGCAACCTCAAAAAGGCAAGTGACTTGAAAATTCTTCATCCTTGTATTTATATGAAGTACTTGAATTCAATGTTCCCACAAACTTAAGAAAAAGCTCTTCATGAAGTCTCCCCCATTGGACAAGAATCAATCCTCTTCCACCAAACTTCTATTGATTGTGAAATTTTATAGTTTCTCTTCATATAGGAACATTCTTCATATCAACACTAATACACTTGGGACCACTATGTTAGGCAATGATAAACAATGAGTAGACCTCCTCAAATGTGGGGCTTGGGCTTGTTATACTTGAATTTCAAACCAACATACCCCCTGACAAACCAGTTCAAAATTAATTCAAGATGAACGGAAAGAATATTTAAAAGCCTAAACAAAAATCTAGAATTCAAATCAAAGCAGAAAATTTCCAGCCCCATCTTAATACAAAGCATATTAAAGTTGAAAAAGTAGAAGAGGAAACTCTGAAATAACTAATAACCCAAATTACCCTACCAATCCAAAATTTCATCTGCAAGAGGTAGACACTAGAAACACTATAAAACTTCCAAGCTATATTGAGATATTAAAGAAATCAAATATATAAAATCTCTTATGAAATCTAAACTAGTAATAAACTATCCATATTGACCAAAGATTCCAGGTAGAAATAAGCACCTATTAAAAATATATAATTCCCATAATCAAATCTTAGAACCTTAGGTTTAAGGCACATGCTCAACTAAGCTCATAAGTAACAGATAAGGTAGCTACTAGCAGTGTAAGTGGGTATCTAGTGTGCTTTATTACAAACTTGGAATCAGTTGAGTAGAAGTTCCAGACGCTTGTTTTAGCAAAATTAAGGGGAATCCGGGCTTCAATTATCATCAGCATGTCAATTGTTAATGACAATAAACAAGTTTGGAGTTTCTATAATACTATAATGACTGAAACCAATAAATTGAGGCAGTCATACAATCGCACTATCCCCTTCAGCGTATGTAAGGAATATAACATTCAGAATAGCTAAAACATATCAAATCAAACATGAGCCCTTAAACTCTGGGGTGAATATTACCCAGTGTAATAATTCTTCGGTATATAGACATCCCGGACAAGTCCAAATCGCTCAAATGGAACTCGGAGTTCCTCAGGTCTGTGGACAACAAATAAAGAATAAATGATTAACTTAACAGCTGATGCATAGTCTATTGATAAAAGGAGTGAAAATGAATTCAGTAGCTGATGCACAGTCTAATGATAAAACGAGTGGAAATGAATTCAGTGGAACTGCAAAAAATACCACAATCTCATAACAAGAGAATTACCTGCAATCGAGAGGAATGTTTCGAACTAAAAGGCTTCCATGATTTTGTTCCCTGTGTCTATCCCCGCCATATCCCCTTCTAGGAGGGCTTCTCCCACCACCGCCATGTCCTCTTCTAGGAGGACTGTAGTACACAGGGCTGTACCTCCGCATCTTAAAGCCTAACAATGATCAAAATTGTCATCAATTTACGAGAAAATCCTGACAAATATAAATCACTGAAATATCATTCATACCACTACGTTAAAAACAGTGGAAAGAGAAATGAATTTTGATAGGACTGCTAGAATCCCTAAAAGAACTAAAGATAGAGAGGGTTAAAAGAAAAAAAAGGCAATTACCCAAATGGGTCGCCAAATTTCGTAGTCAGTGAGACAAGGAAACAAAAAATTACGAAACTTTACAGATCAATAACACTTGTTCATAATTCAAAGTCGGGACATCAAAATGCCGTACAAATGAAAAACCGTAGCAGGCAAACACAGAAAACGACGCATTTGAGAAAATAACCCAAGACTAACTTCAGCTTGGCGTGCGCAGAAAAACCGAGTCAGGTGAGAGTTTAAACAATCTATTTTTGTTTCTAGTAATTTCTCAGCTATCAAACAGGTGTTTAGGGACCATCTGATTAACGAGATTGAAGATATTACCCGTAGCCAAGAAAGAAAACCCTTTCAATATCCTTTCCTTGCAATTGCAGAGAACTTTGCTGTTGCGGACGCTTTCTCTAAACCCTAATAGGGGTTAGAAGTAGAACGTTGAATTTGCCGATGGTAGAGACGGCGCCTTTTGCAATCACTGCTAGTCAACTTGGGTCAACCAAAAAGACAAGCAGAACCCAACTGGACCTATAAAACGGGTCTGACGGAATAATATTTTTGGGAGAGGCGTTCGTCGGGCGGATAGCGGGGTTTTGAATCGAATTATTTATATATAATTGTAAAAAATTATAATAATTTAATTTTAATCCATTTAATTTATAAAAGGTTTGGTTTGATAAGATTTGAATAAAACAAAAATTATACATTATTCAAGTTTTGGCTCGAAAGCTTAAATACTTATATTTTTATTATTATTTTAAATAAAAATAAAATTTATATATTAAAAATATAAATCTATTGAAATAGATAATAAAATATATAAATATTTAATTATATTAAATTAACTATTTTTATATTAAAAATAATTAAATATAATCATTTTTATAATTTTGTAATATATATTTATATTAATGAAAATAAATTTATGTAATCAAGCTCTGTACTGAACAAACTTAATTGATATTCAATCTGTATATTAATGAGTAAAAAGTTTAATAAATAATTAGATCATAAAAAAATTCAAATTTTCTATTTTTTTTAAGCCGGATCTTTTGAATTAGATGGAACGCTTAACTCGTATACATGTTTGATTTTTTTGAAATTTTTATTTGAGAAAAATGGAAATTATTTCCACTAACTTAGGGTAAGTGCATTTTATCCTCATTAATTATTAAAATTTATAAATTAAACCTTAAATTATAAAAATTTGCAATTAACATTGATAATCTATTTATTAAATTACATAATTTTTTAAAAAAAATTAAATAAGAATCCCTATATTATCATATATTGATTTATAATGTATTTTTTACATATAATTTTTATATTTTATAATTAATATAAATTAAATTAAATATATAAAATTTTAATTTAATATTTGAAAGTGAGTTACAAAATTATGTTCAAAAAATGATATAACAAGATAACATATAATAATATTAGAATTTTTATTTAAAAATCAATAAAAATACATAATTTTATAAAATAGTTAAATAAGTAAATAATGAATATTAATTATAAATTTTTTATAATTTAAGAGTTCAATTTTTAAGTTTTTAAAATTAATAAAAGTAAAATATAATTACCTCAAAATTGATGGAGATAATTTGTATTTTTTCTTTTAATTTTATAAAAGATTCAATTCATTTAAAAATATTAATTTATTTATCACTAAATTTCAAAAACTTACACAAATTATTTAAATAAATTTGATTCTTAAAATACGTAAACAAAAAATTTACGTATAAATTAAATTATAGTACCTCTTCTCTTTAGGATTAGAAAAAGGCACGGAACATTTTCTATGGGCAGCTTCTCATTTTCTCATACAAAGGAACGCTGCAACATATTAGAAGTCATTTACATAGTAAATAAGTTTTACAAGTAGTTGAACTTCTTAGAAAATAAAATCTCATATAAATTTTTCAAAAAATATTTTAAAATTATTTAATTAATATTAAAGAATTATTACTTCTTAAAAATTAATTTTTTATATTTTATTTAATTTAATTCTAAACTTTTTAAGAAAAGTATTATCAAAATGACTAATTTACTTTCAAAATCAAAAAATAAAAGATAAGAAATACTAGTAATTTTTAATATCTACAATTATTTCTTAAACTATATTTTTAATCTCTCTTTCTTTCATAATTTTTCTAAATTGGGAATTTCTCATTTTTTAATTTTCTATAAAAAGAAAAATAGTTTTATATAAAAAATTAAAATATCTTATTTACTTATTTATATATTTATATATATATATCTTGAACTATCTTAATATAATTTAGATGAGTAAAAAAATTAGTTAAATAATTCATACAATAAACAATTAAATTTATCAAATTTAAATATAGTAAATAAGGAATACATAATTTCTTTTATATATGAATATTAAAATAATAAATAATAACAATAGTAAATGTAAAATAATATAATAAATATATATGATAAATAACATTATATTTAGAATTAAATTAAATTTCTATTATTATATTTATAATTTATGTTTATGATATATTATTTAATATTTATTTTATATAATATTCATTCTATTTATTATATGATTAATAAAATAATTATATTTTATATACTTAATAATAATATCTGAATAAGTATATTTATATTTTATTATTAATAAATTACATTTAATTTTAGTAAAATATATTTGTTATAATTTTCAATCGGTAAGGACAAAAGGCCAAAGTGATCATTAAATGAATTAAGTATAAATAATTTTATATTTATCTTTATAAATAACAAGGGAAATTCTTTTTATTAGAAATGCGCAAGTAAATAACTTCTCGTAAAACCTTTCAAAATGTTATACTTATTATTGCCAGCCAAATCACTAAAGAGTTTCATATTTTCTAAAAAGATGTACTTTCCTCGCCACTTACACGAAGCAAACGAACTTTTAATTTGGATAGGGAGTGAAAAGTAATATAACGTGCACATAAAATGAAATTCCACTATTGTCCTTTTCACAATGGAAATGTAATTACTAATCATCACATTCCACTTTTGTTACCCGCAAAGTAGTTATATAGCAGCTCTATCTAACAAACAGAAAAATCTGGACAATTTAACAGACAATGGTCCTAATTAAAGAGTTCTTTTACGGTATTAAATTTATTTAAATCGTGCCCATCAAATTAATAAAAAAGGAGAATATCATTAAATTAGAAAAAAATTAGTGTTATATTAATACTAAAAATTCAACATTACTTTCATACGATTTTTTATAAATATAATAGTTTTTTCATAAAAATTGATTGTAAGATATATTTCAATGTATTTTAGGAAACAGAGATCAATTTTGATGTTGGAAATCCAAAAAATAATCTACTTAATAAAAATTATATAGAAATAACACTAAATTTTCAATGATAACATACCGTTAGAATTTTTTTCTAGTAAATAGTGAGGAGAAAATGTAATTCTATTACAGATTATTTAGCTTCTCATCGAGGGTGTCAAATGAATAATCTGTTATGAATACACATTAATCTGTGATAGATTAATTCATATTACTCATATCTAAAAATAAATTTAATTTTAAAGATCTAAACTCATGATGAACTAGATCGACTTGTAAACTTTAACTATGAATTTGCAACTTGAGTAAATTTAGGTCTGTCAGTACAATCTACCCTTATTACTTGCTAAAAAAAATTAATTTTAGGAAGCTCAAAGCTACCCAAATTTATGACAAATCCAAACCAATTTATGAATTTTGATTCATTTAACACCTTATTTCTTATACCTTTATAATCCCTTCTGATGAGTATGTGTGGCTTACTTTTAGCACTAGGTGTCATTTTTCTGTGCTAAAAACTTATAAATTGTTTAAATCTCTTATATTTTTCAAAAAAATAAAATGCCCCATTGTTTAACTTAATGCACACAATTTAATATATTTAATACAATTAAGAATCTCTCATTTGAATTAATATGGCATCAATGAATTTGAATGACAAAAAATGGATACTTTTTTTTAATAATAGAAAGGGTTAAATTATTAGGTGTACACACATAAAGTCCTAAAAATCAATTTTAAGATGTAAATGAAGATAAAGTCCATAAAGAATTAATTTTTGCAAATAAGATAAAATGTCCAATTATTTAACTTAATGCACACAATTTAATATATTTAATACAACTAAGAATCTCTCATCCAAATCAATATGGCATTAAGCAATTTGAATGACAAAAATGAACACTTTTTTAATGGTAGAAATTGTTAAATTATTAGAGCACACACACGTATAAAGTTTTAAAATCAAATTTAAGATGTAGAATAAAATAAAATCAACAGGTAATAACATATGTCACTTGAGAAAAAAATAAAAATATTTGTGATAATAGAATAGACACTCACTTCATTTGCACCTTTAACAAAAAATTTAAAGAATTGATACCAATTTCATATATGTCAAAAATTGATAAAAATATGATTAGAACAAGTAAGAAAAAAATTTCTAGGTTTATGAAAGAATAAAAACATGGAGTTTGGAACCATAAGAAAAAATTGATTATTTTTGCCACATGTCAACCTTCCATTTGTTACCAACTCTTCCACCTTTGACCGAGTATTTAAACTAACATAAACGATCAGGAAAGGCTATCAACGAGCTCTGCAGGATTCCACAGTGGGAAGCTGCGTTGCAGATTATAAGGTCAGTGACCAAATAAGAACTTTTGGTACATAGGAGACCAAGAGATTCTTAGCAATGCAGGTGACACATAACTTATATATTTACTACCAATAAAAATTAAAATAAATACAAGTTGTATAACTACCGATTAACTAAACATTTCTCATAGTAGACCAGACTGATGAGAAAAGCCAAATTTAGTATCGAAAGAATGTGTTCTACAACATGGAAGTTGGAATTGTGATGTTGAATCTATAGAAACTTCAATATATTACCAAATAAAAAACTGTACAACAATCAACTCTCTCAACGCATACACAATATGTCAGCTCTATTTCTCAAACAATAAAAGCAGCTAAGCATATGTCCAATGCCTTTCAATCACTCTTTCATGCACGAAGAGGAGAGGCACGTGGTTTTGTTTTATAACTAGAAGTGCCTTCTGCATTTGAAGATTCATTCATACTTCTTTTATGGTATTTAGAGCCACTGCTACTTGAGCCAGAAGCAGAGCTATGTTTACTCTTTTTGCCACTTTGGCCTTGGGAACTCCCCACCGACCTTGAGTCACCGGAATCCAGGATTTCCTCTAGTTGTCTTACCACCTCGTCCATGCTTGGTCTAAACCTTGGTTCTACAGACAGGCATTGAACTGCAAGTTTTGCAACTTTCATCGCTCCATGCAGTGAGTATTGGCCTTCAATGCGAGCATCCATGACTTGGAAAATCCGGCGTTTGTTGTTAAGATAAGGCTTGGCCCATTCGACTAGATTGTGTTCACCCGATGGCCTGTTTTTGTCCACTGCTCGTTTTCCTGATAGGATTTCAAGAAGCACAACCCCAAAACTGTATACATCGCTCTTTTTGGTTAAGTGACCTTCAACAATGACAAGGATGGAGATTAGAAGTGGAATTGAGGCTCATCTCTGGTATCATAAAACCTTCTAGTTAAACAATAATGAATAAGAGTGCTCAGTAGTGTAAGGAGTTACAGCACTAAACTAGGAAAGTTAAATCTTGAAACCAAACACAGCATAACTGCAGTGAGTAGCAGTATATCAACTAATAATGCCACAGCAATTGAGTAGCAGTAATTATGTGCCAAAACTATGATATGGCTATTTTATGACATTAGATAAGAATTAATCTGCAAACTGAAACATACCTGTGGCCATATACTCGGGAGCAGCATAGCCATATGTGCCCATAACCCTGGTAGAGACATGGCTCTTATCGCCAGTTGGTCCATCCTTAGCCAACCCAAAATCAGACAGTTTACCATCATAGTTCTGTTATCAAAGAAAGGAATGTCAGAAAATCAATACTAACTGACAAATTTCTAAGTTTTGAGATCAATGATATCCACATACTGAATCCAGCAAGATATTAGAAGTCTTGAAGTCTCGATATATCACTTTTACTTCATCACTGTGAAGAAACGCAAGACCCTTGGCAGCGTCAAGGGCAACCTTCAGACGAAGGTTCCAAGAAAGTGGTTGAAAGTAAGGAGCCCCTGGTTGGAAACTACAGTTAGTTGAAAGTTTCAAGTGTCTGAGGTACTACACAGTATCATCCCACCAGAAAGAATCTTGAAATGGCAATACAGGTGAGAAGTTAATGACTCACTTCTAAACAAATGATTATCCAAACTGAACCTCGGCATAAACTCATACACCAACAGCCGGTGGTCATCCTCTAAGCAATAACCAATCAATTTCACAAGATTAGGATGACGTAGCTGGCTCAGGTAGTTGATTTCTGTCTGTAGCACGAGATTAATTAATCGCTTCAGGAGATGATAAAAAATTATCCAACTGCTACAAATATAAAGATAGTGAAATTGAAAAAGGAAAATCCTATCACTTATTTGCTTGGCTTATTCTCGCGCATCAAAATGCAAATGCACCTTAAAATGCCATGCTTTGAGTAAAGTCCTGATGGTAAGTAAGGGAATTAAAAGCGGTACTCACCAACCATTCACTGTGCCCCTGTAAGCCTTCTTGGTTAAGCTTCTTAACAGCAATGACAGTCCCAGTGCCAGGTCTAGCAGCTGTAAGTGATTGCTCATCGATCCACCCCTTGAATACACTACCAAAGCCACCTTCACCTACCACACTATCTGGGCGAAAGTTCCTTGTGGCAGATTTTAGCACACTATAGCTGAAGCTCTTCAAATTAGGGGACTGCAAGATCTCACCCTCTGTCCGAGCAGTTGGGGGCCCAGAGAACACGGAGACATTGCTGCTCAAACCATCCTCTTCTTTGTTAACACAGTCTGAACTTGAACCTGCACACATTATAAGAAACAGGTCAGGAGATTAAAGGGGGACAACAATTTCTGTACCAATTTTGCAGTATATTGTTTAATTACATGAGGAACCTGTTCAGAACATAGTTCGGTTTCCTCATCGTTCCATGGTTGAAGGTCTTTTTTTTTTAAAAAAAAAAAAATTGTTATAGTAAATTATCTTAAGAATTGAAATCAAGCATGATTGAATTGAAGCCTGCGTGAAAATCCTGACATGGAGAGTGGATTTCAAGTTTCAAAATCAAATAAAACCTTCAGAATCTTAGATCAATTTTCCATGATTACGTGCTCCAGTAACATGGCTCCATTTGATGCCTATTTTCGTTAATTCTCCAAATCTTCACCAAACAAGGAATAAATCCCCAGCAAAAGCCACCAAAAGGCACAAGATATTCATTTAAGGAAATTCTCTTAAGTGTAACCACACTACCGCATTAATAAATACAGACAGAAAAGACAAATTCCCATCATTATCCAATTGGGGGAATTGCAATCACTTCAGGAAACTTACAAACATCATGAGTTAAAAATTGCTTTTAGCTCCCTTTTCAATAAAAGCATCCACTTTTTAGAAAGCAACTTAAAATCCCAGCACCCATATCAATTACAAAGCATGTTTCGTGAATCAAAACCCAATTAATAAAAAATCCGAACAACCCCAAAGCAACAAAAAGTTTCAAAATGAGGAAAAACAAAGTCTGCTAGCAAAAGAAGGAAAGAACAGCAATTATACCATTGCGAGGAGGACTCTCTGCTTTGATCCTGGCACTAAAGCAGCAACCCATTTACACAGAGCAGAAAAACCGGAAATCTTATTCTCGCTCCTCAGTGAAGTCTAGAACCAGGAGCTGGCAAAGAAAGAATCAATGTAAACCCCAACTAGTGGACGGGGGAAAAGGTTTGGGTTTTCCAATTAAAGTAGGAAATGAGAAATCCCGTGGAAAGCAAAAAACAAATATGCAAGTGTGAAAGCAAAAGCAACTATTTTCCACATGAAGGGTTAGCTGTCACCCGCAGGCTTAACTGCCCAATTCAAAGCTCGAAAACTATACGGAATGGGATTCCTCTGGCGGAAAAAGGAGGGTGTCTGGGTTCATGGAAAGTTCTTAACTTTTAAGTCTTCGGCCATCGATAAAAACGAAAAAAAGGGAAAAAATTAAAGGGATGTGGGTTGACTTGGGCGTAATTTAGGGGTTTTTTTATGAGCTAGTGAAGGAAGGAGACTCAGAAATTGCGTTCCTTGCTTTGAAGCTTATCCTTCTCTTCTTATTAGTCGTTAGCTCGCTTGCGGCCCCTTTTTTCTCTTCCTGCATGCAATGACAGCGGTGCAAGGCTGCAACTGTTGGATTTTGTCAGTGTCTGTACTTGTTTGGGAGCATCTTGGCTAGTCAACCCGACTACTAGTAGACGGTTTCACACTGGAACAAAGATTTCTAAGTACGTAACTTGATGCGTCTGCTCGTTTGGATTGGGCACATTAATTTATTTAAAAATTTATATTAAAATTTTAAAATTATTATTTAAAAAATAATTAATAATTAAATTATAAATAATTGTATATAATAAAAATATAAAATTTTATTTTGATAAAATAAAAAAAAAATTAAATAATATTTTATTAATAATTAAGTATATTTTTATAAAAATAATAAATAATTTTATAATATAAATTTTATTTATTAAAATTATTAAGTAAATTAAATGAATTGATTCATTTTTGTATGATTAATAAATTAGTCAATCCAAAAAATACAAAGTGCCACTCCTCTTTATAAGCATGAACAGGGAGAAGATGCTAACGGGTAAAGATTAGAATTTTTAAGAAAAATTTTATTGAGAAAAGATTTTGTTAATATTTTAATTTTTAAAATAATTATCTCAATATATTATTATTTTTATCGCAAAGAAAGAAAATCTAAAGAAGTTTTTCTTTCCTATCGTTTTGTTATAGTATTTCTTTATAATTTTTCCTCAATATTATGTATTATTCTCATTATTTTTTAATAAAAGCAAAGTAAAATACATATAAATAACAAACTTATATTAGTGATGGTACTTACGCATGTAATAATTTTGCATGATATAATCAGGAATTAAATTGCTTTATTTGTTTAAAACAAATGCAATAATTTTTACTCAAACTCTATCTATCCTAACTAAAAGAAAATACAAAGAAATTAATTGTAGGTACATTTTTAATCCCACGTAGGTTTGAAATTTCTATGCATGAAATAACAAATTTTACATTATGCATTTATCTATCATAAATAAATTGAGAAGATTTGATCCAAGCTAAGTAACTATCACGGTAGATTTCAAAATCACAACATTGCGACTTTGTAACGTTACAGACACGCCTCTTTCACGAAGTGCACGGTACTAGACCATGTGTGCTCTTTTTTTTTTTTCAAATGAAAGAGTGGTACAAAATCAGTAAATATACGTACATAAATATTAAATATTGAATTTTGTCATGTAACAAAAAGTATAAAAATTTTAAAAAAATTTTGGTGCCACTTGATATAGACGCACGCCCCTTTTAAGAAATGCACGATATTAGATCATGTGTACCTTCTTTTTTTTTTTTTTCTCCATAGAGAACTTGTATTTTTGGAAAATGTTAATTGGGTTTTAGATGATGAAATTTTTATTTTTTTGTCTGAAATTTTTTTATCTTCAATTGATTATATTAATCTGAAATTGAGTTAGATTGGATGTGTTTTAGGGTGTAAAGGCCTGTTAATATTTATTTTACCCATTTTCCTTTTTAACAAATTTTGAAATTAAAACTTTTAAGAGGCGAGCTCCCAAATATTTGAATCAAGAGTCTTCAGTGATAGTGAAGTTCACTGGTACAATTAGTATGGTTGAAAATTTGGATGCATTTAAAATTGAATATCGTGCCAATAAATATGAGTATACATGGTAAGATATGATTATGCGGATAAAAATATTTATTTTATATTTGGATATATAAGCTTATTTAATGATTCCTTAGTGGTTGACCTTCACTAATTGACAATTGCATTACGTCATGCCCTAATTATGGGAAAATATATTTATCTCTTGGATTATTATTTATTATCTCTTCGTGCGGTACAAATAACTAATTGTTAGTTATTTTACTGATTCCTAACAGCGGTAGAATTGAATTGAACCAAGTCAAATATCAAATGTAACTTGTTTATAATAGATCGAATTCAAGTTGAGCTCATGTTTAAATTAATATATATTTTTTAATTAATTAAAAATAATAAAATATATTCTTTTACTAAAAGTTTAATATTTAATATAATTATAAATATTATTAAATAATATAAATTAAATATTGAAGGAGGTTTTTACAGTACAAATCATGAAATGTTGAATACTGTTCATCACTTTCTTTTGTGCTAGATACTTGACATTGCGCTCCTTATTTATTTTCAAAAGTCAATGCAACCGGTTTAGAAAAATAAGGGAAGTTTCCGAAACATGGTCGCTGAAAAGTATGTTTAATACAAGAATTCTAAATAAAATCAGAACGGAAAAACATGGAAAGACAAAGTGTGATTTGCAGGATGAAATTTCAATAGAAATTGTGGGAAGATTTTTTTAATAATCGTTTTTAATTAAGTTACTACAAAATAAAGGTAACAATTTTATATTTTTTTGAGTTCCTTCAACAAAAATTAAATTATAAGAAACAAAAACTTGTATAAATATTAACTTTAAACTATTATGAATATTTAAATTTTAATTATAAATTAAAATTTAAATTAATATAAATTCATTTATAATACATAATTTTTTTTACCTCTCACAAATATAAATTAAATTATTTGGCTCCTTTCACAAATTTGTTGTATTAACTTTATTCCTTATATATTATTTATATTTTATTTTTATCTCTAAGTCATTAAATCGTTAATAATCAATAAAAATACTAATGGGTGAACTAAACTAATCAAATTATTATTTATAAAAGATAGAATCGATATAAATTATCTAAGAGGAGAAAATTTGACATCAGTAAAATTAATGAAAACTTAAAATGAGATTTTAGATTATTTTATACATACGATGCCTTTAGATATAATTTACTAAGATATTTTGTAACATTATGATTTAATTGTTATTAAATTATTTATATTTTTACATAATTATCATTTGTAATTTTTAATAAATGTTTCGTTACTATTACAATGATGAATGTAAACTTTATTATTATGTAATAATCTAATATTATTAATATTATTATAATATATATTTCTATTTAAATATATATAATTATACCATTGGTTTCACCTACAATTTAACCATCTGAATATGACACATTTGTCTCATCAAGTTCACCAAACGAGCCTTTACAAGCAATATATATTTATCCTTTTAAATTTTTATTTTATCTTTCCAAATTTTAGGAAGAAAACTTAATTAATTCAATAATTATATATATATGTTATGGGTAAATTTTTCTATTTATTATATTGTAATATAAGTAATATTTTATTATGGATAAAACTTCCCTACTTATATTGTAATATAAGTAATACTTTATCACATGTAAAATATTTTCATAATTTAATTTGTGATACAAATAACACTTTCCTATAAATAATTTTTAGCATAATTTTTTAATTTTTATATATTTATTTAAATTTTTCATCCTTTTGATAAGAGATAAAATCATCTTAATTTTTTAATTTTTATAATATAATTTATGGCATAAATAGTAATTTATTATGATGGATGTACTGAATGTACGAATATGTATGCTTTTGATTAATTTCTTGTCTTTCATGTGGGGCGTGCAATGGCATAGGTCAATTTAGAAAGTAATTTGCACATCTTGAGAGGAATATGATAGCAAAAATGGCTTCTGATTTCTCTAAAAAGAAAGCACGTCTCCCTTTCAGGGTGTTTATCTTTTCTATTGGTTTAATATTGATTCATATTGCTCACCATTGACCTTGGTAGATTTTCAACACTTGAATTTCCTCTAATGATATAGTTAATCAAACTTTCTTTGACAAATTTTATTTAATGTGAGAGTAAATAAATTAAGAGTATTTGATAAATAATTTTGAATAAATTATACATAACCTTCCTCTACTTTTCTTAGTGTGATTCACCTTCTATAGCATTGAAATGTGCAATTTACCCTCTTGCACTTATTTGATGGTATGCATAATCCTCTTCCATTAATTTTCTATTAAATATCTAAATAGAACCATTTTCCCTTTGATATTAAAAAAAACCAATGCTAATTTTCTTAATGAATGAGATCATGTCAATCATACAAAGAAATTTATTGAATCATTATCTAAAAAATTTTGATTTGATATTAATGAATCATTATCCAAAAATTTTGATTTGATAACAATTTCTCTACAATTAGAAAAAATTCATGAAAAATCTTTTATTATGACACATTTGCCTCATCAAGTTTACCAAATGAGCTTTTATAAGCAATATATATTTATCCTTTTAAATTTTTATTTTATCTTGCCAAATTTTAGGAAGAAAACTTAATTAATTCAATATATACATATGTTATAGGCAAATTTTTCTATTTATTATATTGTAGTATAAGTAATATTTTATTACGGATAAAACTTCCCTACTTATATTGTAACATAAGTAATACTTTATCACATATAAAATATTTTCATAATTTAATTTGTGATATAAATAACACTTTCCTATGAATAATTTTTTAGTATAATTTTTTAATTTTTATATATTTATTTAAAATTTTCATTCTTTTGATAAGAGATAAAATCATCTTAATTTTTTAATTTTTATAATATAATTTACAGCATAAATAATAATTTATTATGATAGATGTACTGAGTGTACAAATATGTATGCTTTTAATTGATTTCTTGTCTTCCATGTGAGGCGTGCAATAGCATAGGTTAATTTTAAAAGTAATTTGCACATCTTGAGAGGAATATGTTAGTAAAAATGGCTTATGATTTCTCTAAAAAGAAAGCACGTCTCCCTTTCAGGGTGTTTATCTTTTCTATTAGTTTAATATTGATTCATATTGCTTGCCATTGACCTTGGTAGATTTTCTTCACTTGAATTTCCTCCAATGATATAGTTAATCAAACTTTCTTTGACAAATTTTATTTAATGTAAGAGCAAATAAATTAAGGGTGTTTGATAAATAATTTAGGATAAATTATACAAAACCTTCCTCTACTTTTCTTGGTGTGTGATTCACCTTCTATAGTATTGAAATGTGCAATTTGCCCTCTTGCACTTATTTGATGGTATGCATAATCCTCTTCCATTAATTTTCTATTAAATATCTAAATAGAACCATTTTCCCTTTGATATTAAAAAAAATCAATGCTAATTTTCTTAATGAATGAGATCATGAAATCAATGCTAATTTTCTTAATGAATGAGATCATGTCAATCATACAAAGAAATTTATTGAATCATTATCCAAAAAAATTTGATTTGATATTAATGAATCATTATCCAAAAAATTTCACTTGATAACAATTTCTATACAACTAGAAAAAATTCATGGAAAAACACTTGATTAAATAAAATAATTAATTAAACATACTTGATTCAATAAATCACTTAAGTAAATGAATGATACTTATTAATTCTATCATATACTAATATGAAAACATTGGATTGCTTATAATTTGTTCAATCAATAATTGGTTAAAAAATGAATTAATTATCCTTTAGACATATTCCGTAAGATAATATTAAGGATTAGAGAACTAAAATTACATTGTCCTTCAGGCATACTGCATATAATAAAATAAAATACCCCAACACTGACAATATTAAATGAAAATTCCCATATCTTCAAAATCAAACTTTGCAATGTATTTAGATTTCACTCCTTCTTATCACAATTCATAATTATTCATTATGGGCACTATAGAATCATTGCATGTTTGTCACATACTTTCTATAATCTATCAATAAAATCATTAAAATTTTTATTTTTTTATTACTTTATTACTTCTCTAAATTATTTGAAAAAATTCTCAATGAAAGATTGTTATATTGCTAATTGTTTAATTTCTACAATGCTTAGATAAATCTTATAAGTGATTAGCTATAAACCATCCAACAAATAGTAAGAACCAAATCACTTAAAGGATAATGTTTTTTATAGCACATCTTTAGTGTACCATATTTTTTAACTTATTTTCGATTTTATTTTATGATATCTTTTGAAAAAGTTTTTGAAAGTTTTGTCTCATATCAAATAGTAGGATATACATAAGTAATATTAAATGCTTCTTTGACACTCAAATAAAAAAAAGGAATAAAGAATATTAAAAAAATTAATATTTTAATTTTATTACATAATTTTTATAGTGTAATGTTAATATACAAATGGAAATGCAGAAGATAAATAAGTGTTAAATTTTTCAAAGTTCAAAATTATTGCATAAGATAAGTTATTATTACTTTACTCATTTATTTATAATAAATGAATGAAATTTTCAACATGCATATGTAAAAATTTACATGTATATTATTCAATATATTTCTAACAAATATCTTACATAAGATTTTATCTTCCCTCCATCTTCTTTTCCTCACAAAGTGCATTCTACACTAACACATATTATATAAGCAACATGCATATATAAATTAAAATTGAACAAATATGATTCAAAATTTATATTTCTTTAAAATTTAAAATATCTAAAATAAAAAAATGTCATTATAAAATGATCTAATTCCCATTTATTTATCATAGGAATGGCCATTTTTTTAGCTAGAAAAGAAAAGGCAAATGTTAAGAAGATCATTAAATACAAAAATACAATAGGATAACTGCTCTAAGAATTATAATATTAAAGAATTTTTCATTTTTTAACGAGGGTTGTTTGAATTTTGGTATTAACTTGAAGAATGTGTTATTTAAAATAAACGTATTAAATTTACACTTTTATATTCATATTTAATTTGTTCCTAATAGGGATGATAAGTTTGCATATTCAAGGCTTATTTTTTGAATTTTATCTTGCAAAGCATGAATATAATAAGAAAATTTATTCTGATGAGGTAAGGTACATGACAAATTTTTAACCTAAAATAGATTTTTAGGATAAAGTTATGTTAGCCTATTTCTTGATAAAAAGGCAATTTATAATTTACTTTAGCATTATAAATTACATAAAAGGTTAGTAGCATATTCATTTGCATAACTATTAAATATTATCAATAAATTATGTTAGGATAGAAGAGAGAATTGTAAGGTCATTACCTCAATTGAGGTAGGCAAAGTATATTTATAATAAATATATGATTACAAGATATAGGCTCATGACCTATGTATCTTAACACATAAGAAACTAATAAACTCTATTCATTGACATTCTCTCTCAAGTTGGAGTGTAGATATTAAACATGTTTAACTTGTTACAAATATCATAAACTTTTTTTCTTGGGAGAGCCTTAGTAAGCAAACAAGCAAATTATTCCCCAGTTTTGGTATATCTAAGATTGGTAAGACCTTCTTAAAGTTTCTATCTAACAAAGTGATAATTAACCTCTACATGCATGGTCCATTATCACACAATAATTGGCTCAAAATGAAGTAATTTTAAGTTAACTTAGAAAATAAAAAAGTCACACAAGTTCAGCAGTAACATAAGTCATGGTTTAATATTTAGATTCTGTACTAGATCAAGATATCACTGCTTTTTATTTACTTTTTGAAGATACAAGATTTCCACCAATAAATACATAGTACCCTAAAGTAGACTTATATCCACAAGACATATTGTCCAATTAGCACAAAAAAGCGTTCAATTTTATAATGACTACGATTTTGATATAATATTTCATGCCTAGGTACTTTTTCTTAAATATTTTAAGATATATACAATTACATTCTAATAAAATATTCTTAGAGAATTCATGAATTGACTTACTGCACTCACTAAAAAAAAGTTGTCAAGTCTTATGATAATAAGATAGTTTATTTTGCCTACTAATCTTTTGTAATATTTTAAATCTTTTAGTAATTATACTTTTTTCAATCCAAACTTAATATTTAGGATCATAGGGGTGTCACATGGTTTTGAACTAAGCAAATCAATTTCCTTCAAAAAGTCAAGAACATATTTCCTCTATGAAATAAACAATCTTAATGCTTGGGAAATGTTGAAGTGATCCCAAGTCTTTAGTTTGAAACTTAAGTTAAAGAAAGTTCATTAATTCTGAAATTTCTACCTGATCATTACTTATAATTATAATGTCATCAATATAAATAGCAAAAAGAATACATCCAGATTTAAAATATCTATAGAACACATAATGATCATGATCACTTTTTTTTCATACCAAACTTTGTTATCACATCAGTGAATCTGCTAAACTATGCTCGAGGATATTGTTTTGAACTATATAAAGGCTTTCTCAATTAACATACCTTTCCTTTTTCCCTTTGCACAATATACCTAGAAGGTTGCTCCATATAAACTTCTTCATGTAAATCACTATAAAGAAAAGCATTGTTAACATCAAATTAATGGAAAAAACTAATACTAAGAGGTAGTTTAGTAGAAAAGCAAGCAAATATATGTTATTTTAGCAATTGGAGAAAAGTTGTACAGTAATTAGTACCATAAATTTATGCATAATCCTTAACCCTTAATCAAGCTTTTAATTGTGTAATAGAACCATCTATATTGGCTTTGACTGTGTGCACCTTTTGCACCTAATAGGCTTTTTCCATTTGGCAAAGGCACAAGCTTTCATATACTTTTATTCTTAAGAGTATCCATTTTTTATTTATAGCAATGCACCACTATCTTTAGAAAGAGCCTTTAAAACATTTCTAAGAATAATAATAAGATCCAAGGAAGCAATAAAAGATTAGAAAGGTATAGATAAGATGGAATATGACACAAAATTAAAGATGGAATAAGATATAGGAAGGTTACTTTTCTGAATGCAATTATGAATACCTTTGTCATATGCAATAGGAATATTAAGATTGGAGGGTGAATAAGGTGGATCTTCTGAAGAAGAAGTCTTTAGTGAAGGAGACTAAATTGGTGGTTATTCATTAATAGTGCGACATTTAAAGGTGTGGTAAATGGAAATGTTATTGTTGTCTAGACTTATTTTTTATGAGAATAAGCAGACTTAATAGGAGAAAAAGTTGTTGTTAGGGAGTGAAGTTATGAGAAGTAATAATATGCATAAAAAAATAATTGTTAACAAATTTAAACTCAAGTAAAGGTTTAGTAACTATAGAAAGATAAAAGAAAGGAATTGACTTAAAAAATAAAGCATCAAAGGATATGAAATAACATCTCAAACGAGGTGAGTAACAATAATAACCTTCTTTAGTGCAAGAATATCTAAGAAAAACACACTTTAAAAATTAAGGATCTAATTTAGAAACCTAATACTAATAATTATAAATGAAATAAATACAATCAAAGATATGTAAAGTTGAAAAAAAAGGTCAAAAAGGAAATAAAAGAAAATAAGGTGCCTAACTATAAAAAATTAAAAATAGCATTCTATTAATTAAGAAATAAGTTGTAGAAACTATTTCTACCCAAAATACCTTAGGTGCTTTTATTTGGAATAGAATTTCTCGTGAAACTTCCATCAAATGATAATTTTTTTCATTCAACTACCTTATTTTGCTATGAAATAACCATATAAGAAGATTAATGTATGATACTATGCTTGGATAAATATGAAGAAAATTAGGCATAAAAATACTCTTTAACATTATTACTATGTAAGTTTTAGATAGAAGTGAGAAAATGATTTATAATCTTGGGACAAAAGGCACAAAAATATCAAATAATTTAGAGTAATTTCTTATTAAATAGAACTAAGTAGTTCTCAAATAATCATTAACAAATATAACAAAATAACAATAACTAAATTTGGACACAATTGGATAATAACCCTAAATATCAAAATAAACTAACTTAAAAAGGAGATGCAACTCATTTATTAATTTTACAAATATAAGCCTAACAATGTTATTTAGAAAATTGACATAACTTATAATCAAAATGTGAAATATAACCTAAATTAAGACATAATTTCTTCAAGGAAGGCCTAAGTGATAGTGCAATTGGTATGGAATGATAGTAACAACATTAGTAATAAATTGAAGGGCAAGACAAATGAAATTACCATCAAGCACTTACAATCCACGAAATTCATATCCTAAATAAAAAATCTTATTCATAAAAAAGGTCCTAAAAATTACAATAATTAGGAAAGAAAAAGACACCACAATTATAAGTACATATAATTTGGCTAATAGAAAGTAAGTTAAATGGAAAATTAAGAAAATGTAAAACATTAGTTAAAGAAATATCATAAGTACATTAATTGTACTATTTCTAATAATGGAAGTAATTGACCTATTAGTTAAAGTGGTAAAAGAAGAAAAAGATATAAAAGAAGAAAAGATACCTAAATCACTTAATATATAATCAGTAACCCTAAAATCAATTGACCACCTAAACTTAATAGGGTTTTCTATATGAATTAGAGTAATAGTAGATTATAAAAGCTAGCGTTCGCATTGAATCAAATGATTATACTCATCTTTAATCAAGGTTATGTGCTAAGATTCTAGCACAAAAATACTAGTAATAGTATATGCAAACCAAGATAATGATATATACCATCTAACCAATATATGACAAGTTTGTACATCAAAATCAAAACTCCTAGTTTTACCTATTATTACAAAAAAATTCTTTAAAAAACAATACTAAAACTTTAAAAAAAATTACAAAATTTTTAACTAAAAAGTATGATTCAGCAAACAAAACACATAGTAAGGTGTGGAAAATGTTGCTGAACACTGTAAGAGGAAGTGCATTATCTAAAAAACATTTCAATGCCAACAAAGTGTCATGTGCCTGATCTTTAAGCACTATCAAAAAACACATATGTGTACTATATGTGCTACCCATAAACAATCCTTGCACTATTATTTAAACACTATTTTTATCACAACATTATTCTTTAAACACTATTCAATTTACTATGCTATTTACTCCACCATAACCTAATTTTTATCTCCGTTTTTTAAGGAAATGCAACATTAAGTCACAACTAGTATTACCATGACCTAGTCGTGCATAAAAGAGGAAAAAGAAAAAAAAATAAAAAGAAGATGAAGCTAGGTTTATTTTGGTTTTGGTTTTGTTTTGATTTAGGTAGAATAAGAAACCTAATGGCTCTAATATTATGTTAGGAGAGAAGAGAGAATTGTAAGGTCGTAATATCAATTAAGGTAAGCAAAGTCAACTTATAATAAAATTTAACATTACAGGAGAAAGGCCTATGATCATCTATCTTAGCCTATAAGAAATTAATAGACTCTATTCACTAACAAATTAAAATTCATAGAAAAATAAATGGAAATTAAATAACTCTATGGACATTAATTCATTTTTATCACCAAAACTTTAAGTTTATTTATGGAAATATGTTAAACACACTCAATTTATGAGATATAAAAAAGTTATCTTATGTAATTTACCTAGTAAACCAAAATAAAAAGATATTGTATAATGTACTTAAAAAATCTTAGTTTATAAATATTCTAAAGAGCTTATTGTCATGATTGAGAAAATCCTTTTATTTGATATAAACTAGTATTAAAGTTTAAATTTGATGTTTGTTCCATTTCAATTATGAACCTCATTTGGCATATTGTATAATATAGTATAAGAATTATTTAATAGTATAGCATAATATTGTATAATAGAATAAGATACTATTTTATACAACATTTGGCTTGTAATAATATAAGATGAATATTTATATAAAATTATCTTATCTAATAATTGTTATCATGTTTTATAAGAATATATAGATTTTAAACAATAAATAATTTAATAAAAATACCATTACATATAAAAAATTATTTATTATGAAAATATTTTTCAAATATTAAATATAGAAAAGAAAAGAATAAAAAAAACGATAATAGAATTGAAATGATTTAAGATTACCATTGATAATGAAACCATTATATAGTAAATTTGGTATTATAAGTGTGGTAATGGAAATTTATGCTTTGAAACCATATAAATAATTAGTAAATAAAAGTCTATCATTGCTAAATAGATTATTGATGAATTTTTAGCACAATATAAAAAAATATTAATATGGAAGGAAAAGAGAGAGAGAAAGAGAGAGAGCATGGGCATGTATGTGTTTTACGTGATTATAGAGAAAATAATTATTTCCTTATGTGAATACGAAATAAGATGTTTCAAAACTTTGGAAAGTCTAAGATGCTCAATTGGTTTAGTGATATAATGTTGCATTGAAAATCTAACAATCCATATTCCATCTCACTATAGGATTAACAGGCTTTTAACATTTATTAAAGAAATTTATGAAAATCACATTATGACCTTGTAGATATGTAAAAATTAGAGAAGTGTTTAAGGGCTTGGAGTTAAGCTGAATAAAGATTATTAGTCCAATATTGAATCATATCTTATAAGGCAATTGGCAAATAGAGGTGTAGGGTTTTTTTCCAAATAATAGCACTAAACGTGCAAGGTTGACGGATGATGACAATAGCAAATGAACGACAACTACCTAAGGAAGATTGCGAATAACTACAATAGCAATGACAGTTAAGGCTTTCATAAGTGGTATTGATAGGCAATATTGATAGAGAAAGGATGGTGGACGATATCAGAGGATAACACCTATGGAAGGAGATTACAAACAATTGCAACAATGGTTAAGACTCCCATAACTGACATTGTTCAATTAATTCCATAATTTATTCTAAATATATTGTTACAATTGAAAATAACATGGAATGCATATGTGTTGTACGAAATAAGGATTATAATTTAGATTGCATCTTAGAAGAAACTAGCAATAGTTGTCTATTAAGAAATGCATAGAATAAAGCCATCATGGAATAATTATTACTTGCATGCTACCCATTCCGGGTGGCGACCTTTTGTGTAGAAGTTCAAAGTGTTTTGCATGAAATATTCTTTTTGTCTAAATTAACTATAATTAGCCCTAAACTTCAACATTCATCTGACTTTGCCATGGATGTTATGAAATCTGAGTCCATAATTAAAGATAATATCTAAGGGGAAATTCATTAATTTTGAAATTCAATGTAAGAAGGAAAAATATGATGCAAATTGGTTGAGGATTGATTATGATGAATGCAAAAACTAAAAGAAGCTAACAATGTTACCATCTCTATATGTTAGATAAGAGATTTTAAAGATATTGATAAAATGATGTTAAGGACAACCTTTTGTTATATCAAACCATTTGACACTCACATTTTAGGTTCAGTAATTAAAGATGTCTACATGCATAATACAGGCATAATTGATAAAGTTTGCAGCAAGGATAAACTAAATTTCTATTCACATGTTAACATTCAATAAATAAGTATGCTTAACACTTTAAATTCTTTAGAACATGTCTACATATATGCATGTATAGAAAAAAAATTTATTACATTTCTAACAATTCAGAGTGCTAGACATGACTTATGTATAGATACATAATCATGGTTATACTTACGTATGTGTAACTTGTATTTGGTTTTGCTAGCCTTTCTAATTACATTTTACATTGCTGATTTAGTAACATAGGCAAGCTTTATAATCCAAATGAGTGGATCTTCTTATTGATTTGGATGGATCTATGTCTATTTGCTTTCATGCCATAATACTATTGTCACCACTCTTGTATATGGTCATACTTTGATTAAGATTTTATTTACATGTCTTAATGCTTTTGCGAAGAGACCTATTATATTAGGTAATGGTTGTTAATAAAAATTACTATATCCTGATATCTCATTTATGATTTTACATTAGATATTGAAAATTATCTACATCTTTCATCCTTGTATTCCTTTTTATTTTTATCACTTGATTTCACTATGTCCATATGTGGAGTTACTTTGCTAGTGTTTTTGAAATTGGATCAAACACTAGTTAGTTTTATACTCCAAAATGCATTTGATTAACTTAATTTTTTAAATTTTTTTCCAATGAAGTAATTTAGTTCTTCAAGTTCATCAATCAAATTTAAACACTTACAGTTCCTATACATTTAGAGTAGTGGTGAGTACTTATGACCACGGCGATCGACAACTTTTACCACCCTTTTCCCCCTTCAATATCAATACACATTTCATTCCATTCAATTAAAAAATTAGGTAAATCATATGATTCAAATTATTTACTACAAAAAGAAAATAGAAATATAGGAATGTTAGGAATTGCATATAGAAATAGCATGAGTTTGCTATAAATGTTTGGTGTTATGAATACCATATTCAATTGTTGCTTCACTTAAGTACATTGAACTGTCTGTACTTTGATTTATCTTTCTCATAATATGTTTCAATAAGGTGCAACTATAACTTTAATCTTTTAGTGTGATTCCAAATAAGTTCTACTTATGGTTTAGGGTTCTTCATTCTAATCGTTCCTCCAATCTACCAATAATATTTTCCATTGTCTTCTTCGTTTCTACCATTGACTTAAAGATTGGTGGCTTCATACTAGGTTGCACTTAATGTTTGAGAGTGTACTAAAAACACCTAATTATGTAATTAATAAATATCTTCTATTAACTAGCCAGGTACACATGTTTCGGCTTAGTTTCTCATCCAGATTCATATTAAGAATAACTATTGTTTTCAAACACAACTTATAAAACTATAACTATGAATAAGTTAGATTAGGTGTCTATAGATATATGAAAAGATCCCTTACATGGTTGTGAGAAGCCTTGAGTGTTAAGATAATAATTAGTATATAAACATAGTATATCGACATTCTTCATTACTTGGGCTTCCTACTTTTAATGTAGGCTAACACAATAATAAAAGATCATGGTACTGAGTACATAGAAGGGCAGGAAAAGTGCTAATGTTGTTAGTGGCTTGCTAGATGAATGATATGGCATTACTAAGGTATATACATCTATTCAATTTCTATCTTGTGACGAATGTATTGCCAGATAATGTAACATGTCCTCCCATAAGTTATGATCAGGAAGAACAAAAAAACTTGTCCTTCGTTTTGAATAATAGAATGCATTGATATATCCAATTGCATATTGCATAGTACATAATAGCTATAGGCATTTCAAATGAGGATTTAATATCCCTTATACTATATTATTCTTTTACTAGTGAAAAAACATCAATCAAATTTAATGTCTAGATTTGTTACGTTTAAAGTTTATTATTTTAAAAGTTGGGATTCTAAAATATGAAAATTTTCTACATAACGAATAATACATGAGACTTGAGTAAGGAATTTTACATAGAAGATAAATATTTTACAAAACTATAAATTAGTTCATAAGCATAGGAATCTTATGTTATTGGTCTTAATAGTATATGCTAGTGAATTTAATTCTAATGTTAGAAATAGGCCTCCATAAGTTTAGTACAAATTCCCAGCAAGCAAAACTGGTGCTATAATTTTACATAGTTATATCATGTCTAACTATTTGTGCTACTCCTATGTCTACTCTTTCTGACTAGGATTATTTCATGGATGCCTAATATTTTTATGCCCTTAACTTCAATGTTTACGACTACATAACAAAACCAAGCATGTTTTTTTTGTGGTTGAAACTTTATTTATGGATTATTTTATCTTTACTTCTATGGATATGAATGGGAATATCTTGGATGTGTAAGTCATGTAGCAAGAGACAAATATGATGTCCTTGTTGTAATGCATGAAAGCTGTGAGAGTTTACTTAATGTTTCCAAAATAGGAGTGGTGTAATATAACCATGTGGTTTGTTAGGTTTGGCCTATAAAGATAAACTATTTGTTATCTTTGTGCAAATATTTAAAGCCTGTAATAAAATATATTGGCTTAGTGTGCCCTATGTAGTGACCTAAGTAGGTTTATTTTTTCTTATTATCTAGATTAGTTAGCATTGATTTAAATGTATTTTTTCAAAACATTGAATGCATTGTATTTTATTCATAGTACAATTTAGTTAGTTTTTTTCCTCTGGCAAAATTTGATTCATAGTTATTGTAATTAAGCATAACATGAAAACTACATTACAAATGGGATTCGCACATTATTAAGTTCATTAACATTGAATAATTTTAGTATAAGAAACCAATTTGGCTTAATTTCCTACACACATTGAATATATATTTGCATGGAATATTTTTAGTTATTTAATACATGAATAAAAAGTGAATGAACAAAAATTTTATATAATACAACTTAATCTCTAAATTTAAAAATTTCATGAGGATTGGCTACCTCCTTTACTTCTACATCACCAAACTTTAAGTTATCCATAAAAAAATATAATTTAGAATTTAAGATCATCCACCATAAATTCTTGAAGTGTTATTCTTAAATTATTCTTGCTCCTAAAATGGTTAAAGTCATCTAGTATAGCAAATTTAACATGATTAATAAAAGAATTAGGATGATTAAAATGAAGGCATTCATTTTCTTTTAAAGGTGGAATCTCTTCTTTATAACTTTTTTTTTATAATTTTTGAAGCAACATTATTTTTATAATCTAAAAATGCAGAAAATTTAGCAC
The DNA here is from genome assembly GCA_020226215.1 of Sindora glabra. NCBI lineage: Eukaryota > Viridiplantae > Streptophyta > Magnoliopsida > Fabales > Fabaceae > Sindora > Sindora glabra. The sequence goes on along the minus strand of CM035230.1, from coordinate 56,528,535 downwards.
ATATATCACATTTAGTATTATTCATAGAATAAACGCATTCATGGTCATCTATCCAATCTATAAATTAAGAAATTTTAGGAAATTCAGTAAGCATTTCATCATGGATATTATCAAAATTAACATATGTAAAACTAGTAAAATCAAAAATAGAAATGTCAAAATAAAAAATAGTAAAAATATTAATAGAAATAATAGAAACAAAATGAGGAGAATCATGTACTAAAGGCTCTAAAATGCTAAGAAAGAATATGAAATTATCATGCATATCTTCAAAAATATTAAACTTAGCTATAACACCAACAAACTCCATGGTTAATATTCCATTTCAAACATGAATTATGGTTTTTGCTATCTTAAGAAGAGGTCGACTAAGAATGATTGGAAGAAGAATGTTAGAATCCTTATTTTCTAACTTCAAAATATGAAAATCTATTGGAAAGATTAATATATCAACTTGCACTAAGATATCTCTAACAACACCTAAAGGATAAATGTTAGATTTATTAGCTAATTTAATAACAACATTTGTTTTTTTTAAAACTCTTACTAAGATATCTCTAACAACACCTAAAGGATAAATGTTAAATCTATTAGCTAATTTAATAACAATCTTTGTTTTTTTCAAAACTCCTAAATTTAAGGCATTGAAAATAAAAAAAGGCATGACATTGATGAATGCTCCTAAGTCTAACATGGCATGCTCTATTTTGATTTTCCCTATAATGCATAGGATCGTAAATATGCTTAGATCTTTATATTTTCTTAGAAGTTTTCTTTAAATGATTGTAAATATATTTGCTTCCACACTTACCTTCTTATCCACCTTTAATTTTCTCTTGTTAATATATAAATTTTTAAGAAAGTTAGCATACCTTGAAATTTATTTTATTAAATCTAGTAAAGGTATGTTAACTTTTACTTTTTTAAAATATTCTAAAATTTGGTTTTCATTTTTATTTTTATTTTGTTGAAAAATTCTTTTTCTATTTAGAAAAGAAAAAAGGATATGAAACTTAATGGGAGGTAGGGATGTAGGAAAAGAATTTACTATATTATCACCTTGCTCGATTTTATTGCCGGTTAATGTCTTGGTTCTGGTTGATTACCTACTAGTTTTTCTAGTTTATTTTAGTTTATCTCTTCTGCTTATTTCTACTGGTTCTATTATAGTTAATCTCTTATTTCTTGTTAGTTGCTTTCTGGTTTATAACTTGATTCTGGTTTATCCACTTACTTGCCACTTATCATCATGATTGCCTTCACCACTTCCTTGTTTCTTGCATTGTTAGAAGATGGTTGGTTGGAACCTTATGCCTTGAGCTCACTTAATATGGAAGTCAATTAGCTTATTTGAATTTGCAAATTCATAATGATGGCCTTTTTTTTCTATTGGAATTGAAGATTGTTTGCTACCATTTACTTGATTAAATCTTCAGACAACAATTGAGAAGAGTTTGAAGTTGTTTCTAATTATTGGATAGGATTTGGTGCCATTCTAGTATAAATAGGAGGATTCTAGTTTGAATTACTGTCCTATCTAAAGTTTTGGTTATTTCTCTAACTAGAAAACTAATTATACTACTGTTAGTATTGGTTAAGTTGTGGTTACTAGTATAGATATTGGTTTTATTGTTAAAATTATAACTTCCCAAGGAAGATGATTGTTACATATGTTAGAGGAGAAAGACACTTATCTTCTTGCAGTATTGGATAACAATAAATGGATTTAATTTGGATTGGAGTAAATTCCATAAACTTTGGCAAGGGGATGGGCTTGAAATTGTCGCTATTGTCATATGGCTAATTGCTTGACCAATGAAGCTAATTCATCTATTCTATTCTCCAATCTTTGCTAGTTGGAATAGGAGAAATTTAGCTTATTCGCACCTCTTGTTATAGTTATAACTCTAGATTCAAATTGTTAGGAATTAGTTACCACATTTGCAATTAAATCTCTAACTGCCACAGGTGTTTTATCCACCAATGCTACACCACTTATTACATCAATCATGCTTCTGTCCATAAAAAGGAATCCTTCATAGAAATATTGGATAAATAGCTGCTCACTTATTTGGTAATGAGGACAGCTTACACATAGTTTCTTAAATCTCTCCTAATACTTATATAAGGTCTCACCATTCATTTACCTGATGCCATATATCTTTTTTCTTATTATAGTAGCTCTAGATGTAAAGAAAAACTTCTCTAAAAATAGCCTCTTTATGTCATTCCAGCATATAACAAAACCTAGCTGCAAGTAATATAACCAATCCTTGGCAGCATCAGTTAGAAAGAAAAGGAATGCCATCAATTTAATGTGGTCTTCTAAGATGCCTTGAAGCTTTATTATTGAACATACCATGTGAAACTTCTTTAAGTGCTTGTGAGGGACCATGAAACTTTAGAAGCAAATATATTAAACTAGATTTAAGCTCAAAGTCAGTATCTAATTCAAGATATTAAATGCCTAATGGTTGGCATGTAACATTAGGGGCAACTAATTCCTTCAAAGTTCTATTATGAGCCATAATTTCAAAATGATTTAAATGGTTAGAAGGGAGAATAAGAATGCTAGAACTACTTCTATTTTTGTTCTTACATAGAGAATGAAATGAATCAAACTTAAGTAATCCGGCATCACTCTTCCTTGTCATACACTAACACTACACTACAATGAGAAAGCTATAGGAACATAGAAATTTGAAAATGGTAATGCAGTATGAAAAATTAACCTAAACACATCTAATTAACCTATTTAGATGTTTTTAAAAATTATGGGACCACCATTTCTCTAGCCATGTAAAACACAAAAATGTAATAAAAATCTTAAAAAATTAAAAAAGTAATCAAAATAATGGAATTTGGCCAAAAAAAATAAAATACTTCACAAGCCTTTATAACTTTTAATGAGAAAAATCAAATCTAGCTCTTGTATTAAGTGTAGAACTATGTAGAAAATCAGGTTTCTTAGGATAAAAACCCTTATTCTAATATTTATAATGTTAATTATGATAAAATATGAAGAATTAATGTGAAGAAACATGTAGAAATTAAAAAATGTAAATGAATCCAAGAAAACACAAAAAATGAAAGTTACCATAAAATACAAGAAACACAATTAAAGATGCAATTATCTACTAAAATGCTTGAACAATTGTGTAATATACTGCTAATAATATGTAGGAAAAGATGAATTCAAGAGGATCTTGGCAATGGCATTAAAATTTTGATATGCATGTCACGATACACCAAAATTAGTTAAAATTGGTTTGTTATAAGATAATGTGGTATAGTGAAACAATCAGGTCATACTTTTAGTGATCCCTTGATATTATCTTTTCTAATTGAATTCTTAACAACATCTACATAATTATCTAATTTATTATGCAATAAAACATAAGAAACTAATGCAACAAATGTAAAACAAAATGCAAATACACTAAAATAAAGTGTTGTATTAGAATGGATGCAATATTCTATATGTTATATGGAAAATTATTCAGAACATAGAATGCAAGATTAAAAGGCTTATGAATTTAAAATGAATTAAATGTATTAAGCAAAATAAAAAAAATGCTAGGTAAATAGAAAGTAAAAAAACTGATGTAATAAAATAGTTGATTCAAGGAATTGAAAACTCTAGTTTTGATTAATCATTGATGAATTAGGATTTGACTTTTCTAATTAATTCTTCAATCTTGGATTACCTAGAATCTTTACAATAACCAGTGAATTCTAAGCTAGATTAACATCTAGGGTTTGATTAATTAAGATTAGCCGATTAAGCAATTGTTATATTCCCTATGCTAAATTAAAATTGATTTAAAGATATAATTTAACTGAATTGAGAAATTAAATTAGAAACCTCTAAATTAATCTCTCAATCCTCTACCCATATATGTAAAACCATAATTTACAAATCATAATTCAATATCAAAATAGTAAAGAAATTAGAAATCAGAAATCACAAGGATAAACATCAATTATACCAAATTAACATCCAACACATGTAATCCCAAGAATTCAGCAAATTGAATTAAGGAAAGAGGAAAATTAATTAGATAAAGTTAACATTACAATTCATAACCTCATAATTCAGATGAAGAAAGCCTCAAACTCCTTGAATTAACTCTAAATTTAAGCTTCCATTGATAAATAACAAAAGAGAAAATAAGAAGAAAAGAAAACTATCTGCTGAGTGTTGTGTAAAAGTTTGAATAGTCTAATGAGTTCTCCTTATTTATTTAACCTAATTAAGCTAAATCCTATTAGATTTAAATTGTATGACTCTTAGGATTGCAATAATAGAGCCCTCCTAATTTTTAGAAGCTTAGATTTATTTTTAAGAAATTAATTAAATCAACCAATTACATTAGTGAATTCTTACAAGTTTGACTTCCAACCAGTTTTTTACCGTGAAATTAATGTAATTTAGATAAATCATAAATATCAAACTTATAAAATTGTGTCTTGTAAGAATTTAGGCACTAGTTTCAGGTTAATTAGACCTTTATAACTCCAGATATGGCTCAAAAATTGAAGTAAGCTTGGCTAAGACGGAGATATAACTTTAACTTCTCAGTCACATATAACTTTTAAAATGTCTGAACTGGGCTTGGGTTAAAACATAAAAGTTCTCCTTTTAAACTTTCTAACAATATAAAGTTCACCTCAATCTAACATCTAAAGCCTAAGATATAGCTAAAAAATGAAAACAATGTCAAAATCCAACATTAATCGAATAAACTCAAAATATTGTAAAATTAACCATAAATTATCGAATAAACTCAAAATATTGTAAAATTAACCATAAATTATAAAATAAGGCCTAATCAATGAAATTAAGCAAATGTAACACTTAAAAGACATAAAATAGGAAAAGATGAAATAATAAATATTCTTTTCATTAAAGGGATTTTTAGATGCCTACATATATCGCAATCTTTAATGTTGGAGTACATATATGATAGTAATGGTTACATGTAACCAATAGTTACCTAAATTTAATTTTCAATACAATTTTTTTAAAGAAAGCACCTATATATATTAACTAAATGAGACTCTAGATTACATGGTTTGTTATGAACATACACAGAAGTAGCAATATCATAAATAAATACTAGACATACATCTTTAAAAGGGTCACAATATAATAATAACTTTGAACACATAGGTTAACTTCTCTGAAAACATGAATAATCTTCTCACAAGAAATGTTCTCCAAAAGTCTCCTATATTCATATAATAGAGGATTAATTAATTAATTTTTCTACCGAAGCTAGGTTAAAGGCTTTACGTAGAATTTAAGCATCTAGGTAAATTAGAAGTGTAGGAATTTTCATCCTAATAGCTAATTTAAAATCCTTCAATATAGTTTATAGTTCAATTATAATAGCTTTAGTAATGCCTACTCCTTTTGGAAAACTTGTAATCCATTTTCTTGCAAAGCCTCTTATCAAACCACATGTTTTACCGAACCAAAAGTAGATAAAGTTGTTCCATTTGTATTTAAACACCACTAATCATTTAGATGTGGATTCATAGGTTACCCATCCTTAAGATTTATGTTTCATGGCACTATTGCTTTACCTAGCAAAGTAAATGAAAGACTTTATAACTCTACCTTTTATTTTACATACTAATGATGATATAGTACCTAGAATTGAGTTTCCAACCTTATGGTCATACATTGGACTATCTCTAAATAATCAAATGCACCATAAGGTTGTTCTAAACATGATTTTCAAATGAGATAAAGTTGTTGATAATCAACATACGAACAACAATTCATATAGATTGAAAAATGTGGCCCCACTTAAAAAGTAGAGGTCATTTTGTAAGGATATTTAAATCAGGATAGACTTTTTATGTAAAAGAATAATCTTTAAATAAATGGATTTGGATTTCCTCAGCTCGATTATAAAAACAACAAAAGCTTTCAATATCCGAGCCTTTATGTCTTAGCATCCCTTTTGTTTGAACACTGTTATTTAATAAAAGCCAAATAAGAACTTTATTTTTTATGGGTAATGGTAATTTCCATATCTGTGCTTCATTAAAAATTGAAAGATATTAAATATTTTTTGAATCTTCTCTAATTATATGACAAGCAGAATTAATAGTAAATTTGCCATTTGATGTTAAACATCCTAAAAGATCACTATGGTTATCAATGAAAAGGTTAACATAAATGGCTTTTATCATGTCAATCACCTTTCAATCAAAGAAATAAGACAACAAAGTAGTATTCTAAAGACTCGGACCTATTAGTAACTCATTTGCTTTCCAATCTTCCTAGTATTGCTTTATAAGTCCTAAAACAAGTTTTTAAGAGGACCAACACCAATCCAATTATCCCACCAGAAATCAATACTTCTTCCATTATATGTTAGCTATATAATGCCTTTTGTAAGGAATTTATAGGTTTTTAGCATAGTAATCCAGATAGGTGAAGCAGTAGTTCTAGGTGAATTATGATTATAAACATATTTATAGTATAAAGTTTTCACCCAAGGCTTATCTCTTTCATTTGAAAGCCTCCAACTAAGTGTAGTTATACTAGTTAAATTTTTGTAATATGCTTTTTAAATGCTTAATCCTCTATTATAGATCGACATAGCAACAAATATAGACATGATAATAAATATAATCTATTTCCAATAAAAGAATATTTTGAAGTTCTTAAACATTTGATGTATAATTTATCATGCAATTTACTCAATTATGCCATATATTATTTAAAAAATATAAATAATTACAATTTTGAGTAAAGTTAAATTTTGATCCGGGAAATGAATTTCATGCACTCTCAATGTAAATTATATTTACAGTATCCTTGCATGCATATGTGATGACTGTTATAGTAAATTGAAGGACTTCTTTATTGTGGGCAAATTCCCCTTAGTACATATTTTTGTAATAATATATCTTCCTCCTATTTAACGACTGTGTAATATATTTAATACCATTATTGAACCAAAGCTAAGCTCTATCTCCTAACCCTAAAATAACCTTAGATAACTGAAATTACTTGTCGATGTATTTTAACTTGCTTGGAAAACCATTTTAAATTCAAATGAGATCTATTTATTTTAATCCCTAGGATTGTTGTTTTGTCAATATTATAATATATATTTTAACTTAAATATATATTAAATGAAATAAAATCATGACTTTACAATATCTTTTTGTATAATTTTTTTCTCTCCTTTAAATGGAATGAGAACTCATTGTAGAATAACATTATAAGAGACTTTGAGGGTTAAAAGATTCATGATTTTTGTCATCAGAATATCTTTTCTTGATTACTAAAGTCAATAAATTATAACTAAAGTTCTAAAATATTAATATAGTTAGGACAGACTAACAATGCACACACTTAGGCCATATTTTACAAGCAGTCAATGATATTAGTGATTAGTTAATTAATTTAATTATTACTTGACAGTTAGATACATTAGTTAATATGATCAATTGATTGCATAAGCTATTTATATAAAAGATACTTGATGACATCAATAGATTATCATTACCTATTTGTAAAATCAGTGTATATGATTAGTAGCTGGCAAAGCTATTTATGGGAAAATATATGAAACCATGTGAATTGTTCATGTATTTTTTTCACTATAATAATACGTATAAGATATTATACATTCTCTATCATGACAAATATAGTAACAAGACTTATCAATACATTTTATTTTTCTTATAAAATTTTTAGGGAAAAAATGATTGTCATATTTTGATAGATGTGATGACTGTTAAATTTTATTTCGTACCCATTTTCGATGTGAAATTTAGAACTCATAAATCTATCAATAAAAATATCAATGAACCATGCATTTTAAGTATGAAAAATTACCTTTCATAAGTAATATCACCCTGTTATTTCTTTTCTTAGGTAATACATATTGTTATTTAATTTAAAATACATGACCTGGTGAAAGGTAAAAAAATTCTCTAATCCATTTCATATTGTCCTTTGTAGAATGAAATGTATGATCTCATGTTCTTTACACAATTCTAATAGAAATAATATAATTATGTCCATGTAACTTTATTACTATTATATAAATACTCTTGTACAGTTAATTCATAGTACATTAATTTTGGATGAAAAATATATAATTGTAATTTGTGTTATGTAGTTAGATTTTTCTTTTAGCAATGAAGATATTAATTTAATATATTTTGGTTTAGAAAAGTGGGAAATGTTGAAAATTTTGAAATTGTGGATAGAAGTATCTTTTGTAAGACTAAACACATGTTGGACATTCTAAGAAGCTATAACTACTGACTAATGCAAAATGGTTATTCAAAGACTAATAAATTTACTTGAATAATTATTTACCAAGCACTCAAACTAGTTGATTAACTTTATCAACCACTTATAGGAAATCAAATTAGTTAAAAGTTCATAGAAAAGCTATTTTTGAAGCACTCTTTCACTTTTCTTGAAGGTGAAACTCTTCATAGCTATAAGTTCTATGTACCTACATTTAATACATTCAGGAAGGTTAAGTGTTGCATAGAGTTTCACCTTTTGAGATAGCAAGTGTTTTCATTATTATAGTGTTTTTAGAATATTTATGTTTGTATTTATAATTCTAATTCACTTATAGTGAGATTGAAAAATAAAAGTCATCGAGTGACAAAAATACTATACCTCTTAATAGAAATAAAGTTTCTCATTACATCATCCTATTACAAGCAAAGATTACGTTCAACGAAGAGTTTAAACAACATAGATACATGACAAATTGCTCTAGTTTTCTTGCAATAGATAATGAACCTTTTATGCATAGGTTGACTTCAAAAACATCAAAAAATTCTCATTTGAAATTTTAAATTCAATAGTAGTTCTTATTGATATAGTAACACGGGAATAAGTGATGGGGTAAGGATAATTTATAGTGATATGTTATTATATTTAACCCGTAAAAATGATTTTATTTTCAAGCATAAATTTCAAATTTAGATATTTTATCAAAAGTGGCAAACATATTTGATTAACACAACTAATGAAATATGTATTAAAAATTTAACATACTAAAAAAGTTTTTTGGTAAAAAGAGATTAAAATTTTAAATTTGATCAACTACAATTATAAATTCATTTCATATTAAATTTAATGAACATGCTCTTACTATTCATAAAAAGTGTTAACTTTCATTAACTAATTATTCATTGCTAACTATATTGGTAGTATAGAATCTTACAAATCAACAATGAATTAGATTTAAACTTTACAATAGATACAACCTAAAATAATTGAAGAAAAAGACAAATAGTTTGTCGATTATATATTAATAAGTGTTGAAAACAAAATATACAATAGAGGTAAATGTTAAAGAGTATGCATGTTATTTATTGCCAACTATATTGGTAGTATAGAATCTTACAAATCAATAATGAACTAGATTTAAACTTTACAACAGATACAACCTAAAATAATTGCAGAAAAAGAGAAATAGTTTGTCGATTATATATTAATAAGTGTTGAAAACAAAATATACAATAGGGGTAAATGTTAAAGAGTATATGGTGAAGAGTATGATATATATGACTGGTTAAGAATCCACCATGTATAAATTAGCAAATGTTAGTTTGTCATATCGTTAAAATAATTCATTAGCAAGATAGTGTTAGTAAATAATATTCTAATCAATCAATTAACACATGTTTGTGTGTATGCATATATATGTATATATTTAAATGGTACTTTGATTTATTATAAAAATATTTGCAACTTATTGAAAATATACTCATGTATAAATACGTTGTCAATATTGTATTCATGATTGGAATGTTGGAACTATTTAAATGATATATTTATTGTTGTCAACCATTAAATAATTAGTTTAACTTAATGAAAAGTTAATTATTAAATTTAATTATTTTATATATACAATGTTGTTGAAGCATATTGTGCATGATTCTTTAAGTGAACAGTGACACACTATAAATTGTAAGAATTAAATAAAATAACGTGGGAAGTTAAAATTAATATTGAGAAAACTAGTAAAGCTTGACACATGCAAAAGGAGTTGTTACAACAGCAACATACTTAAACTAATTATCATAATTGAACAAATATATTAATTTAAGTAGTAGATTTTTAGTGTTGTAAGATAGATGCATTGAGGATGTGGCAATGATAAACTTTACTTCATAAAACGCTAAGTTTTGTTACAATTAGATTACATTTATAATATTTGGTATTTATACTTTTGATTGTTAAATTGCTTTCTTTTGTGTTCAAAAGAAGATAATCTAACTATGAAACACTTGTCTATTTTAAGAAGGCAATTCTCATAACTATGGAGTCATGTATAAATGCATTATGATGTTGTAAAGCTAAATACTCCGAAAACTTTAACTAATAACTTCGTCAAAATAGCACAGCATAAATTTGTTAATCCCATTAAAATTTTTAATTGTACCTTCGAGTATTATTTCTTTTATGAATGTTATATTTTTTTTTGGTGAAATTCTTGTATTAATGTTATGGATTTTTTGGAAAAGGCCATTTATCATGTAAAAAAAGGAGCATTATTTTTGTCATATTTCTTTGATAAGACATAACTTATTGTTTAAGGCATGTCTAATAAAGTTTTATTAAAATTAATGTTATGTCCTAATTTTTTATGCTTTTTTTATGTATTTTTTCGCACATAACATTGAACACATGCAATGATTAAGTTAAATTTTGGTGCTTGAAGATGATGTGTGTGTTTGTATCAAGTATTTTCACATTCTTACTATGATTGTGAAATGATTAATTGCACTAGGTTTGACTTGAAAATCTTGAAATATTAATATCCTTTGTTACTTTATTAGAGTTCATATTTTTTAATAACTAAGATATATTATTAGATTTATACGAAGATAGAATGCAATGTAGATCTTACTGTAAAATTACTTAATAAAATACATAACCATTGATGCTAATCTACATAATTAACATTACATCAAACATAAATGTAACTTTAATTAAAAGTAAACATATTTCATTCAACAATGAAATTATTATATTTGCATATTGCACCATAACTTATAATTTTTATGGTTTACATAACAGTTATTGTAGTATGGTGCTCAAAAGTGATGCCACATGTAGTATAAAGAAAGGGTGAATATGTGGAATGACAATACTACTTAAGAACATACAATATGGTTCACCTAACAGTTAAATGAAATGGCAAGATCATAACTTTACACCTCGACCCACATATTTTCACACACAAGTAACTTATTCATTCAATACAGAAGGCCAGTTGGCTATATAATATTTGTTACCTAATAACATGAAATATTTTCCTTCTTATCACAAACAAAAGCCATTGTAGCAAAATATAGTGCCCCCTGAATGAGATATAACTATACCCTTAGCTATTAAGTGTATAATATTGGGCCTATCATCTTTAGGAGAGTGGATTACTATCTAGGCACATTCTATGCAATTAAGTTTACTCCCAGCCCCAACAACATAACTTCAAAGCCAGCTTAACTGGTTAGGGGCCTAAACATTCTAACATATTTAATTAATATTATAAACAAGGATGCAACAACAAATAAGGGTATTATCAATTGTTTAAATGGACTATAAAGGTCGAATCTTTGACATACATGTTTAAGTCAGTTGCCAATAGACTACATCATCTGACACAATTATGAAACGATGAGAAAAAAATACAAATGCCAAACTATAACATTCGACCCCGTCCAAAAAAATAAAAAATGAAGTCAAAAATTTCTCTTCCTTATTGGAAGGTTAAATGATACATATATTGATAATCTCTTATGAATAGCATAACGTCACCCGAAAAATCTGCTAGCATTATATTGGAATACAATGCAGCATAATATTTCCCTCCACTGAGCTTATTAAAGGGCTTTATAATAATAAATATGTTACCTTATCACTACTAACAGATTGAGCCATTCCTGAGGGAGATACTGATCCAAGGCCTTCTCACAGCAACCATGATTAAGTGTAAGAATAAAGGCCCATCTAGAGGTAACAATATTATTTGAACCTACCCATTCCCTCACGTGACATTTTTCATCTAATAAAAAATGGACCAAGAATACATAGGGGTGGAGATTATTCATTAGTGCACTTTCGCAACCCAACGCTATTTAATTACAAATTTCCTAAAATGAGTGAACCGAATAGTTGATTAAAGTTCCTGTGACAACACTTCATTTAATCTATTCGATCTGGAAAATGAACTCTTAATTGGAATATATTATCACACTCATATATAAGTCCTTAATGTTAATATTTTAGGCCCCAATTTTAGAATGGGGTTGCTAGTATAGACACTAAGGTTAAGTATGTCACATGGACAAAATGTATAAAATTACCATTTTATCAATATTACAGAATTCTAAAAGTTAGACTGTAGGCTATGGTGATGTTGTTCAGTCATATTTTAGAACAAATTCCTAAGTGAAACATGTGACCTTACGTGACCTATTACCAATAATCTATGACTATGATATAAACAAATTAACACTTGTTTGAGTTCCAAGTTCACTAATGAACATTAAGAGGAAAATGATTATGCCTAACATATGTCACATTTTGACAAACCTATGATGATAGTGCCCATAATATAAGGAGATACTAATTCATGCAAAACATCCAATAAGAATATATGCCTACATGATGAACATTAAGAGGAAAATAAACATGTATAGTCAATCTTCAAGGTCAATCTTAATGCTAATTGCAACGGGTTAGGATGCTATTTAGCAAGTGTGGATGGAAGTTATCACTGATTAACTTCTATCTTCAATAATTCCCTCTTCCTAAGTCACATCTTTGCAATGGTCCTAATTGAGTTTGTCATACTGCAATTATATAATAAATTTCCCCTTGGAGCCATTCCTAACAGCATAACTAACTTTAGCTAACCGACTGATACATACAAATATAGCTTAGATTTAACAATATAATGATAATAAGAATGTAAACAACCCGAACAAAATTACTTCATAACTTTCACATGAATTTCGTGTCATGTCCATAGTAGTATTGACGGACATGAAAACATGGATAGAGCAACAAGTAAACTTTACTTATTAAATAGTTAAATATATTCATCTCTATCGACTAATGCCACCTAATGCTCCTTCTATAGTTCTTATGTATGAATTCACAAAAACAAACTAAGATGCTATTATTCTTTATTGTCATTACCATGGAACAAGCTAAGATGCACCACTATCTTCTAGATGTTATTGACTAATAAGCTATTTCTACCTAGACTTTTACCATAAGGTTCATACTTATTATACAATAAATTGAATTATAGTGATCAAACAAGGCACATTTGTCCATGTTAAACAATACATAAAAAAGCTATTGTCGTGGTTATACCATATCACAATTTACATTGCCTTTACTATAAGATAAGTAGTAATGTATGCAATTTTTCCTTAGAATTATAGGACATACCTCACATTTCTCAAGCTTAATTGTTACCTTACTCTTTTTATGCTTGCTTTCATGGATGTAAATTTACAAATGAATTCTTCCACTGGCCATTTAGATGACTATATGATTATTCAATGCAAAATTAAGGAATTGAGGCACTTTTTATTATAGTAATAAACAAATAAAGGCCATATATGATACTTTAACCATTTGTAAGTTAGTTGCAATGTGGTTTCAACATTCAAGATCTTTAGTCTAAACCCTATTACATATATATTATACATTATACCATCCATACATTTCAACCCACATTATTTTAAATTCACAATACCAACTTCTTAAAAGGAATATTAGAAACCACCCATCAATGTTATTTGAACTAACCCTATTGCTAACATTATAGAGCAGATTAATCTAATGTAGGTTCATTTAAAGTGTTTCATTTTACACTAATTTCGTATTAGACCAATGTTGACAACTAATTTTAACGAATGATCATCTATGGATGAAGCTGACCTACTCAATTGCACACGTATCTGTCACCTACTTTTTTATAAAAAGAAATTTGTCTTTACTCTGTAAACAATCAAAATTTATACATAGTAATCTTTGCTATCAAATTAAACTAGTACCACAATTAGTATAAGTTATCTCTAGCAAAAATTTACATGATTGTGCTCCATTAACTTCAATGAATAACAATCCTTTTTTTGCTTCTCCGTCTAAGCCAATTCTAAAACTTCCAATACCTTCCTATCTAATTCATGTCGTAATTCAATCCATTTGCCTTAATTAAGGCTTTCAAATCTTCTCAGCCTACGTTCTCCATTTCCCACTCAACTACGTCTCCCTCGTGCTTTGCCTATGCCAACCTAGAATCCAACCAATACATTTTTTGCATAATTAGAAAAAATTATTGAAAATCAAAGGATTAGATAAACCTTTTTTCCAAACTTGATAATTTGGGTTGGGCTGTAGCCTACAAAAATTTTTGACCCAAGATTCACTCTCAAATTACATATTTATATGTGGTCACTATTAAAATTTTATCTCTCCTTCCCTTATTCCGTATCTATCTTCCCACTAAATGGCAACATTGAATCATAACCACAGATTTACTGGCCCATGTATGCTCCACTCTATGAGTGGTGCATCCTAGTTTTTCCATTTAATTTTTAATAAAAGATGAAGGAGGTAAGAGAGGGAGAGAGAAAGAGAGGAGAAATAGATAAAAAAAGATTTTTTTTTATAAATAAGGAAATTTTTTTTATGGTAAATAAGAGAGATAAATGTAGAAAAGAATTTTTTTAATTTTAATCATTTAATATTCATCTTAACACTGTACTAATAGATTTTATCATTTTTTTAAGAAATAAATAATCTTATACAAAATTAGACGTATAAGAGGAGACTTTTAATTAGATTATATATTTGATTAATATATATATTATATAAATTCTAATTATATAATTTATTTTATATTATCAATTTTTATACAATATACCAAATAAACATTAGAAAATTCAATCAACCTCATTGAAATTTATAGCAAAATTTACAAATAGTTTAATGGAATAACTCAAGATGCTAAAGAAGAAGTTGAAACATTTTCAAATCAAATTTATAGAATTTTTATTTTACAAAAATAAGTTTTTCATTGAAAATTCAAATCGGATTGATGGGGCAATGTCTTGGTAAAAGCTACATGAAGGTGGTACACCTGTAAATTATATTTTTTTAATATAATTTTCATCTTTTTAACATATAAATAATATAATTTTTTATTCTCTTAAATATTAAATTAATATAATTTTGATATTTTATTTAATTTTTATTAACTTTTATTAATTTATGTTTGATATATAAATATTTATTGAATTATTTTTTTATAAATTTTTTTTTGTAATTCTTATTAATAAATAACTCTCAAAATAATTCAAATTTTTATATATAATTCATTGATTTTGGCCAAAATTTTTAAAATTTAAACAAAAATTTCTTTCATACTTACATAAAAATTATTTTAGGTTAATATAAAGAAATTATTAGATAAAATGATTTTATAAGATTAAGAAATTAATGAAAATTAAATAAAAAGATCAAAATTGTAATAATATAATATTTTAAAGGATCAAAATGAATTATTTTAAATTAAGAATATCAAAATAACACAATTTAATTTTTATGGGTTCTGTGATTTCCAAGTTGAAAACCATCGAGAGTTCAATGTTAATTTATTATTTATACTTTAAAAATACATTTATATTATTTAAATAAATTTATTTTTTTATATTTTAAAATATTATATAATCTTATGCATAAACAATATATTAATTATTCAACCATCCAATTTAATTGGTTAAGTCTTTCCCACTTTAATTACCTTACCGAATCAATTGTCAAATTGGGCTTTGAAACATTGGCTCATTATTTAATAATTTGAAAACTTTTTCCTCTTTGATTTTCTTAGAAGTATTTGCTTAATTAAAAAAAGACATATTAGTTTATTATTTTACTTTTTAAATCTTTTTATAATTAAAATTATAATTTTGACTTCAATGAAAGATCAAAGTCAAACTATGTTCAAGCTCAATTTTTCAAGACATAAAATTGAATCACTCAAGCGAATATAAAGTGTAAAATCTTTGAAAAATAGACCATTAATAAGAAAATGAAAATTTCATAATTTAATAAATAATAAATCACAAAAAGGTAACTTTTAAATTTATAATTATTTATTCTTTTGATTGTTTCAGTAACAATTATGATATTTCAACTTATATTCTATAGATTTTGCATTTTCAAAGGAGCAGAATGCTCAATCAATATAACTTAGTTTAAATATTTAGTTTGAGTTTAATATTTCTTTTATGTCCGCACTCCTCAATTATTTTTTTAAAACTTGAGACTTTAAAATTTGAGTAATATTTTTTCTATTTTTTTACATTCATTTTCTATTTACTCTTTTTATAATTTAAGATTCCTAATTTTGTACACTTCATCATCTATTAGAGAGGAATGATCATTCCCTCCCCTTTTAAGGAATGAAACATACATTTTTCTTAATATTTGTCCTTTCTTTAGTACCCACCTGAATTTTATAGCATTCAACACAAGCTAATTCATGGTTAACACAGCACATTGAAGTTATGTAAATCAGTTGACCAGATCATGTTGATTTTAACAAATGAGATGGCAAAGAAATTATAGCAAATTGAAGCCTAAACAACCAAACTAAACATTTGAACTAACACCTGTTGCTTAAAAATCACGATTTCTTCAGCTCCAAGAAAGAATGGATTTAAAGTTTAGAGGAATGTAATCATTTTCAAGCATTGACCTTGTGTGAATCCTCGCAGCCAACGGTGCTTTTGTACCCTCATTTGATGTCATATGCAAATGTTCTTGGTAAAAATATTTGCAGAAGTGAGGGTACAAAAGCACGCTATTTTCAGCTTCACATTCCCCGTAACCCAAGTTTCGTTTAGAATTAAACTTTTATTATAATTTTAGTATATATATGATTATATTTATAATTTATATATAATATAATATTTAATATTTAATTTATATAATTTTTATATAATATTTATTTTATTTTATTTATTATATAACTAATAAAATAATTATATTTTATATAATTAATAAATTATATTTATTATACCTTTTAAATTATGATAATAAAATATTGAATTAATCATTAATTAAATCAAATATTAATAATTTTATTTTTATATTTTTAAATATGTGAGAATTTCTTCTTAAAAAAAAGAGTAAATAAGCAAATGACCTAACAAATAAGTTAAGAATTTCTTAATTCTTAAAAAGTTATACTTTCCATGTTATTTATGCAACTTAATTACCTCTTACAAAATGAACTATAATCAACTATTAATTTTATAATAGATGATGGAAAAATTCCAACATCACTTGTAATGGTATGTATCAAAAGGTAACGTGGGCATCACTTATTTGCCCTTGTCACATGAAGGATAAGGGGAGTCTAGTAGCAAAGTTATCTGTATTTTTGTAACGTATATGCTCTCGTTAATTATTTTAAAATTTTATATAAAATCATATATTTTAATTAAAATATTTTCAACGAATTATAAATTTTATTCTTATTATAATATAATTATTTCCACACTGACACTCATGTTCCACCTTCACCACTAAGGTAGTTAGTCCATACCTTTACGGCTCAACCATTGTACCCAAACTGAATTTGTAGCTGCCTCTCTCCTGCCTTATGTAGTCCCCTCTCACTCTCTGGTAAGCCTTTCTCACCTTTTTTTCTGAATTTTCATCACTTTCTTTATCGACATAGATTTTTCTTTTCCCTTTGGCCCCATCTACATTGAAGTTCTTAGTTTGATCTTCATCTTCTGTATCAATTTTTCTATTCAAGAATGCTTGTACCCATTTCTCTTTAAGGACACAGGTGTTTGCATAAATGGTAAAGGTACTATTTTTTCATTATTTTGCCAAATTTGGTGGATTGATTTTTTTTTAATAAGATTCATAATTTTAAATAATTTTTTTTATATATTTCTCCAAAATTTATCATCAAAAAAGAAAAAGGAGGGAATATATTTTTATAATATATTTATTCAATTAATTTAAATAATTTATTTATATTTTTTCTTTTATATTTTTTCTTTTATCTAACTCATCTATTTAATTTAATCTAGGCTTTGTTTTGCGTAACAAATAAGTTAACTTATAATTTATTAATTTAGTCAATAAACTATAAAATAGCCTATAAATGTATTTCTCGCATTAGCTTATAACCTACTCTAAGTAACTTATTAAAACTCTTATTTAATAAGTTACTTAGAGTAGCTTAGAACTTATAACTTATAACTTACTATTTGTTTAAATTTTTTTTAAATTTATTCTTATTTTTTATTAATTTACAATCCATACCTTTTATAATATAAATCTAAATAATTTAATATAATCCATACTTTAAATAATTTATAAGCTCTTATTTAATAAGCTATTTAGAGTAGCTTATAACTTATAAGTTACTATTTATTTAAATTTTTTTCAAATTTATTCTTTTTTTATTAATTTACAATTTATACCCTTTATAATATAAATCTAAATAATTTTTATAAAATATAATTAATTTAATTTTAACATAATTATATCTTAATTTTAAATTATAAAAATATAAAATATAAATAATATCTTAAAATAAGTATATAAAAATATAATTAATTATATTTTAAGTAATTATAATTTTATAATAAATAATAAAATAAAAATTATATGAATAAATAAATATATAAATTTATAAAATATAATTAATTAAATATTAAATATTATATTTTTACTTTAAACTTTTTAATTATGTTAATATAATTTAATTTTTAAATAAATATAAATTATTTTAATTATATATTTATTTCTATTAATATATTCTTTTATATCATTTTACAATTTCAACTAATTTTAACAGCTAATTTTATAAAATACTTTAGTTAGTTTATCAGTTATTAACTATCAGCTATCAATTATAAGCTATCAGCTATCAGTTACTTGTGCGAAACAAAGTCCTAATCTAGTAATCTATACTAAAGGGCTTATATATAACACTATTGCCCTTCTTTTATCGTTCAGCATCGAAATAGGATTGCTTCAATCTTTTGATCCAACGCATTGCTCTTTTTCTATACTTGTGTCGTTTCGTAATCGCCTCTAATATCCTTCAATCATTGTACTTTGGTTAATTTGCTTCCATTTTCTATTATGTGCTATTACGCCATTAATGGTTTTGCCTAATGTTTGATTTGGTTGCCACTTTCACCTTATTGACTTATTCTTAATTTTGATAAGCCTTAAACTAGGAAACCTAATTATGTATGATTTGTGCATTTTCGTTTTCAATTGTTAGACTTATTTGGCAAACCTTAAATAAAAAAATCCTTATTTTTTAATACTTAACTTTATTAAGGTAAATACGATGTATAATTTAAAGGTTTATATGATTTTATGATTTTATTGATTACATGATTTTATTTTTCTTTTGCTGGTCAACTACAAAAATAGCCATTTGAATTTTAAAGTTTGGGCAAATATTATATTATTTTGTACTAGTGAAGCATTGATTTTCCCCCACTTATTTTTAAATTGTATTTCCTTCTCATTGTCTTTGTATCCTTTTTATTATATTCTCTCTAATATCTATTTCATTTTGTTGTTGTTAGTGGTGGTTTGGAACATTTGCTCATTGTTTGTGTTCCAATTGTTTGTGTTCCAACTTATGTTCTCAAGGTAATTTTTCTTGCCTTTATTTCCTTTTTTTTATATGGTTTTGCCTTGATCTTCCTTTCTTTTGAGTCTTATAGTGTTCATATTTTATTGTCTTCAGTGTTATATACATTTTTAGATTAGATTTTTGAGTTCACATTTCATCATGTTACTTATTTTCTTTTTCTTAACTAAAAAAATATTTTTCCAATAACCTTTTTCATATTTGTTGTCATCTTTTCAAAAATTGAAAATCGTAACTTTTTGCAAGAATCCATGTTCAATGGTGTTTGGATTCATAAGTTTCTCTGATGAATGTTATGTTTTTGAGAAGTATCTGATGAATGTTAATGTTGCATTTATAAGCCTTTCCAAAAAATCATCTTTATGCAATAGAATATTGAAGGATCTAGAAAGACAAACATATATTAAAAAGTTTTGTCCTTCTTTCATTTTTTTGAGTATTTGTTCATTTCAAACATTTGCTTAAAGGAAGAATCTTAAGTGTTATAATTTTTTTTTCTTATTGTGTGTTTTTCTTATTTTCATTCATTTATTTCCTATTTTTATTTTTGATATGGTATTGCTTTGACCTTCTTCTGTTCTGGTATCAAAAACTTGATCTAGTTGTTGTATGTCATTTTTATTCACCTAAAATTAGCCTATGATAGAACTTGAATATATTCTATTGTGAATGTTGATATCACATGTATTTTATGGAAAGTTAAAATAAATGTGATATTGGCAATCAGATATTGGAGAAGACTCGCATTTTCATTAGGATTAGGATTAGAAAAGAATGAGTAGTTGGTTAAGAAAAAGAGAAATCTCATAATAAGAGACTGCAAGCTTTCCAAGTTATTATATAAGTACATATATAGTCTTGACATATTATTGCTTAAATCTAATATCTAGTGGTCTTAAACTTCCTCTATTTTTTCTTATGGTAGGTTAGACTTCAAGTTAAGGATACGGGAAATGTTGTATCCAGAAGACAACTTATGTTGGAATTTTTGTCGAGGCATAAGTGTTTCGGAATTCAGCTTTACAGCTGTATTTAATCTTCTATCATTTAATTGGAATTTCTAATTTTAGGTTTGATTTAAATGCAAGTTAAAAGTGTGCATGCATTAATTCATCAGATAGAAGTATTATGGGATGCCACTTTAGATATAGCATTATGTTATAAGATTAGTCAGGTATTTTCATTTAAGATGAGGTTATGGATTGGGTAGAGTGAATAATTTCCTATTCTATAAGATGGGAGTGGGGTGAAACCCATGAATAATTTATTTTTAGAATTTTTTATTTTTTTTTTGTATTTTTTATCTATGTAAATTGCCTAAATATGGATGATAAATTATTTTTGCATATATGATTTACATATTCTTTATATAGAATTCTTTTTTCATCTATGTTCCCCCAATAAGGAATACTTTGTATAAAATTTGTATTCAATTTGCATAGAATTAGTCTACATTTTAACTGCATGACAATTCTCCTTCATTGCACCACATTTTGAATCCAACATTCATTAACCTTTTTGGTAGCATCGCTATAAACTTTGAGATAAATCTTAAAAGGCATAATGAGGTATGTAACTCACCTTTTATAATTAAATATTTGTTTGTCATGAAGTGCAAATATTCACTTGTCAATCTCTTTGCCATTTTTTTTACCTTGATGAATTCAGGATGATTTAGTGGTTACTTGACTCAAGAAAAATGGAATATAATATTCCAGGGATGGCACTAGAAATTAAAGAAATATGTGATATCTAAAATTGAAATTTTAGAAGTAAAGCACTCAAGAGAAAAAAATTGAATGGTATTGTTGCTCCATATCTTTCCTAATTCTATAAACAACTTTCCTTAAGTATTAAATTTAATTTTCATTCAGTTTTGCTTCATTTGGGGCCCTGAGTTATGTTTTGCTTGCTACAAGGATATTTACTTCATACTCAATCAAAAGATGGAAGTTGATCAGGATGGAATTCATATTTTCTAATTTTTTTTTGTTTCTGTGCAGTGGATATAGGAATTAAATGTATATGTTTAGCGGCGTCTTTATTGTATAGTAGAAGAATATCAATATGGCCAAGCAATTTATGCTTTATGGACAAAGTAATGTCAATAAGTTTTTTATGGTAGGTACGATGTGTCCTCATTATGAATAGGGAAATGTAGATATGTAGATTTTCAATTTTGAATTACCCCTTTAACCAGATTTTTAGTGCGAAGTTTTTGGGGAAAATTTATGCTTATAGGTTTTGTATTTAGCCACTAATTTGTAGTTGTATTGGTACTTTTATAGCCTAAAGAAATGCCCACTGATTCATGTGGAAGGTTACTTGCTATATGTGAATTCTACTATACCTATGTAGATAGGAGCTACGTTGAAATTTTAAGAATTGAAGGATGAAGATGGTTTTATTGCATTATTATGCATTTATCTTTGTTCTTCAATTTGGAAGTCCAATTTGTCCTAGACTTGATGTATGGCTATGGTTGTATCATGTAAAAAAAGATTAAATTATTTGCTAATTTTTAAAATTGATATTGAACTTTTAAACTCTGCTAATTTAATTATTTTGACTTCTTTGAAGATTAAATTATTTGCTAATTTTTAAAATTGATATTGAACATTTGAGTTCCACTAATTTAATTAATTTGACTTCTTTGAGTCCTTGATTCCTATTAATGACTTCAATATAGCTAAAGAGAGCCATTGAATAAGCAAGCTTATGCTATTCATGATATATTCTATTTTCTTTAATTTTTTATAGTATGATTAGGCATGCCAAACTGATAATTGAATTGGAGAGGCTTGAAGGATAACTATAAGTTAAACACTGGGTGTACTATGAATAGTTGAATTTTGAGTGTATTTGTTGTAAACTATATCTAGGATACTCAGATACTTAATATATCCTAGTTAAAGCATAAAATAAGTCAGATATGCGGAAGCCTACCTCCAGCCATAGCTTTAACGAAATTCACAGAGAAGTTGCTCCAAGAAATTGTACCGAACAGTCACTTGAATTATCAAATTCGGGTACTTCCAGGTTCTGGTTTTTGCTTCTTTGATGGTGTAAATTGTTCAGAAAATAATTTTTGCATTAACCGAACCCAGGGACCCCTGTATGATATTTTATACCAGCATGAACTCAGTTTCTCCCATCAAAGAAGCTGAGATTTCGGTGGTTTGTTGAAGCAGCAAACTGCTTCCGAGTTTCACGGACCACGTTCAACATTCGAACGTTGGTTTTGTTACCAACAGAAAAAAAGATTTGTTACATTCTCCCACTTGGTCCGTAAAACCTAATATATATAAAAGTAGAGAAAAACTCAATGAACGGATCATAGTGATAGGTCCTCTATCTATGAGTATTACCTCCCATGTATCACGATACATTTTGCTTTCTTAACCCACCGTAACTTAATGAATAAGTCTTATACTTATTCTGGGTCCTCTTAATGCTATTTTTCTCTAAACATAAATGTATATTCAAAAATGAGAAAAATAACTTAAACTGAATAAGAGCTTTATTATAAATATGCATATATACATCACAGACTTAATATGGTACCAAGTCCCATCCTTAATACATGATCCTTAAACACTGATGGTGGCATGCCTTTTGTCAAAGGATCTGCTATCATCAACTCAGTGCTAATGTGTACAATGGTAACTTTATTTTCCTTGACACGTTCCCGAATGGCTAAGTACTTGATGTCGATGTGTTTACTTCGACTTCCACTTTTGTCATTCTTAGCCAGAAAAACTGCAGCTGAGTTGTCACAATAAATTCTTAATGGCCTAGAAATTGAATCCACAACTCTAAGCCCAGAAATAAAGCTCTTCAGCCATACACCATGTGAAGTTGCCTCAAAACAAGATACGAACTCAGCTTCTGTGGTAGAAGTAGCAACTAAGGTTTGCTTTGCGCTCCTCCAAGACACGGCTCCACCAGCAAACATAAAAATGTATCCTGATGTTGATTTTCGTGAATCAACGCATCCAGCAAAATTCGAGTCTGAGTAGCCAACTACCTCAAGATTGTCAGTTCGTTTGTACATTAGCATGTAATGTTTGGTACCTTTGAGATACCTCATCACTTTCTTTGCAGTTCTCTAATGATCCATTCCTGGATTACTTTGATATCTCCCTAACATTCCAACTGCGAATGCAATGTCAGGTCTTGTACAAACCTGAGCATACATAAGGCTTCCAACAGCTGAAGCATATGGAATGTTTCGCATTTGTTCCCTTTCTAGATCATTCTTCGGGCACTGATTCAAATTGAACCTGTCACCCTTCATAATAGGTGCTACACTTGATGAACAGTCTTTCATCCGAAATCTCTCTAAGACCTTATTGATATAGGTTTCTTGTGATAGACCTAAAATACCTTGAGTTCTATCCCTATGGATCTTAATACCAATTACATAAGATGCCTCACCCATATCCTTCATATCAAAATTCTTAGAGAGAAACTGTTTCACCTCATATAGTAATCCCCTATCATTGGTTGCAAGCAGTATATCATCCACATACAGCACAAGGAAACAGATTTTACTCCCACTGACCTTGTGGTATATGCACTGATCCATGACGTTTTCCACAAATCCGAATGAGGAAATAACATCATGAAACTTAAGATACCATTGGCGAGAGGCCTGTTTCAATCCATATATGGATTTCTTAAGCTTGCATACTAAATGCTCACTAGCACTAGAGGAGAATCCTTCAGGTTGTTTCATATATACCTCTTCCTCTAGATCCCCATTGAGGAATGCTGTCTTCACATCCATCTGATGCAGTTCCAGGTCAAATTGGGCAACCAATGCCATTATTACACGGAGGGAATCTTTCTTAGACACAGGAGAAAATGTCTCTGTGTAGTCGATTCCTTCCTTCTGAGTGAATCCCTTAGCCACGAGTCTTGCTTTATATCTTTCAATGTTGCCTAATGAGTCCTTTTTCATCTTATAGACCCATTTACACCCTATGGCCTTTGAACCACTAGGCAACTCGACAAGATCCCAGACTCCATTAGACGCCATGGAATCCATCTCTTCCTTCATAGCATTGTACCATAATCTGGATTCTCTGCAGTTAATAGCTTGTGAAAACGTCTCTGGGTCATTTTCAGCTCCTATATTGTAGTCAGACTCTTGTAGATACACAGTATAGTCACTAGGAATTGCTGACCTCCTTTCCTTAGTTGATCTTCTTAATGCTGGGTTAGCATCCTCTTGGGAAGGATGCTCCTCAATTAGTTGTTCAACAGTTTCTGGTAATTGTTCAACAACTGGATCAACTTGGTTATGGTCAAGTGGTTGTGGATCCTCAATGATTGGCTGTTCAATACCCAATGGTACTTGAGGGGTATGGATTACAACCAATCTATCACTTGATGTGGAAGCTTGAGAACCAAAATGATCAAGTTCAGTGTTTGGATGCTGAATTTGATCACTCCCACTAATCAAGTCATTTTCAAGAAATTTTGCATTTCTTGATTCCACAATCCTAGTGCTATGAGATGGACAATAGAATCTATATCCTTTGGACTTTTCAGCATACCCAATGAAGTAGCCACTTATAGTCCTAGGATCCAGCTTCTTTTCTTGTGGATTGTAGACCCTAACTTTAGACGGACATCCCCAAACGCGCATATGCCTTAAACTTGGTTTCCAACCTTTAAATAACTCAAATGGTGTCCTTTCAACAGCCTTAGTTGGAACTCGGTTAAGGATATACACTGCCGTCTTAAGGCCTTCAATCCATAGGGACTTAGGAAGTTTAGAGCTGCTAAGCATGCTCCTTACCATGTCCAATAGTGTTCGATTTCTTCTTTCAGCTACACCATTTTGGTCCGGAGACCTAGGCATAGTGTATTGGGCAACAATTCCATGTTCTTGAAGAAATCTAGCAAATGGACCTAATGCTTGTCCATCTTCAGTGTATCTACCATAATATTCACCACCTCTATCTGATCTCACTATCTTAATTTGTTTATCACATTGTTTCTCTACTTCTGCTTTAAACACCTTAAAGGCATCAAGTGCCTCATTCTTATTATTCAACAAATAAAGATACATATATCGTGATCATCAATAAAGGTGATAAAGTATTTTGGACTACTAGAGTCCAAATCTGGACTACAAATGTCTGTATGTATGATTTCTAAAACGGTAGTACTCCTCTTGGCACCTTTCTTGGTCTTATTAGTCTGCTTTCCCTTTATGCAGTCTATACAAGTTTCAAAGTCAGTAAAATCTAGCGTACTAAGTATTCCTTCTTTTACTAACCTTTTAACCCTCTCTATTGAGATATGACCTAGTCTACGGTGCCATAACATAGAGGAATCTTCATTAGTAACACATCTCTTAATACCTATGCTACTAGAAACATGCATTGAATCATTAGGTATACTGTCTTGTAATTGAATTTGGAAAAGACCATCAGAAATTGTACCATTGCCAACAAGATTAGATTTATAAAATAACTTAAACATATTATTTGAAAATTCAAAAGAATATCCAAAAGGCAAAAGTTTCGAAATAGAAATTAAGTTTCTAGAGAAACTTGGTACATAAAAAGTCCTTTCCAATATCAAACTAAAGCCAGTATCTAAAACTAGTCTGCAAGTTCCTATAGCTTCAACTAGTGAGCCCATCTTGTTGCCTAAATAGATGTACTGCTCACTGCCCACTGGCTTCCTTTGGTTTAGAAAGCCCTGCAAGGTATTAGAGATATGGATTGTAGAACCAGAATCAATCCACCATGTGTTACTACTAACATCTACCATATTAGATTCATAACAAAAGTATGAGATTGAGATACCTTTCTTTTCAAGCCAGCTCTTAAATTTGTTGCAGTTCTTCTTTATGTGTCCTTTCTTCTTGCAGAAGAAACACTTGGACTCTTTCTTTATACTGCCTTGAATGGGTGCATTTCCCTTTCCTTTTGAGTTAGCTTGCTTGTTGTTCTTTCCTTGTGTTGCCAAATGTACGCTTTCTCCCATTTCTGCAATAAGCCTCCCTTCTTCCTGTACACACATGGACAGAAGTTCATTGATTGTCCATTTCTGCTTATGTGTGTTGTAGGAAATCTTGAAAGGTCCATACTGAGGCGGCAGAGAGTTTAGGATATAGTGCACAAGGAAAGACTCAGACATCTCGACCTCAAGCATTTTTAATTGAGCTGCAATGTCCTTCATCTGCATGATATGCTCTCGTACACCCGTTATGCCAGTAAGCTTCATTGATGATAACCTTGTCATCAGGGTGCTTGCCAAAGCCTTGTCTGAAGTTTCAAATTGTTCATCAATGGCCTTGAGCAAACTTCGAACGTTCTGATGCTCTCCAATAGACCCACGAACGCTAGCAGATATCTTAGTTTTGATATACATCATACTAAGGCGATTTGATCGCTCCCAACGCTCATAAAGTGCTATTTCAGCTGCACTACTACTATCAGTGGGTTTAGGAGGTTCATCCTTTCTTATTGCATCATCCACGTCCATCCACCCCAATTGAAGAAGAATTTTCTCCTTCCATATCTTATAATTATCACCATTCAATTCAGGAACTTGAAAATCAGAGATATTTAGAGGTTGAAAAGCTGTATAAAATTACACGCTATGTTAATAATTTGAGGCAATTAAAAAATATTTCATATGACATGTTTTACCAATGCAAAACATATCTATCAAACATAATCCTAGTAACAAACAAAACTGCCTGTGGGGTTAGATTTATTTAATTAGGCTTATATATAAAGTAAGTGAAACTAACAAATTATATCCCCTATCTTAATTCCTGTGGGTAGATTAAGGCAAAGAAAAATTTACTATTTCACCCTAATTAATCATATTAAATATAATAAAATTCCTGTGGGATAATTATTATTATATTGAATATAATTAATTACAATTAATGTCAATTTTTCTTTATGTGATCCTAAATTTAAATCTAATGCTTTATGTATAATTTTAGAATAATCAAAGGTGTTGTGGCTAAACTTCAACTAAACTAAAATTATACGGATCACTTGACATTTTAAAATATATTTAAACAAAATGCACAAATAGGCATTTCTTTATGAAAATTTAAAAATATTAATTAATCACTTGAATAAATGTGAAAAATTAATGTTCTCCATAAAAACATATATTGTCTATGATTAATAAAATAATCATGCAATTTTATCATAATGAGAAGTAAATAATTAATTAATCAACTAAGCTAAATGTGATTAATTAATTGATTTAAATTCTCCTAATTAATTTTAATCTAAATGTGTCAAAAGAATGCCTAAAATAATGTTTAAATATTAGGCATAAAAATGTTTGACACTAGTTTTATTGTTATGATTTAGTAATATTCAAAAATTAGAAACACAGAAAAATAAAACGCTGCTTAAAAATCCTTATATATTAGTCTGTGAATACTAGTAGCAATAAAAGTTGATGGCTTCAGTGGTCTGCATGGCTGCACGCGAGCTAAAGGGCAGCAGTTTAATGCCCCACCGTTGCAAAATGGAGCATTTTTCATTTTTAATAGAGGCTTGAAAACGAGCCTATCTGAAAACGGCCCAACAGAGCCCAAAAACACTTAAATAGGCCTGTCGCAGCAGTTCAAAGACTTGCAGAAATGGAAAGACTTGCAGAAAACGAACAACGCGTTCCTTTAAAAAAATAGAGAAGGGCAGTGAACGACATGTCGTATCACTGAAGCACCAAATGACTTGCGGTTTATGTTATCTTCAAGCTTCAGCCGGGTCAATCTAACCCGGTTTCAACCCAATTCAGAACTCGAAAAACAGAACACCAGATCCGACATTTTTATGCAGTTTTCAACATGTTTTTCATCATTTTTCGAGCCTAAAACCTCTATAATTTTATGGGCTATCAATTCCTAGTCATTAAAACATGGAAAAACAGCATCTAAACAAGATTCAAATTCAAATCTATCCTCTATTTTTTCATGTAATCCATAGCTAGGCAGAGGCAATTTTATGCTCTGATACCAAATGTAAACTATATCTAGGATACTCAGATACTTAATATATCCTAGTTAAAGCATAAAATAAGTCAGATATGCGGAAGCCTACCTCCAGCCATAGCTTTAACGAAATTCACAGAGAAGTTACTCCAAGAAATTGTACCGAACAGTCACTTGAATTATCAAATTCGGGTACTTCCAGGTTCTGGTTTTTGCTTCTTTGATGGTGTAAATTGTTCAGAAAATAATTTTTGCATTAACCGAACTCAGGGACCCCTGTATGATATTTTATACCAACATGAACTCAGTTTCTCCCATCAAAGAAGCTGAGATTTCGGTGGTTTGTTGAAGCAGCAAACTGCTTCCGAGTTTCACGGACCACGTTCAGCATTCGAACGTTGGTTTTGTTACCAACGGAAAAAAAGATTTGTTACATTTGTATCATAAATGAGAGTTTAACTTTGTTATATAAACACATCACTAGGATACAATGGCAGAACCTTCGATGTATTTTTGTTGAGTTAGTATAATTGTTGTATAAACGAGTTTGCATCTCCATAAATTCATCATGTCACTGGTTTTGCATGCCAGCCAACTAATTTTCTGTTAGAAATTTGCCTTCTGTCCTGAGTTAATTCGAATATTTTATGAGCTTCTATAGTACTGCGAGAGAAGTAGAAGATGACTATGAGATTGAATTTGCAATGGTATCTTATGCTCCATTCTCCTTCTGTGTAAAGTTGTGAAAAAATTTTTTATTGCCAAATGAAATAAAAATTTAGAAAGAGATATTAATTCTTTAAAATTGGAAAATAAAAGAGAGAGAAAAAATATTAACCGTGGATGTGGGAGGTGGAGAAAAAACAGCAAAAAAGTCTCTTTCAAACATGACTAGTTATTGCCATCTAACTTATATTAGCATCCATTTTTGAGTTTTTATCCTAGCAGTGGCACCAAAGAATTGTACTTTTTCTTATTTTGGTATGGCAGGAGAAGTGAGATTGTACTTAAGTAAAACAAAAATGTAAAAGTGGAAGAAGACTAAACAGGAGAGCAAGTAATTTGTACTATTTTTTCATTACACTGTATTCTTAATTAATATAATGATCCTAACATTATTGACTTGTTTGATTGAAGTAATGATTAATGCTAATAAATTATGAATTACTTGATATTTACACTTAAGTTGAACAAAATACCAACAATAATAGGAGGAGTGATATCTCAATATTTGCCCAGCGGCACTAATGATAATTATAATTATATTAAAAAGAATATTGTTTGGTGGAAGGCTTGGTAAAAAGATATGAGAATGCATAGCAACTACGGTTTAGTATAACCGTAGTTAATGATCAATTTAGTATTACCATAGTCAAACAAGATAGGAAATTTGTAAATTAATTATTTCAGTATATAATTAGGAATTATATAATTTAGGACTGTCTTTGATCAAAATTCATAAATTTCATATAGTCAGAGTTAAATCAATATTAAATAGTGAATTTAATTATTTAACTAAATTAGTTGATAAAAATATGTTTGATAATTTATAATAATTTTTGTTAATTTATAATATTCGATTTAAAGGAATTTTGTAATTTTTGATACATAATTTAGTATAGAATACCGTCAATTTACAACTTTGTATGATATAATATCATTTTCATAATGGTTTGAAACTAAAATTTAATATTGAAATTATTTATAATTTCATTAGAATAGTTAAATAATTCCTAATGAAAACAGGTTGATTTCCTTCCAAAACAGAAGAACTTTTTCCCAGACTTACTGACAATGTTAGTAGGTGTAAGAATACGAATTTTTCCTCATCCTTGAATTATTTCATCTATTTTTCTCTATCTAATTTGTGTGTCTCTTTGTGTATATATATATGACAATTAGCAACCACTTTAGATATTAGAATTTTTCGTAGAACTACCATTAATCGGAGGTCTTTTATTTTTAGATAAAATTGGCTAAAGAATGATTTAAAAAGTTTTTTATTTTTAAAACTTAATTTATTAAAATGATTTACTACTTAAACTTATATATATCTAATTATGAGTTAATATATCTAATTGTTAAAATGAAGGCTTATATCTTTATTGCAGAGGATTTAATAAAATTTTATTTATATTGATTAGATCCTAATTTAAGTTAATTATTGACTTTTCCTATAAAGAATCATACACTTTAAAAGAAGGAGAAGAATATCTACACTCATAATATTTATTTAAATACTATCATATTTAAAAAAATTAAATTTAAGATAAAAATATATTTTTGTATTAATTTTATTATAGTGTTCTAAATTCTACATAAATTGTAATATTATTATTATTATTTTCTTTTCTTAAATAAGAGGAGTTACTAAGAAAGCATGTACCAATTAAATTAACATTCTTTTATTTAACATCAAGTGTTCTGGGAAGTAATTATACATTTAATTGGAGCACTTAAACCACCTTCTCCAGAATTTCATCTTCTACACTCGTCGGATTCTTCTACTGGCTTCCCTGTCATCATTTTCTCCCAAACTCGAGCCCCATCCAATCCAAGTCGCTCTATTCACATCATCATCACACAGCTGCTGTGCCATAGGCCAAGCATGGATTTGAAGAGATAGGTTGAGCTTAGAATTTCCTCTTGCCGTGAGCTGCTGGAAGTTGCAGCTGAAGTCATGATCGCCCGACAGTGAAGGAGTCAGGGGCAAACCAAATAGGTTTGGTCTGGTCATTTTTATCTTTTCACCTTGAGCGCACGACATTTGTATTATAGATTGAATTTAAGGTCTTGTCTAGTGATGTTTCCATCGAACATAGATAAAATCATAAAAGTGATATTGATTGAAAGTCTTCAAACATCTCCATCTTTATCTCTATTCTCTATCTATCTATCTTCTATCCATCCATCCATCAATCTACTAAAAGAAGATTTTTTTTTTGGCACCCACAATTTTTTTCTTTGATACATGATAAGCTTTTAAGAAAAATTTTTCCTCCAAAACTATTTGTCTTTTACTTTTCAAAACTACCTTAAGCACGTTTAATCAATAGTGTTAGAGAGAGAGTGGTGGTTATGCTGCTGACTTTGCATCTGACTGAGGGTTTTAATGCATAATTTTGAAAGCTTTCCATTTGCAAATCACCAGCTGCTGTAACTTTTGCACAACGGAGAGCATGAACCAAGCGATGATTGACACTTTCCCTCAAGAAGAATATGAAGAAGCTGAACAGCTTCAGAGCGGTTCATTTGAGCAGTTGAAATCTTACTGTTTGGAGCTTCTGGAGCTCCTGTCGAACCCTAAGAAGCATGCTTCTGCAATCCCTTCGATGCTTATTTTCCTTCAGAATTCTCCGCCTGCTAATTTACAGCCTTTCTTTGAGTAAGTCCCTTCATTATGAAATAAAGTCACATAGTCATGCACCCACAAGATTTTCTTTGAGAAAAACTGGGAATAATTGCGTCCTAGATTTGCCCTTTGTTAAATGATGATATTACATTGAAGTTCTTGAGTAATAGACACATTTGGAAGGTGGTGAGTGCTAATTGGACTTATTGCCATCTGAGACTTTTTCTTATGAACTTGTCAAGTATGAATGAATGCAACTCAGACAAAGTTGCAGTTTTATACAGGCTTATGTTTCTGGAATGAAATTAAATGTTCAATTTGGAGTTGGCTGCATGTTGAAATCATGATTGATACACTAAACTATCAATTTTGTTGACAAAAACAAAATGTGATGATGCTTATGCTTTTGGTGTTGACTACCCCAAACCCTAGTTCTTTTGCTACTACAGCCTGAAATTACTTTACGAAATAATAATATTAGCTTATTGTGATGTTTCAATGGTTATGAAACGGCATATAAGTATACAATGCAGTATTTTTCTTGTTATTTGAACTCCTTTTATTTATGATGAAATATATTTTAGGATGCAAAAAAATTCTCTGAGTCGTGGATTTTGTGGGAAATTTGAGTCGTTTATGATATTTGAATGGACTCTCTGCAAGGCTGACATATGGGTTCAAGTTTTATATTTATGTACATATGGCTTTGAAGAATTTAGATGTGAAAAGGTGCCTGCTACCTTAGAGTCTGAATTACCTTAAAAGTTTTGCTTGTGTCCCTCAACTTATTTTTCTTATTTAAATGTTTGTTGGGTTTGTGGAAGGACTGGGTATATTATGAGGGATTTGCTGATCTAAAATAGGGTAGGAGTTGCAAGAACCCTACTTGTGGGTGGGAATTGGGTGATTTGTTGCTAGACTTGGAAATAGCTGATTTGATTCTAGATACGTTGGTGTCTTTTTAGTAGGAAAGTTGTCTTTGTTATTCCTTTTGAAATAGACTTACTTTACTTTAGCACGGATTGAACAGAAAAATTGAATGGCTGTTTGCAATATAACAATCTAGTTTAGGTTGTTCTCTTATAAAACTTTGTTGCAATGAAATAGTGCTATAGTAGTGCTACCATCTAATTTACCCATTTTGTAACTTATGTAATATGAACTCATCATCAAAATTCTGAAAGTTTGGTCACTGAGATTTTCTTGCAATTTTTTTTCGGTAATTTTCTTTCAGCTATGTTTTGTTCCCATTACTCCTGCTCCTAGATGCAGCAATTGAATGTAGATCAGTGCAGAAAGTTATTTCTGAAGAAAAGTATGCTGTGCCTCATGATCCAAAAACACCTCTAAAAGTGAGTGATAGTGTGGCTGAAGGTGTAGTTAATTGTTTGCTGGAACTTCTGAAGAAGTGTCAACTGAAATCCGTTGACCAGGTGAGCTGATTTGCTCTTCAATTTGAACGAGGTGCTATTTAAATCTCAGAAATATGACCTTGTTCTGTTATTGTGTTCTTTCCTTGAGATGAGTAGTTGATATCTTTTGGTGAAAAAAAGGCCAATGAACATACCTAGGATGCATTAAAGGACTTGACAGACATGATTTTGACCCTAGAAAAAGGCAGCAATGATAAAAAATAGAAAATAAAAAGAATCCATTGACACTTGGAAATCATAGTAAGAGCCTGGACTGAACCAACAAAAACAGAGAATTCATATAAGGGTTTTACTTCCATACTCCCTTATAGGGAGTTGCATGATTTTATGAATAAGTTCAAATTTTTTTATAGAATGTCGCAAGTGTTTTGGATATGTGATTGCAACTTTTTCATAAAATGTTGCAAGTTTTTTGTAAAAACAAGTTGCAACATGAATAGTCATACTTGCAACACAAAAATATTTGGAGGCTTTATGAAAAGTTGCTAAGTTTTATGAAAAAGTTACAAGAAGTTGTATTGGTGGAGCAAGTCCCTTCACATTAATGCTTTTAAATATTAGACAATTGAAACTGAAGCCCTGAAGCACCCTTCCAGTTTGCTCCTACAAAGTGCTGTTAGATGACAGCAGGCTTGTCCTCCAAATATTTTATGATATAACAGGGAGCACATAATGATATCAAACCCTGTCTGTTTTTACAAAATTTTACCTGAATTTCATCTTTCCTTCATTTGGTGTTCGGTTCCTCTTTTGTTTAGATGACTTGTATTAGTGGATAATTAGCAAGATTGGAGTGCTCATTATCCTAAGCTGAAACTCTATGGTTCTCTTTTGAAATTTTTTGTTCCCCTTTATTTTTTCTGGAGGAATTCAATCCTCTCTTTTGTAGTTTTTCTAAATGAGATTTACAAAAAGAAAAAAAACACTCTTTCCAGTCTTTTGCTTTTTGATCTTCTGCCACTGGGAATAAATGCTGCTTTTTAGGCTTACAAGTGATGGATTAATGTATTACTATAACTATTACTTTGTTTATAAAGGAAATTTGTACTATATGGATATCTGTGGTCTTTGAATTCACACCTTGCTACAATTCTAGTATTGAATTGTTCATGTAAACTAGTCATCCTTGCAATTTTGTGTAGTATAAGGATTTTGTTATTTGAAGTTATACATAATTGCTGCCAATGATCTGGAATGTTGCTTGGCTCCAAATGAATAAAAGGATGCTTGCACCTGTGTTTTTTTGGGTTTTCTTTGGTCCTTTAGCATGTGTGTTGTTTCCATAGCTATAGTAAACTATCTCTTTCTTAACGATATCAAGGTTATATTATGGCTGGTATGACTGTGTTACTACTCTCCTTTCTCCACTAGTACATTTTTTCCTATGCAAAGAATGTTGTTCGAAGGACTGTGCATATAAAAATTATGCCCCATTTTCTACTGACCTAAGATGATATTCTTTAACAGATGGTTTTACTACTAAAGAAATTAACATATGGGGCTTTGCTGTCACCATCGGAGGCATCAGAGGAGTTTCGTGAAGGCATTGTGTTATGTTTCAGGATGCTACTTGTAAATATATATTCATGTTCTGACAAGTCTTGTTCATGTGAACAAGTTGTTGGTTTGCCTGCCCTTTTGGATGACACATATGATGATATGCCTCTTGGTAGATCATCATCTTCCACGTATGGTTCAGAATCAGAAGTTTGTTTACTTGCTTTTCTCCGCTCTCAAACTGCTTCAGCTGCTGTTGGACACTGGCTCTCTCTTCTTCTCAGAGTATGCTGAAACTTAGTTTTATTTTTCTTGGGGAGATTCCTGTTCAGTTCCATCTAACAAAAGGTTTCCCACTTGTGTTTCTAACACATTTTTAGTGAATAAAATTTGTTACCACTGTATAGCCACATTTTATATGGCTGAACCTACCCAAGTAGAAGTATCTTAAATGGAACCTTCTCATAACTCCATTTTTTTTTTTTTTCACAAGATTTATTTACATCATGTCAGATATGTTTATACTGATTTGGTTTTTTCAAAAAGGCAGCAGATGCAGAGGCTGCAAGAGGACATCATGGCTCTGCAAAGCTCCGAGTTGAAGCTTTGAAAACTCTCCGTGTGCTGGTTGCTAAGGTAATTTGATCACAATATTCTTGAAAGAAGCTGTATAGCTGTTACTTTGTTATCCAAGGCAGCTATTTTGAATTGGTGTTTTGGTAATTTGTATAAACAGGGGGTCTACCTGGTTTCTCTGGTACACTTTTGCTCTATTTTCAAGGTTTTTTCTTGTATAATGATTTTGGCTATGACAGATTCTTATATGAATAGAGATGGTTTAACTACTGGTTTTTGCATCCTTGTGATGTTCTACTAATATTTTATTTTAAGGGTTTCTCTTTTATGATAGTGGGATTAGAGAGATGTTTGCACCCAATTATTTATGCATTCTGCTAGATTTTCTGTCTGAGGATGTTCTCAATAACGAATTAATGTGGGCTTTATTTGTTGTTGGCCTGCTTTTGCAGGTTGGCACTGCAGATGCATTAGCTTTCTTTTTACCTGGTGTTGTAAGTCAATTTGCCAAGGTTTTGCATACTGCAAAAACTATGACAAGTGGGGCTGCTGGAATTGCAGCAGCTGTTGACCAAGCAATAAGAGGTCTGGTGGAGTATCTTATGATAGTTCTTCAGGATGATGCCAATGCATCTGTGCTGAGTATTGGAGCTACTTCTAGCTCTGTTTCAAACGAGTGTAAATCCACTATCTCTGTTTTGGAGGAGCTTCGTCATTTACAAGATAAAGCTCAAGTTCAGAATAAGGCTATGGAAGATACAAGAGGGGATGCAGAAAATTTCTCTTGTTCTATAAGGGATCTCAAAGAAATGGAGACTACCAATCTTGGCAAAGGAATTGGGTCTTTGCATGTGAATCGAACAAAGGATTGGATGGAGGGAACATCAACACGTGTAAATAAGTTGTTAAGTGCAACTTTTCCTCATGTATGCTCATACCCATAATAGATGGAACTTTTCCTTTTGCCTCTTAATGCCTTCCAAATTGTTTGTATTTTGTCCTTAATCTGTAAAACATTGGATTTCAGATTTGTATTCACCCTTCGCAAAAGGTGAGAAGCGGACTAGCTGCTGCTATAAAAGGACTCTTAACGAAGTGCTACTACACACTGCAAGAGAGTAGACTGATGCTTTTGGTGAGCTCTGAACTGGTGATATGAAACTAATATTTGGTAGGTGTGTGCTATCAGTAGTGTTTTTCCAGTAGTGGACGCAAATTGCAATACAATTATGGATTTGACTAGACCCGACATATGAATTGCCAGTCTACTAGAAGCATGTTAGGCGGTGATAATTATATCCATCACAACTCAGAAACTGCACAATTGAAGTAGTCCTCTTTGTTAGATTAATTAGAAGAATTGTGTAATGTTAGAGAGAAGAGATTTGTGAAGCTATATCCTCAACTAAGGAAGGCAATGTCTATTTATAATAGAAATATAGGGTTACAAAAGATAAACTTAGGCTTATGTATCTTAGTATATAAGAAACTAATAGGTTTAGTTCACTAACACTTCTCCTTAAGTTAAAGTATAGATATCAATCATACCTAACTTGTTATAAATATCATCAATCTATTTTCCTGAAAGAGCCTTAGCAAACAAATCAACAAGTTGTTCCCTATCTTATATGTCTAAAATCAATAACACCTTCCTGAAGCTTCTACTTAATGAAGTGACAATCAACCTCTGTAAATTTGGTCTAGTCATGAAACACTAAGTTCATTGCAATATGAGTGGCTGCTCAATTATTACACCATAATTGCATAGTTTTAGATAAAGTAATTTCGAGTTGACTAAGAAGATAACATAGCCATACAAGTTTAACAGTAACATGAGCCATGACTTGATACTCAGACTCTACACTAGATTGAGATAGTATTACTTGTTTCTTACTTTTCTAAGATATAAGATTTTCATCAATAAACACACAATAGCATAAAGACCTTCTATCCATAAAACACTCTGCCTAATCAATATTAAAAAAATCTTTAATTCTACAATGATCATAATCTTGATATAATCTTCTACATTCAAGTGCCTTTTTTAGTTATTTTAAGATGTACATAATTGTATCCAAATAAGAGGTTCTTGGAGAATTCATGAACTGATTTACTATACTTACTGAAAAAGTAATGTTAGGTCTTGTAATAATAAGATAATTCAATTTGCCCACTAAGCTTCTGTAGCATTCTGGAACTTCTAGTAATTCTCTCTTTTCCAATCTAAGTTTAACATTTGGGATCATAAAGGTGTCACATGGTTTTGAATCAAGCAAACTAATTTTTTTCAAAATGTCAAGAGCATAGTTCTTTTGTGAGATAAAAATTCTCTTCTTACTTCGGACAATTTCAACACTGAGGAAATAAAAAAGTGGTCCCAAGTCCTTAGTTTGAAAATTGGATTGAAGAAAGTTCTTTAATTCTGAAATTCTCACTTTATCATTACTAGTAACTA
Organism: Sindora glabra; assembly: GCA_020226215.1. NCBI lineage: Eukaryota > Viridiplantae > Streptophyta > Magnoliopsida > Fabales > Fabaceae > Sindora > Sindora glabra. Next base: position 56,490,509 of record CM035230.1, on the reverse strand, counting down.
CAATGTCATTAACATAAACGGTAAGAAATATGCATCCAAATTTAGAAGGTTTGTAAAATACAGAATGATTTTAATCACTCTTCTTCATAGCAAGCTTTATTATAACATTATTGAATCTACCAAACTATGCTGGAGGAGATTGTTTTAATTCATACAAAGGTTTTTTTAATTGACACATTTTTCCTTTCTCCCCTTGAACAATATAATTAGGAGGTTACTCCGTATAAACTTATTTATTTAAATCTCTATGAAGAAAAGTATTTTTAACATTAAGTCGGTGGAGAGGCTGGTGTTGAGAGGTAGCTAGAGAAAGAAGTAGGCGAACATATGTTATCTTAGCAACGGAAGAAAAAAGTCTCAAAGTAATCAATACCATAAACTTACACATATTCCTTAGCCACCAATTAAGCTTTAAATTGAGCAATAAAACCATCTGGATTGACTTTAATTGTGTATACACACACCCAATAGGCTTCTTACCATTTGGTAAGGGCATAAGTTCTCAAATATTATTATCCTCAAGAGCTTTCATCTCTTCATTCATAGCAGCATGCTACCCATAATGAAAAAGAGCTTCTAAAACAGTTCTAAGAATAGTATTGTGATCTAGGGAAGCAATAGAAGATTGTGAAGACATCGTAAGGCAATATATAACACAAAATTAGAGATAGGATGAGATGTAGAGAGGCTACCTTTTGGGTACAACTACAAGTATCTTTGAGATGGGCAATAGGAATATCAAGATTGGAGAATGGGGGAAGTGGATCTTTTGAAGAAAAAGCCGTTGGTGAAGGAGATGAAGCTGACAGTTGTGTAGCAATTAGTGTGGCACTTGATGGTGGTGGTGTTATTGCGAGGACTTGTTTTCTATGAGAATAAACAAATTTAATAGGAGGTAGGACTTGTTGTTGGGAAATGGAGTCAAGAGAAACAGTAGTATATATAGAGAAATAATTGTTGACAGATTTAGACTTAGGTAATGGAGTAATAACTATGGTAGAATCAAAAAAAGGAACTGACTCAAAAAATGTAACATCAAATGATACAAAATAATGTCTCAAATCAGAAGAATAACAATAGTAACCTTTATAAGTGTGAGAATACCTAAGAAAAATGTATTTTAGAAATTGAGGATCTAATTTAGAAACCTTTGACTGATAAGCATGAGCAGAACAAGTGCAATCAAGGATACATGGAGTGAGATGAAACAATGGTTCAGAAGGAAACAAGAGAGAATATGGTGTCTCACTATCAAGAACCGAAGAAGGCATTCTATTGATTAAGAAACAAGTTGTAGAATAGCTTCTATCCAAAATACCTTCGAGACTTTCATCTGAAATAGAAATACATGTGAAACCTCTATTAAATGATGATTTTTTTATTTAGCTATCCCATTTTTGTTAAGGGGTAACTGTATGAGAAGATTGATGTATAATACCATGTTTGGATAAATATAAAGAAAACTACATTATTGCTGCGCAGATTTTTGATAGAAGTATGAAAGTGATTCATGATTTTAGCATGAAAGGCACAAAAAATATCAAATAACTCAAATTGATTTATCATTAAGTAAAGTTAAGTAGTTCTTGAATAATCATCAACAACTATAATAAAATAACGATAATCAAGTTTGGACACAACTGAAAAAGGATCCCAAACATCAGAATGCACTAACTCAAAAGAGGATGAATCTGTTTATTGATTTTAGGAGCATAAAACTAATAATGTTGTTTGGCAAACTGATAAAATTCACAATTAAAATTTGAAATAGAACTTAAATTAAGAAACAATTTTTTTAAAGATGATAATGAGGGATGACCTAATTGGTAATGTATTTGGTATGGAGTAATGGTGATAGCAATAACAATAGGCGGAGTAACAGGTTGAGGAAAGTCACTATCAAGCACATACAATTCACCAGATTTGTGTCCTCTATCGAAAATTTTATTCGTTGAAAGATCCTGAAAAATACAGTAACCAGGAAAGAAGAAAATACCATAGTTATAAGTATGTGTAATTTGGTTGACTGAAAGTATGTTGGATGAAAATTTAGGAAGACATAAAACGTTAGTTAAAAAAATATCAGAGGTAACATTAGTTATACTACTCCCAACAATAGAAGCAGTTGACCCATTAGTTAAAGTGGCAGAAAAAGATAAAGATGTAAAAGAAGAAAAATTACCAAAATTCCATTCAACATACAATTTACTAAATTTGTGTCCTCTACCAAAAATCTTATTCATTGAAAGATCCTTAAAAATATAATAATTAGAGAAGAAGAAAACACTATAGTTATAAATATTTGTAATTTGGTTGACTGAAAGTATAGTGAATGAAAATTTAGGAAGACACAAAACGTTAGTTAAAGAAATATCAAAGGTAATATTGGCTATACCACTTCCAACAATAGAAGTAGTTGACCCATCAGTTAAAGTGACAATAAAAGATAAAGATGTAGAAGAAGAAAAGATACCTGTGTCTCTTGACGTATAATCAGTAGCCCCATAATCAATCACTCACTTGAACTTGGAATGTGAAAGAAATGTAATAGAATTACCTGTTTGAATCAAAGTAGCAGTAGATTGAGTGGAAGGTGGCTGCTGCAAGATTGGTGGCTATTGTGAAATTTGGAGTGAATCAAACGATTATATTCATCCTTAGTTGAGGTCATGCGCTCATATTTTGGTACAGAAGTGCTAGAAGTAGTAGGTGCAAATCGAGATGGTGATATATATCGTCCAATTAACTTTGAATAAGTTTTCTTTATATGATCTGGTTCCTTACAATGAAAACAAATATCACTATTGGGCGAATTACAACTCTTGCTTCTACCTTTTTTATCACCACTACGACCCCTCGAGTACTTGAACTGACCAAAGCAAAGGAGTTAACTAAAGAAGTAGATGGGGAAACTAATGGTAGTTCTTGTGCTGCTCGAAGAACACTAGAAAAAAGAGACTGTCAAGTTAATTGCTTAGAACTAAATAAAATCTACTAATGAATAGGATTGGGTTTAGTAGGTAAATTTATAAGAAAAGATATGGAAGCTAATTGTTCTCTCTTAATACATATTGCCTTGACAACTTCAATAATAGGAAGGAGACTATCCCACCGTTCATAAATATTGTTCCACTTGGTATAAATTTGAAACACGGTCTTCCCTTGCATGTTTTGCTAAAACATAGACACACATAAGTCATATATGCAACTTAAATTATCTTTACTAAAAAAAAGAGTCTCTAGGAATGTCCATAAATCTTTAATTATCTTGTAGTGTACACAATTATTTTCAACGTCATTCTCTAAGGTATTGCTTATTAGACTAAATAGTTGTTGCTCTTCCATGATTCATCGAGTTTTCGTATTGTCAATCGGTGGGTCATTGGTCAAGTGAGAAGAGATTTGTGAGGTCATATCACTCAACTGAGGAAAGCAATGTTTATTTATAATAAAAATATAAAGTTGCAAGAGATAGACCTAAACCCATGTATCTTAGCATATAAGAAATTAATAGGTTTAGTTTACTAATATGTAACAAACTTTCTTGAGCAAATTGCTGGCCAAATATTAATATATTTATTTTGTTAGTTTGGAGAAGCCTTGCAGTGCTTCAATTAAATTGACAATAAAAATGGAAGTAAGACATGAATTTATATTTAATATTTGTTTTGCGTACTATTGATTCTCAGAAAGTAATGTGATAGATAGTTTTGCCTTTAGTTATATCTGACATGATAAAGTGCATTAATTGACTATTGAACTATCATAATCTTCTATCTTTTCCATGGTATTGTTTTGCCTTTTGCCCCATGAAAGTTTTGTTGTTTTTGCCACAAGTATCTATAATTTGTATAAGCGATTATGCTATAGGCTATAGCTTATTAGTGAGCTAAACCTTGGAATTATTGTATTCTTAATATCTCCTCTAAACTATTTGCTCTCAAATTTGCTTCTTTGAAAATGTTCATTCCATTATTTAACATGCTTTGAAAATTTTTTGAAAGCATGGGGAGGGTTCCAAAAGTATTTTCGAATACCTTCTCAAGTAATGACTTTCTAGTTGAAATAACACTCAAATTACTACTGCTGACATGCACCCATGCCATGCTCTCACCCAACCAATCAAGGGTCTCTTTTTTTTCATATTATTCTTTCAAGCACAAATTACTATTGCTAACATGCACCCATGCCATGCTCACACCCTACCAATTGAGGGTCATATTATTCTTTCAAATACACAGATAGCAGATGTGTGATACAGTCATCATCTTGGATAATGTCCAATTATCATTATAGGTGTGTGGTTGGTGCAACAAATAGGCTAATTTAAGTTAATAAGCTAATATTTAGATGTGTTTGGTGCACTAGTTTATTTGCAAATTTCACAAGATAACTTATAGCCTATAAACTAATAGTTTTTCAAAATTTTTTTGAATTTATCTCTCTTTCTTTTAATTAAATGAAAAGTTATATCCTAACTATCTAAATAAATAAAAAATAGTTAAGTAAATACATAAATATGTGATAATGTAAAATACAATTAATTAAATTTTAGGTTATTATAATATTACTTTGTATAATAAATAAATATATAATGTCATAAATATAATTAACTAAATTTTAGGTAATCATTTTCTTCTTTTGAATATTTTGATTGCATTAATATAATTTAGTTTCAAAATAAATATGAATTTATTTAATTCATATATCTATTTATGTTAGTTATTGAAAATCTGGTTTCTGATAGAATTCAATAGTATCGTGCGATCCATGTAGCCGATTTTATTTAGTGGAATAAGGTTTTGTTGTTATTGTTATTATTGTTGTTGTTGTATCTATTTATGTCAGCATGTTCTTTTATGTCATTTTATATTTTACAGCTAGTTCAATAGGTATTTTTATCAAACGTTTCTAATACAAATGGCTAGCTTATTAGCTATAATCTTTCAATTATCAATTAGCTTATTAGGTAATTACACTACACAAAATCTAAATCTTTAAGTTTTAAAGCTTATGGCATATGCTTATATTATATATGTATTTACGTATTACTTATTCTATGTTAGTCTCCAAATTTGACAGTTTGCTATTATACAATGCATATTTTTATTTTATGATGGAAACCTGAAAGTGTTGCAAATCTAGTCCCACTTTGAATTAGGAATTTACTGTTGGATCTCTAATAAAATGTGCCACCAAATATATTCATCATACATTATTGTGGATAAGAAATCTAGTCCTCCATTATGTGGTTTAGTTCTCTTAACCTTTTCTTTTTTTGTGGTTTTGAATATTCTTTTTTCTAATAATCAGGAGTGCCTTTGTGCCTTTGTTGTTGATGACTCCGATGATGTGTCGACAACTGCAAAAGAGTTCCTTGAGTGTTTGTTTTCTCAGAGTGGGACACCTCTTCTAGAACGTGATGCTGTGGAGATATTTAACAGGTTCGTCTTGTATAGTGTTACTTTTTCAGGATATAGTTTTTCCTCTATTTTTTATGATCAGAAACATAACATCTGTCCAAATCAGGCATGTTGAAAAGCTTCCCAAAATGGTGCTTGGAAATGAAGAGTCACTTGCTGTGGTACATGTTCAGCGGTTACTAGTGATAATATTTTATTCTGGTCCTCGTCTACTGGTTAATCATCTCCAGTGTCCGGTATGTGCCTCCAGAGTAAATTTTACATGTTCTGATTTTTTGATATAAACATATCAATTATGAGACTTAAAGTAATCTCAATGACTACATGTAGCATGCACGATTGGTTGAATCATTTTGTGAAGACTGATTTTGGATAAATTTATGCAAAAATCAGGTTTATGTCTGTGTAAGTTATCTGAAATGCTGTGGTTGAAATTGATTTGTTTATTGCAAGAAAGTGCTATGGTTCAGACCAAATGGTTACTTTTTCAGGTTGAGCTTGTTAGATTTGCATTGTAATTGGTTTGCCATTGAGTTGATTTTTTAGCTTCCTGACTGTTTCTTATCTTTATTATGAGGATTCCTTGTCTCTGAGTTTTGTAATCTAACTAACTTCTAATGGTATGTTATTTTTCAATAAAATTGAAGATATTGTCAAAAAGATTTTTTTTTAAAAAATGAAATAATAAAAGCATAAGAGCTGATTTTGTCTGATTACATATATGTTTGAATTGATTTTTTGTTTTAGGGAGGGAAAATAAATGACGTGCTTATGTAAATGTCAAGACCTTCATTACTTGGTTTTAGAAAATGCCACTTAGAAAAGCATGTCACTATCATTTACTGTGCATTAATCCATTTGTTATCCATCACATTACAATATAGGTCTAATCCAATATGCCCCCTTTATGAACGTGCATTATATTGAGTTCTAGTAATCTTTTTCAAACATTAACCCTTTTGCTTGAAAATGATTAGTTAGGGGCTGCTAAATTCCTGGATTTGTTTGCTGTATGTCTGAGCCACAATTCAGTGTTCTCTGGTTCGCTTGACAAAATTTTCTCAACAAGACCATCATCAACACTGGGGTACCTTCCTTCCATTTCCGAGTTGAAATCTGGATTTAGTCATGGCATTCTTGTGATAAATTCTGCTCAATCTGAAGCCCCAAATTGTCGCCTCATTGAGGAGAGAAGTACACAAGAACCTTTGACAACTATACAAACAATTTATGAGCTTCCCCGTATGCCCCCTTGGTTTAGTTATGTTGGCAGTCTTAAACTATACCAGCCTCTTGCTGGGATTCTCAGACTCGTGGGGTTATCTTTGGTTGCTGGTAATTTCATATTTTATTTTTCCTTTCTTTTCTGGTCATAGATCGCACAGCTGTAACATGTTTATGTCATCCTTGTATGTGCTAGATTGTGGAAGCGAGGGGCTTCTCTCACATGTTACTGAGATTTTGCTTAATTACTTCCGTAAATTGGTTACTGATCTCCGTATGAAAGAATGCAATAAAGAAAGCTGGCAATCTTGGTATGACAGAACTGGTTCTGGGCAGTTGTTGCGGCAAGCAAGTACAGCAGCATGTATGCTAAATGAGATGATGTTTGGTCTATCAGATCAAGGAATAAATGATTTTACAAGAATGTTTAATGGGCCTTCAATAAATAGAGAAGACGTTCAGGCTCAGTCCTCCTACTTATCTGTTTGGAAGACACCACGGGATAAAGATGTAAGGAGTCAACTAGCTGATTGCATTGGTGGGATCTTGCATGAATATTTATCTGCTGAGCTGTGGAATCTACCCATCGAACAGAAATTTGCTGACATGCGATCTAGTGCTGAAGTAGAAGATATTAGTCTACACTTCTTCCAAGACACCAGTATGCTGCATGAGGTATTAATATTTTACTAAACCAGATTTTTTTTTTTTTTGGGTGTATTCTCCCATTTATCATTAATTAGATTGTTCTGGAGCTTACACTCATTTTTCTTTTGGATTAGGTTATAATTGATGGAGTAGGGATCTTTAGTATGTGTCTGGGAAGAGATTTTACTTCTAGTGGGTTTCTTCATTCTTCTCTTTATTTCTTGCTTGAGAATCTTACTTCTTCAAGTTTTCAAGTTAGAAATGCTGCAGATAGAGTCTTGCATATACTTTCTAAGACTTCTGGCTATCCCACGGTTAGTCTGTGACACATACTCTTTTTGCTTCTTTGATTTCCTTTGCATGACTTGTATTATATACACGTGTAGGTTGGAGACTTGGTTCTGGGAAATGCAGACTATGTAATTGATTCAATATGTCGACAATTACGTCACTTAGACCTAAATTATCATGTGCCAAATGTGCTAGCTGCCATGCTTTCCTACATTGGTGTGGCTCAGAAGATTCTGCCTCTACTAGAGGAACCGGTATTGCCATATCCTTGATTCTGAATTCTGTATTAACACAAATAGGTTCTTAATTTTCTTTTCATGATCTGATGATTCTTTAATGGTGTTGAGATTATCCTATTTTCCTATTTTCCTTATTTAGTTCTTTCCATGTATATTCTGATATGATTAGCTGTACATATTTTAGATTAGGATAATTTCATTATTGTTGATTCTTAATCCCTAAAATCAAGGGATTTAATTTGTATAATTATGAATATAAATAAACATGTTGAGAATCAGTTTACTCTCAAACAATTCATCAAAATCAAGTAATGGATTGAAATATTCTTCCGTAGTAGTTTCTGTTGCAGGCGCCAAATTTTTTATGTTCAGTGTTTTCTACTTTTTCCTTTCTTCACAAACAAAAAGGTTGATTCTCCCAATTGTTCTCACCCATACAGAGAATTGTCAGTTTATGGTTATATTGAATTTTGAATTCTTATCTAATTTCTTTTGCTTTTCGTTAATCATGTTTTGTTCCTTGTGTCAAATGATCAAGTAAAAATTACCTTCAAGATGATTAGAGCTTCTGCATTGTAATCTTTTGGTTGAATGATTTAAAATTGAACAGATGCGCTCTGTTGCAATGGAGCTTGAGATATTGGGTAGGCATCAGCATCCTGATTTAACCATACCCTTCTTAAAGGTTTGTTGTTAGCTACCCTCTCTTTGTCCCCCACACTATTCTATCTGTATATATGTTCTCTTTTCCTCTTAATGTAAAATGTGTCCCTGTTAAATGATGGCATGGATCTTTTAGTAATTTAGATAGTTATTTCGTGTACTGCTTATTTGGTTCATGAACCTAGCTTGTGGAGCTAGTTACTGAGTTGAGCTATAATCAGCTTTTAATCTACTTGACTCATTTTCTGCGATAATGACAACATTCTAGAAGTACTTGTGCTTCTCAATTTGGTCATGGCTGTGTCGTGTGCTCTTTATGGTTCTCTTTATGCTTATGACTAGTAATGAAGTTCCACCTTCAAATTAATTATCCTGAATCAGGTTATATAGCCATTAAAATTCAATAAATTACCAACATACCTTTTCTTTCCTTGAAATGCTCAACAACTACGAAATTCAAGTTTTCCTCATCCCATCCCATTTCAGAACTCGAGGTTGACTTTTCTGCATCCATGGAAGAATGGTGGAGTATGCAATATAAATGATGAGATACGGGAAAGCAATATTAGGACTATTAAATGTATCATTAATAGCTTGATTATTAGGTAATTGCTGTAGGATGGAAGGGGGTCAATCTCGTGTATTGATTTTTGATGTAAATTTCATAGGTAATTTTTATAGTTATTTTTATTTAGTTATTTTAGGTTGTTTTACAGTTATCAGGGCAGAACTAGAATCCTAATAAGATACTGTATTGTTGACAAGTATTTTTTAAAGTTTCTTGGGGGCTAAAGCTTTTCTTTTGTCTGAGGTAGGTCTTTTTGGAATAATGTTTTCTATTAGATGGCTTGCCAGTTATGGAATATGCATTTCTCTTTATTTGGGGTATTGTGGGTTTGCAGCTATATTGGACAGCTTCTTAACTACTAGGTACTGTGTTTTTGGGAGGAATAAGGAAAAAATTGTACTATGGGAAGTTGCAAGACTTTCTGTTTTATGGTGTTTATGGTTGGAAAGGAATGCTAGAAATTTTAACAGCTATATTAGCTGATGGTGTGGGTGGGAGATAAAATTTTGTTTGTCACTTCACTTCGGCTTAAAGATCATGGATTCTTTCGAGGGACTAGTTCGGCAGGTTTGCAAAGGAATTGGAAGTCTTCCTCAGATCGTTGATAGGATGGTTTTCTTCGTGTATTTTTTTTTCCCCCTTTCCTTCTTTCTTTCTCTCTCCTCCATCCTTCCACTTGAGGATTTCTTATCCTCTTGTTTTTGTATTTTTTTTTTTTTAATCCTTCCTTTAGTAACATTTCTTTTTCTATCATAAAAAAAGGGTTCCTATTAAATAGAGATTTCTTAGTTGTCATGTGCTGCCTTATGTAAAAGTTTGTTAGGGGCTGTGACACTGTAATTCAGTTTTTCTGTAATAAAAGAATATACTTCTATTTCCTTGGTTTTAACCAGAAGACTAGTCCCCATCTGGCTGTTTCCCAACCTCAGTTCTCTATGCTCCAAATCTAACTAATCTTGCCATTCATGCTTCTGTTCTGCATCATAGCTAGGGCAAGTCCTCTATGAAAAATTTTAAGGAATTAGAGGCATTGAGTAGCACCTTGTACAAGAGTAGTTTGCCCCATTACTAATCTTTAGTAAACCTATTTATTGTCTGGAAATTGGTTTGTTTCAGGCGGTAGCAGAAATTACCAAGTCATCAAAATGGGAGGCTTGCTCATTGCCTACTCAGTCAGAGTCATTTGCCAAACATGTCAGTTCCCTCATAACCAATGCAGAAGAATTATCACAAGGTTCAATATTGGAATCCACTTAAAAGATCTTTTACATCTTCGCTTACTTTGGAAACTTGACATTGCAATTTGCATCTTGGATTTCAACATGAATGTGCAGTTCTTTCAATTTTTTTTGTTTGTTTTTATTGAATATGTGGCTGAGATTAGGGCTAAATTCCCCCGTACAATCCTTTTATTATTATTATTATTTTTACCTGTTACTATTTCTTGTATGGTCAAGAGAAACTTTACAATTATCTTTTTATCCCTGTACAATTAATGGTTGCATTATCTTGACTTACTCCATCTGGCAAGGTGATAAACGTCCGACTCCTTCATTGGCATCCTAATAGAATGTAGCACATCCCTTAAATTCACATCATGCTATTCATGTGCCCTAAAATCTCCTTCTAACATGAATTGAGAGTAAGTCAATTTTAATAGGTAATGATGGGATATTAGCCAGTCATATTGGGTTGAGTTCCAACTGGGTTCTCTAGGCTGGTACTCAAGATCTTCTGCTATGGAACTTAAATCCCTTGACCATAAGCAAACTTCTCATAATAAACTCAAAGTTTTGGATGCAAGTTCCACCACAAGATAAAAGCTGAAGTAATTAAATTGGTTGGATTAAGTTTGCTTTAGAAACCCATATATAAATGTAGTACTAGTAGTCTAGTACGTAGGATACTATCCTTGGTAATAAAATGCTATTCTGCTTTCTATATGTCTACGTTGACAGCAAGGAGGTTCAAACCTCGGTCTTCTAGTACACTATTTAAACCCATCTCCACTAGACCACACCTAGTGGCTCATAAATATGCTTTTCCTTAACGAAAAAGCAAGTTGAGAACTCATGGTATCGTACTTGTTGATTGTTTTTGCTTTAAAATGGCAAAAATATTTGGAATGCTGGTTCTCTGTCTCAACACTTTACACGTGAACAACTGCTGTTTTGATGGGGTTATAGAAAATCGGTTGTAAGATGGTTTTGGTGTGCAGTCTTTAAAATTAGATTAATTTATTGTTAAGAGGGAGTCTTTGTGGGAGAGATTTTGTAGCTTTATTTTCTATGCACCCTCCAACCCCCCCCCCCCCCAAAAAAAAAAAAAAAAGGATTATTTATGTACCCTCTTTCAACTTAAAGATAATAGTTACTTTTGATGGTTGATCTGTCAGATTTGCATAGAAATGGGGTTGCTGATTTGATTTGTATTAGCTTTCTGGCTGTATCCCTGGTAATAATTTTATCTTCTGTTTTAAAAGAAACAGATCTGAATTCTCAGTTAGTATGGACATAGGAAAAATCCCAAAGATCTAGGCTGTGAACCTAGGGTTCTTTAGGTATTTCTTGCATAACATTGTTGCTGACTAGGATTTCTTTGAAATTAATCTCTTCATCGCCTCCTTGATTGCCAGATGCCTCTTATAAAATAGGATCAGTGGTAAAAACCTGTGCATCAAGTAGATTCCGAAATTTAGCTCCATTTTAATAACCAGCCACTTACATGCATAAGCAAACCCAAATAACTCAAATAAACTAAGAAAAATTCTGGAGACCATCTATGGACAAAGCAGATACCTATGGACAGGACCTAATATTGAAATTTCTAACCTGATAAGCAAATATTAGAAAGCCATTAGCCCTAAATTTGGTTATCCCCTTCTGCCATGGGGTTTCCTCAACCACTTGGAATTTAACAATTCTATGGACTTGATCTTCTGATGTCTTTGACATCTCAGTTATTAGGACTCTAATACTGTGTCTGTATGCATTGATCATGTGATTTTTATTTAACTTGTGGTGGTAATGGGGATTCATTGAAATTAAATCCTTTCAGACCAGTGGGAGGTCATTTTATTCAAGTCGAATGATTCCAGAAGATATAGAAGAACAGTTGGTTCTATTGCTGGTTCATGTATTATAGCAGCAACTCCCCTTCTAGCTTCATTCAAACAAGAGACATGCTTGGCGGCCCTGGATATAATGGAGGTATATTCTGGTTGAAATGCTTTTAGTATTCATACATATAACAGCTACGTACATTTCCAGGAATGACAAGCATAATTATTTTGTAAATTGCTTAAGAGAAACGTAAACTCAGCTAATTAGTTGAACTCTTGAAAAGGTTTTTGAAATCAAACATTGTTTTATGCCACAAATTTTACTGAGAGCTGTATTGCATATTTTTGTGCTTGTCATAATCTATCTCTTCAATCCGATAGAAAAAATTTCCAGTGAAGAATTCCTGTCAAATCATTGCATTCTTTTGGCTAGTTTTGTTTCGAGAGATCAGCTGGACATTTTATTGATTTGCCTATTGATGGTAGTAAATATATAATCAATCAATTAACTAATTCTAAAAAATTGGTATGTGAAAGAAATGTTAAAATAACTTTTCAGATGACTTGTTTTGTATAGATAGCAAGAGAGTGAAATAGAGAGTCTGCATTCCAAATATATGGTGCTAACTATAACATGAGTCATCTTTTTTTAAGAAAAGGCTGTCAGTTCCACAGTATATATGGAAGCAAAAACCATGTAGTTTGTAATGAAATTATCTTGTCCGCAGTTTGAGTATAAATTATCATCTGACAAAATAATAGGAACAGTGGACTGGTGATTGATCTCGACTCCATTGCTATTCTAAAATTATATTGAAGCTTTTTGTAATTCTTGTGTTATTGTTTGATTAAATTAATCTTTAAGGATTTCAGGGTGGCATGTCAACATTATCAAAAGTGGAAGAAGCATATATACATGAAAGAGAGACCAAAGAAGCAATAGAAGAAGTTCTACAGTTAAAGTCATTGTATCATCTGAGAGATACTATAGATGCATCCGAAGAACCGACAGATGAAAACAGGTTACTTCCGGCAATGAATAAAATATGGCCTTTCTTGATTGCCTGCATTCAGAACAGGAACCCTGTGGTGAGTAATCAATCTTTAAAGCTCATATGTTCCCTCAAAAGTGAAATTTCAATGTCTTTTTTCTCCTTTTGTGGATGTAAATGATGACATAAATCAAATTATTCTATTGACTCAAACAATTATTTTCTGGTGTTTCATATTTATCTCACCATTGTAACACATTATGGCTTTGGCAGGCTACCAGGAGATGTTTGAATGTTATCAGCAACGTAGTGCAAATCTGTGGAGGAGACTTCTTCTCCCGTCGTTTCTACACTGATGGAACACACATCTGGAAACTTTTAACCGTATCCCCATTTCAGAAAAAGGTTAATTTCAAAGATGAGAAGACCCCTTTACAACTTCCTTATAGAAGCAGTTCCAAGACAGCTGAGAATTCTATGGGTGAGATTTCTAGTCTCAAGGTTCAGATTGCAGTGCTCAACATGATTGCTGATTTATGCCTTAATGAAAGAAGCGCCCCTGCAGTAAAGCTAGTTCTGAAGAAGCTAAGTGGTCTGGTTGTAGGGATAGCTTGCAGCGGTGTTGTTGGACTTCGTGATGCTTCTCTGAATGCCCTCCATGGACTAGCTAAAATTGATTCTGATCTTGTATGGCTTCTTTTAGCTGATGTCTACTACTCACAAAAGAAGAAAGAAATGGCTCCGCCTAGATCAGATTTACCAGAGATATCTGAAATCCTACCGCCTCAGTCGACTCACAATGGGTATTTATATGTGCAGTATGGAGGACGGAGTTATGGTTTTGACATAGACTTAACCTCTGTGGAGTTGGTTTTCATGAAGCTTTTCTGACAAGGCTACTAACCAGATGGACTGAAAAGATCTGAATTTTGCCGATATAATTGTCTGATTTCATTCCTGTTCATATCTCTCCCTTGCTGCTGCTTATTGTCCAATTTCACATCATGTTGAATGTTTCATTTGTCATTGTCATTGTCATGGTGAGGTGTATATTGGTAGCCATTTCCTTAATCTTTATCAAGAGAAAGTTCCTGAGTTGGCCTCACAATATCTGATCTTTACCTATGGATCTTCTTGACTAAAGGGCCAATTTCGAGAAAGGAAGCAGACTGGGTACATATAATGTATATATTATGCAAAGATAGAGCTGGTAGAAAGTCCGATAATACTATTGTTTTTGAGGGTGCCTGCAAATTTGGATTTCAATGTTGAATACGCAGATGTATGTTTGAGAATTGGGAGCTGAGTTAGCTAGTAAGAAAAAAAATTAAAATCCTGCTTTTATTTTCCTTGAAAGATTATAAAAATTGTATAGGAAACGAAAATGGAAGGATAGATAAGAATATATAATAGAAAAATGTTCATTTATTAACTTATCTTTTGTCAATAAATTAAAGAAAAATATCTCTCAAGAATCTTAATGTCTCGTGAATTGGACCGCATATTCAGACAGAAGGGTGTCTGATTGATTATAGCATAGTGAATGTCTATAGTTTCCAAAAATGTTGAATCCAAATTTTAAACAAGTGACAATGTAAATTTTTTAGGTTGATTCCATCTTGAAAGCTAAGACTTCATGCTGCTCCCAAAGGAAATATTGTGCTCAATCACTGCATATCGCGAGGGGGAAACAAAGGGCTATGTTATTCAAATTAAGAGAAATTGTTTCAATTTGTTCTGATACCACTTCCGTACAAAGCAAAGAATGTGTGTGCTTTTTGACCCTTCGATACAATTGGTAGCGCATTACCACTTATTAAACATGTTTTATTTCTAAACAATTGCGATTAGTGGTCAGAGTAATTATCAATTGGTTAAGAGTAATTCTAGAGTAATTTGTGTGCAAAACTTGGAGACTATCTTGAGTGGGGCTGATCTGATAGTTCTTGGGCAAAACTCAAGGGAAATGGGTTGATGTTTGCCAATATTGTCAGTCTAAGAGAGATTAAAGGACTAGAATATGGACTGGGTCCTGATTTTGGAGCTTGATTTGCACCGAGATTTCTAATTCAAGCATTTTGTTGTTTGACCAGTTTCCGAAGGGATGGAACTCGAAGCTTAAGCGCAATGCCCATCGCCCAGATTTGTCAGAAGCACGGACGGCAGATACTGAAGCTGATGAAGTCAAAGTCCAGATCTAACCTTACAGAGACCGTGGCTTGTTTCTACTCAGTGTTGACTTACATTGGATAGAATATGTAAAATCATGACAAACCAATATCTGATTAGTTAAACCATAATGAACGTGCTGTGCAAACAAAACTGACTTAAACAGACCAATTTCACTTAAATTCAGACGGTTTATAAATTCTTGCTCACTCCTGATCAGCGGCATTCCATTATAAATTTAGATATGCAAATTGGCTGGTAGAAATAATCAGTGCTATATTCATTTCTAAGGATTTCATCCATCAATGAAATCCCTAAACAGTACACTAAAGAAACATGAACAGAGATAAAAAATGCTCTCTAATAATGGAAGATAAGACAACGTGAGAAAGAAGATGGGTAAACTGGAATGTTAGATCCATAATCTATTCCTTTGGGTTGATGCAAGCATCAAATAGTTTCCTTTCTTCAGTTCCCTCCTCTGGTTTCTGCACATAAACATAATATCAATCATTTAGCAGGAGCCAGTGGGTATCTAATCTAAATTCAAATATTCAGGTGAACCTAAGAACTTACATGATGATATTCCCACCGAGCAGAAAGCCGGAGAGAAACGAGAATACTCTCTATTCTCTCTCCTGTAATTTAAAAAATAAAAAGACAAATTTAAATCTTGATTTTACAGAATGAGTAGAACACCACATCTTTCAGTGTTAGAGCTACGTTCAATGCCAGGTTGAATTCAACATAACGTCCCCTTCGCAGTTATTGCCATGCCTTGTGCTGATCACTATAGGGCAAATCCTTCCATTTCTCTATGATGGGAATGTCAGCAGGAATAACAGAATTTGCACATTCTGCAAGTAAAGCATAGTTCAGTTTAGACAAGCATAAGATAAAAAGAACCATCAACATTTTTCGAACAGAAGCGTCAGTTGATTTATACAATAATGCTAGAAGTACCAGCGGCAAAGGAAAGGAGCATCTCCTGATCATTGTCGTTCAGATCATCAAAACATATGCCACCAAGCCCTCTTCACTAGCCCCGACGGTGCATATACAGGATTAAGGGACACCAAGCAGCAGTCAACGGAAGCACATTGCATGTGCCTTCAATTCAGTAATACAATAAAAAACTACATATGATAAATTAGGTAAAACACTGTGGGCCCAATACTGCCAATGCCCTATATGCTTCTGTTTGTATCATGAGCCAGGAAATAAAATCAACCCATTTGAAAAACAATCTATCTGTTTACAAGAATTCTCAACTGAGACTCCATAACAGCCACAGATTTGAGTTGAGTTCCACTAAAACAATCTTTAAGACAGTATTTTGGACAATGAATATACATGCATATATTTTGGATAGAATGGACAATGAAAAATAGTTATCAAAAGGTTTCAAAATCCAGAAACAACAATCCCCTTGAAATTTAAGGCAGGTTTAATATGATCATGACATCAAAAATTCTTTCATTTCCACTATTTCAATTGGATAACAATTACCGCTTTCTTCTCTTACTTATATAGCACTATGTTGTATATAACTTAAATTAAAACCATACAGAGGTATCCAGTTACATAATAACTAAATTACAAGGATTGCAACTGCAACATCTAAAACTAAGAGGGTATAATAGCAATTACAGAAACTACAATAATATATTGTACCAGGGATTCTCCCAGTAGAGGACTTTATAGAAGCCTGAAGAACTATATCTTGATATAAAAGTAATCATCACACCATTTCTTAAATTGAGGATAAAATGTAGGATCAAACTTGTCACAGGCTCGCTTTTGAATCTGCAACGGAAGCATGATAAAGGTACACTTATCAACTGCCTTTTTTCCTGAATGCCTTAAATAGATAAATATATCATCATTCTAAAAAATCATTTGACACCAAAAATCATT
This sequence comes from Sindora glabra, assembly GCA_020226215.1. NCBI lineage: Eukaryota > Viridiplantae > Streptophyta > Magnoliopsida > Fabales > Fabaceae > Sindora > Sindora glabra. Next base: position 56,473,314 of record CM035230.1, on the reverse strand, counting down.
TTAGGAAATTTCTTACGACAAACATAGTCACTTTAATGATATGAAATACCTGTTTTATATAGCATTGAAGAAAAGAACCTACCCAAGATGAGAAAGCTTTTCTGGTTGCAGGTTTAGAAAGGGAGAAACAAACGAGACAATCTATTAAAAATTAAATTTCCAGAAAAAAAAAACTTATAAAAAATCTTTCAGCAATTAGACATATTTTCATAGAAGCATTTGAAATAGCGTTTTCTCTCACTTTTTCAGGTTATAATGCAGATGGAGAAAATATTAATATATTTTATATGCAGAGGTCTCAAGCATTTTCCCAAACCTTCTCCAAAAACAAGAGGAACTACGTTCTCCACTGAACCTTTCACTCTCCAATTTTCAAAGAATTCAACTGGTATAATTAAATTAAAAAATCTAAGCCAGAAGAAACTCCAATAGAAATTTAAAATCATTGATCAAATAGACCAATTTGGAGGGGCATTTTAATTAAGAAGAAATCAAGTTGAAAATTACAAGTTTTAAGGGTCCAAATTCATCATTATCTGGGAAGAACAGTTCTTTGTGTGTTGAGAACATACAGAATGAAAATGCTGAACATCCTCTTCAAAACTGTAAGCATGAATCAAGTCAGTTCCTCCACCAAACTACCATTGTCTAGGTGCTCCTGGAGCATCTGCAGAAAGCAAAAAATATGACTATTATTGCCTTCTAGTTTTGCAGCAGCTTTGTTGGATAAATATGCAACCCTTTGCAAATACGAGCTACTAAAATTAGCTTTTGCTTTTTCATCTTCTCACGATGGATTTTATATAGAAAAAACAGAATTCTCACAAGGGATAGAACAAATAATACGTGATTTTCGTGCTAACACCTTTCCCTAGAAGATGTGAATCAGCAATTAGTATCCCACTAGAAATTTAGAGTTCGTTATGCCCAAAGCAAGTAGTATTTTGCAAGTATCTTCCTCATCAAATTGGACGTTTCTTTAATTCTCACTACGAAAATATACAGCGCAACTCTGATTTGCATAATTTTTTCTGTCCTCACAGTTTTTTCATACAGTTTTCCATACAACCTGAGAGATGTGCTTGTTTATCCCTTCTCTTACATATATTCATGCAATTTCAAAGGTTTCTTGACAAAAAAATGACCCCAGACCATTGCATCCATTCAATTCTACCACATAACCATAATCCAAGGAAGCCTGCTCAGGCCTCAGCTTTGAGCGATAGAAGCCAAAGCGGTTATCCACAAGGAAACTCATATTCTATTGATAGCCTTCCTCTATTGAGGCATGCTTTGTTTGGAGATTCTAGAAATACCATCCAAGCTAATTTGAACTATTTCTGACTAAGTAAATTGTTTCCGGAACCTTTTATGCAGCCAATTCCCCAGGTCTAACTTCTCCTCAGTTATCCAGTACCGCAGTCCTAAGTATATAGTTGGATTGATTTTCAAAAACACTAGTGCCCCTTCCCAACAAGAGGGGAAAAAATAAATTCCCAGTCCAATAGTAAAGGAATATCTAGCTAATTTTTCCAGCAAATCAGTGACTCAATGCGCCCACGAAAAACTGTGGCTTTCAAAATCAAAGATTGTCTAGGCTCTTCTTTATAATCAAAATTACTTGGGAGTTTCATATGAATTATGGATAGTTTTTTCATAACTAAAGTAAAAGTTAGAATATGGATACCTTGACCCATCAACTAATCAATACATGACATACGGCAGATATAAACAATTAAATAAATTAAATTATGCCACACAAATAAAAAACAATTAGTCAACAAACTTATTTATATTTTTAATTTTACCCCACACTCATCAAGAAATTATATTTTTCTCCCTTTCTTAATTTTTTCATAATTCATTAATTAGTTTAAATAATTTTATTTTGATTCTATATACACATAATCACGAAAATCCAATTCTAACTCTCTTTTTTTTTATTTGATCATAAAAAAATTTAAATATTTAAGTAATAATAATATATCAAATAAATCTTTCAAATAAAAAAATAAAATATTGATTATTTAAAGATAAAATACATCAAGTACATTATTACATAAACTAAATTCAAAACAAAAAAAACTGAAAAAGAAAATTTTTAAATTAAGTATGTTAGTTAGTAAAGTTGAAAATAATATATTATGAACATAGGTTTTAAACTTAATAGTCAGTTGAATAATGTAAGTTTAGTGCTTTTAATTTAGTTTTATGGATATGCAACCAAAAAAATCAAACTCCATTTCTTATTTTTCTTATTTCTGGATAGAGCCTTTCCAATTATATGGGTAAGGCTGCGTACATTTACTCTCCCCAAACTCCACTAGGTGGAAGTCTCGTGCATTGGGCTTGCCTTTTTATTTCTTATTTTTCTTATTTGAGTTTATAAAAAATTTAAATAATAACAATAATATGTGGAATAAAAATTCAGTTAAAAATAAATTGCTAATTATTTAAACATGCTTCCAAATAAGAAATTAAACATGTTATTCAAAATATATTATCATAAATAAACAAAGTTCAAAAATAAGAAAAAGTTAAAAAAAAATTTAAACTCATACCTCTTTTATAAATTATTGTATTTACATGATTAACCTTATATTTTGATTTTGAGAGCCAAATGAAATTTGTAGAAAATAAATTAAAGAAGGAAATTTATGAATTTTTATAGTTTAATAAGTCTAAAAAAAGTAGCACTCATTAATTACCTTATGAGATTGGGAAGTGAAGTTTGTAAAAAATAGATCAAAATATGAAAAATTTCATTTTTTATAATATAAAATTAATACCAAATGGTTATCTTAAATTGTGTGATTTGTTGAATGATTTATAAATTTTTTATGATCTATTTATGAGTGAAAGATAATTAAAAGAAAAAAAATTCAAAAGATAATTTTAAAATATAAGAAATTAGATTTTTTTTACTCATTTTGTATTTCAAATAAATCATGTGTTTTTTTTAGTGCTAATTTTTTTATTAACTAATCAAAAGTATTTCAATTTTATACAAAATAATGTCAAAAAATATGTACTGTAAAAGTCATATATAAAATGTCAGTGGACTTAAAATTTAATATATTTGAATATAAATTAATTTTGTAATATTATCATAATTTAATATATCGTGATAGAGTGAATTAAAGCCCTACATATAACTTAATATAAACAACTTATTTAAATAATTAACTCTACATCGAATTTAGAATTATATAAAAGATTAAGATTGCAAATATAAATATCATATTATAAACATTTAACTTATTTGGTAAGTCTCTTATCAGTTTATTTTAACCATTAGTGTTAACATTATCAAAATTGTATGGGTATCATATTACTATGAAGTCAAGATATTAATATCCAAACTTTTACTTTAGGTATTACAGAATTGTCCTATGAACTACATATTATGAAAATTATAATGACTGGTTGGCAGTTTCATAAGAACTACATATTATGGAAATAGTGAATGCAGTAAAAATTATCACTAGGAGCACCAGTTTCAAAATACCGACAATTGAAATGTAATATTGGGGCAAATGGGTTCTTTGGATGTAGCACCTGAATAGGAACAAAAACAAGGAAATGAAAAAAAATTGCAGAAATATTAGACAAAATGCAGAGGCAAGGAGGATGTATACGAGACCAATAACAAAATTTAGGATATAAATATAGTCTTCCAATTTTTAGTTGGAAATTTTCCACTAAGCACGCCGGGGAAACCACAATTTATCCAAAACCACATCTAGGGCTAGGATTTTATAAGCCCCAAGCCAATGTACCTATAATTCAATATAATTGAAGCAAAAATTGAGAATGCATACTCACAGAGCTGATACCAGCTGCGACAAACGGTACAGGGCCAGCGGCATCACACCATAGACAACAGAGACATTGACCCCAGCCTTCTCCCTGACAGCACCATCTTGAAGAACCCTACTAATGCCGCCGCCGTCACCGCCACCACCACCAGGCCTAGACCAAACATCCTCCTTGAACTGCCACCATCAACCACTTCAATTGCATTGCACACACTGTCCTGAGACTCTCTTATCATCTTCTCACGGAAGACGAAGAAGAAATGGCCCGATTACCTCTATCAGATTCTCTTAAGAATGTTTGGGGCCGTTCTGCCTCAGGGATTGCTTTCTCCATCGAAATCGTGGCTCTTACAACTCCTAATTTAATGGGCTTCCGCCCAAATTTGATAGGTTTTCTCTGAAATGGCAGGATTTTGCTTCGAAGTAGAGGATTCAGTATCTTGCTGTTACTTAGAAATATCGCAGTCGGTGAAAAAGAAGACGAAGTTGAGGAAGAAGAACTGATGGGGAAGAGAGTGAAGGCAGAGGAAGAAGAAAAAGAAGCAGAGACAATTGTTGGAGAAGACATTGCTGGTGGCTCAGAGTCAGAAGGATTGTTAGAGATTGGATTGTAAATTTTTATTGCGTAAAACCCATTTTAACGATGGTTTGCAAATTTTTATTTTATTTCTTCCTTTTTTTTATTTTTTCTTTATGCTATCTTCCTCTTTTTATTTTTATTATGGAAGTATTTCTAACACTACAACCTGATAGCTGGAGCAGAATCTTTCTGATTTTCATTTGGTGTATCTGGATGGATAGAAATGATAGAATTTTCAAGGGCTCTGATTTCCCATCTTGGATCATAGTCCAGAAGATTATTATTACTATATAGGAAGACTGTGCGAAGGCTTTTCACTGGTTTGAAACTAGTACTCCTGCAAAACTAGATAAGTTGGTGAAATGGATTCCCCCTCCCGCAAATGTCACCAAAATTAACATTGATGGTGGCTTCTTTGAAAACCTTGGCAATGCTGATTTTGGGGGTCTGGCTAGGGATTGGAAGGGTAAATGGTTATTTGGTTTTTTCCACTTTCAAGGGTGGACATCAAACTGTCATGTGAAAGTCTTGGCTATTAGATTTGCTTTATTGCTGGGTAAAGAGAGAGGAATTAATGATCTAATTGTGGAATTTGACTCTTTGGAAGCAATTCACCACTATACTTAAGAAGCTCCTTGCTATCATCCTCTGTGGAATATTTTCCAAGACATCAAATAGAAGCTCCTTGCTATCATCCTTTGTGGAATATTTTATAAGATATTAAATAACTAGCTAATTCATTTTCCAACATCTCCTTTGCTCATGTGCTGAGAGAAGGAAATTAGCCTACAGATCATTTAGCTAAATGGGGAGTTCATAACCGGTGTCAATGAGTCATTTGGGATCTTCCTCCCAACAACATTTCACTTGCTCTCTTGACGGATTCTGCTGTTGTTTGCTTTTGTAGATAGGCTCCCCTGTTTCTTTTCTTTTTCTTCTCTGTCTTTTACTGTTCCCTCCTACCAAAAAGAAAAATTAAATCACACAGTATGACCAAATCAAAGGAAGGATCAAAATTGACAAAAAATTAGATAGGAGTATTAAAATTGGAATTATGAAATATTTAAAAATTAAAATAAATTATTTTAAGTTAAGAGATTAAAATTATATAATTTATATTTTAAAAAATTGAAATTATATGTAAATTTATAAATATCTTAATCAATAATATAAGTTTGCCAAATGATTTAACAAGTTTAAATATACTTTTCCAATTCATTTATATTACTATTCTTATTTTCTATCTTTCACTTCTATTTTCACAACCACCAGAAAGAAATTAGGGCTTATTATACACTCCAAACATTTCATTGCATTAAAATATATGATATTCTCATATTCACTTTCAATGTAGGGATGAAATTATTCTCTACATTTTATGAAAATCCAAAAAATAACATACCATCCATTCATAAGTTTTAGAATCAACATTCAACAATTTAAACCAATTTTTGCAATTTTAAAATTTATGACATCCAAATGAATTTTACTAGAGTAATTAACTAATTGGATTAGGCCTAAAATAATCAATTACTTAATCTATTGCCAATCCTAATAAGATTATAAGATTGTCTCCAATGATTTCACAATAAATTGCTAAGCCTTTAAGAGAATGACCAAAAAGATTATTAAAAAGACGAGGATTCAACAATCAATTTTTTTTTTTAATTCCAAACTGCATATTAAGTGAAGAAAAACCTCCTAGGTAATTAATTATTTATTACATGAAACGAGTAAATAAGTTGTTACAGGAAATCAAACTCTTCTATAAACACTCTCGTACTTCTACAAATGCATTTCTCGTCGTCTTCTCTAGCAAACATGGAGCACTACTCCCTCTTCTATTGCCTCTTCGAACCTTCGAGCTCCCTTTGCCTCCCATCACCTTTGAACCTAAAGCTTCTCCTGACCCTTCCGAGAAGTGAATGGCCTTGTTTGGGAAACAGCTGATAGCTGTAGCGGTTAGCTAGTTTGATTAGCTGTTAACTGATGGCTGATTGTATTAGTTGATTTGACTAGCTAATTATATTAGCTGTTTGAATAAGAGTGTTTGGTAAAATTAACTGTTTATATTAGTTGTTTGTATGTAAAATGACATATAAGGGTATGAGTATATTTTATGAATTATTTGAGTATTTTTTATTTTAATATTTTTAAATTTTATATATTAGTCAATATATTAATTTTTTTTATAAATAATATATTATTATAATTTATTATTAAATTATTAAATATTTTTTAAATTAAATAATTTTTATAAATAATATTATATATTTATTCTATTAAATAATTTTCAAATTTATTATAATTTATTATTAAATTATTGGATATTTTTAAAATTAAATAGTTTTTATAAGTAATATTATATATTTATTCTATTAAATAACTTTTAAAATTATTATAATTTATTATTAATTTATTAGATATATTATTATATATTAAATATTTTTTAAAATTAAATTAATCTACTTTTTATAATTATTAAATTTTTTAAGAATTTTTAGAAAGGATAAAATGAAAAATATGAAAATTTATTTAGGGTAATTTGGTTATTTTTCAGATAAGTTAATTGAAAAGGCTACTCCCTTTAGCTTTTTCGTTTTTAGCTTTTTAGGGCCAATTAGCTGATTCAATAAGCTGATTACCAAATACCAAAATCAGCTCATTGCCAAGTCAACCAGCTGATTTTGGTCAAACCAGCTAACAGCTAATGAAAAAACTATTTGCCAAACACCCCCAATATCTCTAATCTTTAGTAGAGTATGGAATTGAAGGTTGTAGTGACCTCATTTCTTATGACTCAATTAATTGGTGTGAAATTCATTTAGACATTTTTATATGAAAATTAGCAATCCTTATTTTTTTATTTAGATAAAAAAATTATATCTTAATTTAATGATATTAAAATAATAAAAATATTTAAGTAATTTTAATAGAGAAATATTAATTTAAAATATTCAAGTCAATTCCATTTATTCTCTCTCATTTTCATAATAAATATACTTATTAATTAAAATTATTAATAGTAATGATAAATTAATTTTAATATTCATTATTATTTTTAAATTAATAGCATAATTTTTTTCGTTCAAATCTTTATCTTTATCTTTATGTTTATATAATATATTTACCGTGATAATTCAAATGATTTAATTATAACTTCTGAAGTTATAATTTTGCCATGAATGACACTCGCCATTCTATCTTTTGCTCTTTTATCGAAATAATGCTATGTATAACACTTGCTCTTTTAAACTTTTATTTCTCATTTCAAGATATTATTCAAACTATTATCTTACAGTTAATGGTTTCCATATAAAATATAATGCAACATTAATTACTGCATTAAAAGCAGAGTATAACACATAATTATTTGATAATTTTTTTTAATCTCTAACTATTTGTTTATTTAAATAATTTTAAATATTTATGTATAGGAAAAAATTTTAATATTTTTATTTTATTCATTATTTTATATTTTAATTTGTGTAAGTCCTTAAATTATTTTGTTCATAATTTTATATTTTATTCAAAACGTGTTTAAATATTTTTTATTTTTTTTACCTTTTATACCTATAATTGATGTATCTCAATTGAAAGGTAAAATGGCTAAGAAGATTGTCTTTTGAATTATTCATTAACCCTCATTTTTTAATTTCCTTTTCGGATATGTATTGAAATTTCTTTTTGTTTATTCTAAATTTCAAAATAGTATATAATAAAATCAATGTGCACATTGTACTTAATTATTAAAGAAAAAATCAATGTTGAATTTAAATTCAAACTTTTAGAATTAATAATTTGATCAATTACATATTTATTTACATCAAATTTGGTCTAAAATTTAAGTTTTAGTAATAAATATTTGGTCAATTATCATTACTAATTTTGAAAATAAAATATTAAATAATTTATAAATATAAAATCTTTATATTATATATTAACCATGATGTTCACTATCTCTTTTTATGCCACATGTCATTCATATAATTTGTCATGTATTAATTTATTATTTTTAATAAATATTGTGCTGTAGTAGTTATACTTGTGCAATTAATATAAAAGATTAAATATTTTATTTATATATAATTATTTATACTAAATTAAGGAAAAAATCCTTAATTTTGTTTCTTCATTTATTATATTTTCATAATTTCTCTAATTTTTCCCTTAATTTTCTAAGTTTTCTAAATTTTTGTAATTTTCTTTCTCTTTGGTATAATCTCTTTTATTCCTTTTCCTTATTTATTACATTTACATAATCACTTTGATTTCTGATTTCTTTCCTTTATATAGTATCGATTGATTTTTATAAGCACTGATTGATCATTAGCAATTAATTAATTTATTTTGATAAAAATCACGCCTTCATTTCTAATTAATTTCCATTTCTATTTCTACATCTCTATTTATGTTATTGAAAAATATTCAAACTCTTACTATCTATATATGTTGTTATCAATTTTTTTCAAATGAGCATTGATATTCTTTTTACCTCATCTTTTTCCTATCAGTTGATCTTCTTTTACTTCACATTTCTCTCTCTCATGTCTCTCAATCTTAAACCCTAAAATTTACGATTAGTTTGAACTCTAATCATACAAGTCATTTAATTTATGAGTGACATTATTTTGCTATTATCAATATCTATCTATTGAATCATTAAGGTGTCATCTTAATAGGCAATGGCTACTACCTTTGGTAATTTCTTCCAATATATTGCTTCACTATGATTGTTAATTAGTGAGTATTGATCTCTTAAAAAATAGTTCCCTATTGCATTCATTTTCTTCTATCAATATCATTTTCTTCTTTATAGTTTATATAATTTTTTATATGAAATAAATTTATTATGTGTTGCTTGCTTCATTAAGTAAAGCAATTTTTTTTTTTAATTTTAGACATAGCATGAGACTAATATATATTTATCTTTATATTGTAGATTGATAAAATGAAAGAGATTTACATGTTTTGCATTAAGAAAATATGCAATGCAAATTTTTTTTGTCAAAGATCAAAGTATATATACATTTAAATTTCTATCAAAGGTTGATGTGCATTTATCTTTTTATTGTAGATTGAATTTTAATCTTTGACTATATTTAGCATATATACATTTACATAACAACAAGTAAATTTTAGAGAGATTAATGTGTTTGATCAAATAGACATACTTCACTTAAAAAGTATTTGAAAAAATTATTTAGTAAATTAGACAATGTTTATTTCTTATTATCTATCACAATTTACATTATATAAAGAATGGAAATATATATATTCTGTTTCATATAAATAAATGTTATTTCTTATATATATATATATATATATATAATTTTATGCTATTTTTTTAAGTTTAATTTAATATTTCACTATGTATGCATCCTTCTAATTATGGTAATGATTACTACTAATGTAATATTACAATAATATAATTGTTTTATCTTTTGACAATAAGTTACATCGTACATTCTTTTATTTAATTTGAATATAATAATATTAATTTTATAATTATTTAATTGATATAAACATGATAACTTATATTACATTATCCAATTGAATATCTTATAATTTAAATTTTAAAATCATAGTTTATCTTATAAATTATTTTAATTAAAATTAATTATATCCGTGTATCACACGGGTTGCCAGCTAGTAAAAATATAAAACTTGTTAACCTCCATCCGAAAGTGTGGAGGATAGCAAACACACACGTAAAATATTAAAGAAAATTAGCAGTAAATTTGACATTTATAGACGAAAGTACCATATTTATCAAATTAGTTATACAAAATAGAAGAAATTAAGCCTACAAAATTGATAATAACTGTTAGGTTTTGAATGACTTGAATTGTTTAAGTAATTAAAACTGATATGATAAATATCATATTCAAATATCAAATTTAATAAATGTGAGGCTTTGTATAAAGATTTTGTAGTTTCAAATCATTAACGTTTTTTATTAATTTTTAAAGTATTATCTGATACATTTCATATTTCATACCATAAATAGCTGATAGTATACTTGCTATATTATATATTTTTATATGATAATATCTAATTGTATAGTTTATTATATATTAACAGGATATATACTATACACCAAATAAGTTGTAAATGAATAAATCCAAACTTTTGATATTAGAAAAGAAAAAAAGGGAAAAAGTCAACAAAACAGAGGTGCTAAATTAATATTAAAACAAACTAGGATTATTTTTATTTCACACTTGACTAATTGAAGCAGTCCTATTTTATTCTTTATTGTATACTATTTGGTTTAAAAAACAGCAAGATTCCTTAACAAAATTATTCAAAGTTTAATAATACATTAAAGATAAGATCAAATTAACAGCTTATGATTAATTAGGTTAAGACCATACAAAGGGTATACTGATCAAATAATTAATTTTTAGTAGCAAAATTTTAAATAATTAATTATATATAACCTATTTTTATTTGAATATAGAAAATTTACTTTTTAGTACTAAATAATTGAAAAGAACAACAAGCAAAGAGAGAGAGAATAAAATTTCTATCATTATCCTATTGGAATAAGGACAACGAAAATAAATAATTAAAAGATTAATATCGATATAGATTTTAATATTCTTATATATTTTTTATTACAATAAAATTATTTCAAAAATATTTATTTAATTATGATTATTATCTTTGATTAATTATTAAAAGTTTTAAAATTTCAATCACATATTTTTGAATTATATAGCTTATATAGAAAGTAAGTTCATGTGAAAAGTTAAATTTCGTAAAAAATAAAGTCTTTTATGAACTTTCTAAAAAATATTCAAAGTTATTTAGTTAATATTAAGAAATTAGAACTTCTAATGAACTACCTTTCTATTTGATTTAATTTCAAATTTTTTAAGAAGTAGTATTAAAATGAATAATATATTCTTCAAAATTATAATATAAAAAATAAAAATATCCTTAAATTTTAATTCTCTCTCCTTATCTTTTTTTCTTTTTAAAACCATATTTCTAATCTTTTTTCCCATCGTAGGTTCTTTTAAATTGATCATTTCCTATTTTTTTAATTTACTATAAAAATTTATAATAGGTTTATATAAAAGAATTAAGATTTCTTTTATATATATGATTACCTTAATATAATTAAAATGGAGAAAAATATTAGCCAAATAATTAATTCCATCAAATTTATATAAAATAGATAAAAAAAATACATAATTTTTAATTTAATAATTAAATATTAAAATAATAATTAATGAAAGATAGTAAATATAAAATGATATAATATATGAGAAATACAATTTTATTTAGAATTAAATTTTTATTATAATTTTATTTATGATTATATTTATTATCTATATGTATGATATATTATTTAATATTTATTTTATATAATACTTATTTTATTTATTATATAATTAATAAAATAATTATATTTAAACAATTATATTTACATTTTATAATTAACAAATTACATTTATTATAATTTTCAAATACTGATAATAAAATGTTAAAATGATTATTGGTTAAATTAAATATGAGTAGTTTTATATTTATATATCTAAAAGAGATATAAAATTCTTCTTAGCGGAGGATACGTATAAACATATATTACGGGAAAAATTACACATAATTAAAGCAAAGGTGTGACATTTTTTAGAGGGTCGAACTAGAAAGATTGTTAAAAATTTTTTTAGTAAGATAAAAAATTAGGATTATAAACATATCAATTCAAATTAAGCATATGCTTAATCGAGCTCGAACTTGTTGATCTTACAAAATTTAATCTCAAACTTGACAATTATAGGACTGAGCTTAAAAGAATTTTCATATATTTAAGAATTATTTTTAATATATAATAAAAAATATGATATTAAATGCTATTTTTACATGAATTCTTTCTTTTCTATTTATTCATTTGATTTCTTTATTTTTTTTTCATGAAGAAAAACATATTTGTGATGTAATTGATAATACTAAAGTATTTAACACTAAATTTTAAATACTAAATCTATGAAATATTGAATTCACATTGTTTGAATAATTCCTTATTTTAAGCATTAAATTTAGTTAATAATTTAAAACATTTATTTCAAAGTATTAAAATATTATTAAATTTCAAAATTATCGTTTATTTTTATTTTAAGAATTTTTACAACAAACCACTTATCCTTTGTTTAGATGGAAAGAAAAATGGAAAATAAAGAAAATAAGAAAAAAAATAAATAGAAAAGATTTTTCCTTTTTATTTTTGCTTGGATGAGGTGAAAATAAAAAGAAAGAAAATGAGAAGAAAATTATTTTTTTCTTTCGTAGAAAAGTAAGAGAACGAAGAACTAAATAAATTGAATGATATTTTTACCCATCAAAATGAACTGTAAATCGAAGAATTAATGGTAAAATTGTAACAAATGAATTTTCTACTCCCTTTTTCCCATAAGTGCAAAGAAAATATGTTGGTAGGCCCTTCTTCTTCTTTTTTTTTTTTTCCTATTCCTCTTCTCTTCTATCACTTTTTAACTTGCAACTAAGAGAAAGAAAATTTTATTTTCTACTCCTTTATATATATATATATATATATTCAATTATTATTCCAAGTACAAAAGTAATGATAGATATATTTGTTTAACAAAATCTTATTAAAATAAGAGTAATACTAAATAAATTTAATAAATTTTTTCTTAATTTAGTATGTGATTTTCACAAATTAAATAAATAGATTTTAATACTAAATAAACAAAATCTTATTTAGTTAATTACTGAAGTGATATTTTCAAATACACCTTCATACATTTATTTTTTTTAGAAGGGACAGTTTAATAAATTTTTCACAAAAAAATTACGTATATACTATTTTGAATTTCAAAAATTTAAGCTCCACAGGCCATGGTCCCCCTATATACGGCTACCCTCCGTCCCTACGTATAATCCTTCTATAATTTTTTTTTTACGTATGATTTACTTCTTATAATATTAAAATATGTTATTTATCTTCCTATATTTATTTAATGGTTCAAATAACCACCCTTTGTTAATTTTTCATTTGATATTCTAATGGAATCAACATATGATTTTCATACGATTCAATTTCCCTCAAATATCAAAAGAAATTCATACTAATTTTGATTAGTCTTTTATCCTTCTTCCTCTAATGTATTGGCCATTTTAATTGCCATTATAAACCTTTCATTTCACCCTATATTTCTCGTTCTTGAAGAATATGATTTAATTAGTTTTTTTAATACAACGATTTAATTTTTCTTCACTATGAAATTGTCTTAACTCACCAAATAAATAAATAAATTGGATGTGGTAGCATTTCCTATTGATTTAAATATAAAATTAAGTCAAAATGAGAGGAATTCTATTTGTGCTAATGTAGGAAAATGGATCGTAATCTTACTATGGAAAAATCATATATATGTTGGACTTAGAATTCAAATATGCACGTATGCATTTAAGTAGATTTATAGTTACCCAAAAAGAAAAAAAAGAGAATACTTCAAATAAGGTAGTACAGGTCGCACTTATTTTATTAGAAAAGAATAAATATCAATGTTGTAATTATTACGTTAGTTTATAAATTATATTTTTTTATGTCCTAATATTATAATTCTAATATATTATTTATTATGGAAAAAAATTAAGAGATTTTTCCAAAATTAATATTAATTTCTTCTAGTATTCAAGGAAAATTGAATCATATGAAAATCATACATTAATTCTATCAAGATATCTAACAAAGAATTAACAAAAGGATCATGTACACTATTAAATAAATATAAAAGGATAAATAGTATATTCTAATATTATAGGGGACAAATTATACATAAAAAAATATAATACGGTTATATGTAATTTATCTCACATTATATACTAGAATAGATTTTATAAATCTATAGAAAAAAAAATAGGGAGATTGTTGAGCAGTTATTATTTGTCAAACTGCTTTCTCGTTTGTGGTGCTGACGAATAACTTTTCTTTTATTTTTAAAGTAAAGGAAGCATATTAACTAATTAATAGCAATCACTCTAAGCATTGTTCTGCCAATAACATCAACATACAAAAGATCTAATTGCTTCCTTGGAGGCGCATCCAAAACAGATAAAACCTTTATTACTACTATCCATTGTCTTAGCCAGATAATCAGCTAAACTATTGGCTTCTTTATATACATGCTGAACTGAATGCACTCCCAAAACAATCAACAACGCCTTTTAGTCTTCAAGTAAGCTGGAAACATCAAGGGAAAGAATTAGACCATGATTAGTCAAAACTTTCATTATAGTAAGAGCAACTAATTCAACCATTATTGCAACTAGCTGCTTCCCATAGACCAATAGCAATCCATCTTGAAATCCATTAAATTCAGCAACATAATTTGAACAAATCCCTAAACTTCTAGTACATCCAACAATCCATTCAACCTTACTATTCTTAATACTCCCTCCGTTCCTTGATACCTGTTATATTTTAAAGAATTTTTTTATTCCTTTTTATCTGTTACTTTAGAATTTCATGAAGTATTAAATGTTCTTTTTTCAATCTATCCTTCTTTTTCATTAATAAATACTTTATTATTCTACACTATTAATCTACTTGTATTTATTCCTTTACATTTTTCTCTCTATTTTCAATTATTTTGAATGTTATGCATAATGGGTAATTTTATAAAATTTACTAATAATAAATAAATTAAAATAATTTCTTAATATATGTAAAATTAGTTAATAGTAATAGATAAATAGCAACAGAGAGAGTAACAACAACACACATCCATGCTGACTAATAACTCAGTAGGTTGGCAGGTTGTGTATATATAAGTAGTCTTTATTGGAATAATGCCTTTGCCGTTGCAAAGATAGTCCATAGACTCCATACAGCTAATTATTAAAGAGGCCTTGAAGGAGAATATTCCTTTTATTATATAATGCAAACTTGTTAGCAACAAGGCAGGGTGACCCAAGATTTAAGGGGATGTGTGTGTATATATTAGCTTCTTTAAAATTTTGAAATATATAATTATTATAAAAATTATATATTTATGCAATAAAAATAAATTTTATAAAAAATTATAGAAATACAACACATAATATAAGATCATAATTTTACTATAATTACAAATTAGAAATAATTCATAGATTTTTTAATCCTTTCCTCTTTTTGTTAAATATAAACTCTTTTTTTCATATATTATATATTAAAAATACTTAATAGAAGCATGGTTGAAACAAAAAGCTAACGTAGCTTGTGTGCACATTAAATGGTTTAATTACTCCTATTGTCATAAATAAAAAAAGCTTGCATAGTTTACAAAATAATTCTTTGACTCTATGGGACTCTAATCTTAATTTTAAAAATATATTATATGCACTAAAATTCATATACACTTAGTTACATTACACATACAATATAATTATACTAAAATTGTTACTTGTTATCTATTTTGATTTTATTATCTTAAATTTTTATAATAAAACTTTTATATAGGTATAAAAAAAGTATAAATATACATAAGGATTTTATTAAATTAAATTCCTTTTTTAATAAATTTTATAGATTTTTATTGTAATTTTTTTATAAAACTCTAAATGACTTATGTATCATAATCTTTATAAGTTAAACTTTATATTTTTATTTTTATTACACACATAATAAAATTGTAACTTATTATATGTTTTGATTTTATCATTCAAAATTTTAACAATAAAATATTTATATACATTTTAGAAAAATATACATACACATGAACTTTATTAAATTAATTATATTTGTAAAAAAATTACAAATTTTTATTGTAAATATATTTTATAAAAATTTGAATAATTTGTGTTATGACCTTTATAAATAAACTAATATAATTTTTTTCATATTTCATAATTTTTGTACTTAATTTAAAATATATATATATAAAAATCTTAAATCAAAATTTTCAAAAATATAAAAATTTTAATACGTATCTAAACAAAAAATTTTCCATTTACAACCGGCTCCTCAAGATAAAATTTTTTACTCCGCGCTTGCACACTAGGATGATGTATTTGTAGTGCTTACATCAAATGCATGCGGAGAAAAAGGGAAAAGGCAAAGTTAGATATGATCATTGCTATAAAAATAGTGATAGTCGTGCACACAATGGCACAAGCTACAACGCTACTACTATGGCGGAACTACGTTAACATGTATACGCCGATAAGTATACGCCGATAAGTTGCTGGGCAGTACACTATTAATGCATTCGTATATTAATATATTACTAAATTTAATCATACATTAAATTTACTTTTCTTAAAATTAAATTTAATACATTATATGATAATATATCAATAATTAAATTTAATGATATACTAATACGCTATTATGTCAATAACATACCATAATTATTTCCTAACTTGTGTGTGTGTATATATATATTGATTGTGTTATTTTAGTGGAAAGCATGCTTCATATAAATGGGCAAGCCTCGAAGTGGATATTCATACCACTTGTACATGTTATATTTTTAGCCCGTTAAATAATTGTACTGGCCCCCAAATAAAAATTCAAAGTAAAATAATATGTAATATAAATTAAATTTTTTTGATAATATCATTTAAATTTTTTTATAATATTATTAGCAATTTACAATACTTGAATGCTTATAATTCTTTCAGTATTTTATCTTCCCAATAATGAATACTTATATTTCAGAATTTTAATTGCTCTAAACTATGTATATGAATGTTGTAAAAAAAAATTTAAATAAAAGTTACAATTTTGTACAAACTTTACAAGTAATAAGCATGAAAAAGTAATAATTTTGTTGATAAAATGTTACATTACAAAAAGTTTAAATTTTTTTTCATTTTTTATGAAAAAATACTAATTTTCACTTAAATAAAAGCCAGAACATAGTAATATTTATTTTTCAAATTTATGCCTAAGCACAACATATGAAAGTAATACTTCACATGTACCACCACCCCCCCCCCCAAATTATTTTTTTCCTGGTTCTGCCCTGACCACATACATGACACATTCTCTATTTACAATCTAATTTTGAGAAATTTACTTACTTTATTCAAAAATATCCTACTACAAATTACGTGCCCTTTGTTAAGAAAGTTACTATCAAATTATATCATTGAACTTTAAAATGGATATCAACAAACCTTAGGAAAGTTACTACTTGCTAAAATGCGATGAGCGCGGGGGCATGTGTTTGAGTGTGTAACTACCATTACTCTTGTTATAATACCTAATTTCTCAAGCAACAATGTTACTCACTTTTTTATTCTCACTCTAATTCAAACTCTTTCGCATCAAAATCTCGGATCCCATTCTGAATCTTACACTCTCTCGGACAGATAGTGCAGATAACTCGGACCCCATTCTGAATGTTACACATTCGGTAGATAGTGTAGATAACCCCCATTTAACTTGGATGTTAGTTAAGCATACCTTGTTTTGCTTAACAATAAATCATTTAGTTAACAGTGGTTTTGCATCTTCTGTTATTGATATATATTATAATAATGCTATAGGAAGCTTAATCTTTTTAAGAGGTTAAGTATTTTATCATTAGATTTCCTTTTTTTTTAATATCTCAAAGTGAATTAAAATTGAAAATACAAATTTTCATATATTAAATACAATCCAAGAGTAAAAAAACTCAACTCCTCAACAGGTTAAACTCTCTATAGCATTTCCCTATATACCATGCGATGGGACAATAAATCGTTCTCATCCCTGAAGAGAACCATCTTTTACCAACCATGACCAGCCAGAACATAAAGGATTGATTATTATTATTATTATTATTATTATTATTATTATTATTATTATTATTATTTGCTAGAATTTTGTACCACATACTTGGATACTCTTGGTCCACATTGTCTAGTTTCAAATCATCTACCCAACATAGGCATTGGTGAAGTTATTCTGTGTGCGCCTAAGAATTGTTTTTGTTTGGCTGTTGAGGGTTGGAGAATAATGTAATTCATATAGTTATTGCCATAAAAGTATTATCCAGTTTTCTTCTTCAAATTGGGTTAATAAATATAATTACAATACTATTGTAAATCACCGTAACAATGTTGTATAAATTCAATAAGAAGAAACCAAAAATAAAAAAAAAAGGTGAAAAATGAAGCTTCTATCTTTTGATGGATTTTAACTGTCAACACCATCCTCTGAGGAAGTCTGGCCTTTGAATACAACTAGAACCAGAATGTAGTAATCATTTCAAGAAGCAAACTTACCAGGTTTAAAGGATATCAGTATTTTAGCTGTATATTTCAGCTTCAAATTTGACTTGCGGATTTCTGATATCATCCTGGCTTTGAATTAATCTAATCTCTAGACTGGTTGACTGAGGATCATGTCCAGCGCTTTGGTAGTCATTGACTGTCCTCTGCAGAAGAGCCTGCAAGAATTGGCAATATTAATTCATTATTCATCCATTGTTCAAAAACTAATTTTTTTTTCTTTTTTGGTTTACACCAAGGGTATCCCCCACATCATTTTTATTAGATATGAGACTAATCCTTATAGCAGACAGGAGCAGTGGACAGTGAAACCCCCCTCCCAAAAAAAAAAAAGAGAACTTAAGGATCAAACTCAAAACCTTTTATTGGATGTAAAACGCCTTGAAACTTAGCCTTCTTCCACCAAGTCAACCAATAGTTGATCGAAAACTAGAACTTATTTACCAACAAAAGTTGAACCTCTAAAGAGCAAACTGCAAATTTGTCTTCAAAGGATTATGTTGACATAAAATTAAGACTAATTTGATGCATTTTTTAATTTGACATCTAATTGATGTTGACCTAATCTTTTGAGAACAAATTTGGCAGGTTATTTATTTCTAAAATCTCAAAATTAATGTCCGGGCATTACTGCTTTTTTTTTACTGTTCATTTTTTTCTTTAAACTTTGATGTAGCAGTTAGACAGTAGAGAATTGATGAGGGATAATCACTGATCGAAGATTATATAGGCTTTCTATTTGTCAAATACTGAGTGAGAAAAGGAGCAAAATTACAAGGTTAATGTAACACGTAACACAGGAATAAAATGAATACCTGCAGGCTTGATACCGCAAGTTCTGCAGCTTTGTCAAGGCTGTCTGCGTATCTCTGGATCACAAATAAATATTTTCAGTTAAAATTAAGATATTGTTTAGCAAGACTAAACCCAAAAATTAGAAAAGGCATTTACATTGCTCCAACCAAGAAGGAGTGCAGTCATTAGATCTCCTGTTCCCTACAAATATAAGAACACCAGAAATTAAATAAGCTCAATTTTTTTGACGGTTCAGAAGCACCTATAGACATGGTTTGGTCAGATAAATTTTGCTTCATTTAGTCAATCTTCTCATTTGGGAAAATCTCAAATTGAAGCTTTTGTTCTTTCTTTCTGTTTTCGAAGAGCAATAAAGAATAAGTTCAATAAACTTCTCATTTATAGCAAGAAACAGATCTTGTGGAGAAGCAGAAATTAAAGAAGAATGCAGACTGCAGAGATCAGACAAGCATTTCATGGATGTGCTAGTATTTTTGTGTTTTGAGTATATAGTGGAAAGAATATTAACAGAAAAATATGGCTCTAGATGGCAGTGATGAGACCATGAAATCTGTTTATGGTCAGTTTGCAAAGTAGTTACATGGTATTCTATGGTGGGGGTGAAGCAATTCCTCTTCCTTCTTAAGAGGGATAAGCGGATAGCTGCCATCTAGATGCTGGGGTCTGATTAGGTGGAAGTTTGAGCTCAACAGCATTTTGCTAACCTTATAATCTTGTGGAAAAGAAAGGGATTTATTAAGGGACTGTATAAATATCCAAAAGTACGCCCTGACCATTCTCAATCATTCATGAGTTCAATATTAATTTTCATTATTGGTTGGTCCCAAATGAACTCAGCATGTCTTTTATGCAGCTGCATAAAATCAATCTTAGCAACATTTGTAAGCACAGATAAACAGTTTACTCAACAGTATTCATACCGTGAAATAAGCAGGAATCTTAGGAATCACAATCTTAAATTGTTTGGGAGACTGCCCCTATAAAACAAAGGTAATAAAAGCATAAGATGTTACAGACTGTAATTTTTCATATTTCAACATGGGTAAAAAATGCAGAAAAGAAAGAAATAAAAAGTGCAAATCACTATCAAGATACAAGCAGACATTTGATCTAAGTTAAATTATGCAAAATTTTTATCCTGGATGCGCACTATAACACCAATATATGAAATTTAATAATGGCATCCATTACAAGATAATGTGTGATACCCACCTTTTCCTTTTGATGGCTGCCGATGAGGAGCAGATTGCTGTCGATGTTTATGCTTGTAATTACAACCTGATAGGATGCACATTAGTTGAATGATTGAAAGAGACAGAATTTTGATTATACTTCATAAATACAGACAAGTTCTCTGTCATTTTTCTTTTAAAAAATGCGGGGGAAAATTCTACAATAGTTTCTTGTGACATCAAGGGTAGACAAGTTCTTGAAATGAAAGAGATAAACAGTCTCCACACACACACATAAACAAGAAATTTAAGTCTTAATAAATGCAGTTTATAGCTAATATAATTCCAATATGCAAGTAAAAAAAAAATAATAATTAAAAACCTTTGAAGGTCCAGCTGCATGGAGAAAATTACAAGCATCCCGCCCATCGCTTTCGGACTGAATCCTGTGACAAGTAGGCATTGTGGAATTATATTGGGGAACTATATTTTAGACATTTCGAGGATCATCATTGAGAAGCAACTAAGAGAAAAAATCAAGAATCATCATAATATATCACAACAGTGACACAAATATGTAAAGTTGAAAATTCAGAATACCTTTAGCAGCTGAAAATGCTTTCAGTCCTATGTCACATTTAAACACAATGAAAATTTTGCAGGCGTGATATTAGCACAATTGAAATAGAGAGCCAATACATGCACTTGAAAATAGGTATGGCACAGTGCATGTGTGTGACATCCCCCAGCAACTAACAGATCCCCTCCCACCATTGTGAAAATCTTATACACAAAAAATTTGGACTTTCTTAATGTCTACTGAAACAGACAAGGCAAAAGAAAGTAATATGCTGCCAATCATACAGTTTGCCAAACTTAAATTAGGGAATATATTATATAGGAATAACAAAAACCAATACTTCTTTTGATGATAAAAATACTTACACCAATCTTAATTATAGTGTGATTACCTGAACCCTGTCAAAAGTTCTGCTTCAAACTGATTGGGGGTTAACATTGAAGCCACTGGAACAACCTGGCAAAATGTATTTCTCAGATGCTAATGCAATCAACAAAGTTCCTAAATTGAGGATAAACCAAATTAAAAAATTATGCACATTATCCACATCTAAAGATAAATATCAATTACTATTTAGTAAGTACTAGTGAGTAGTGATATAAAGTTGAGGTGTATAATAAATCAGCAATCTCTTCTATTGCATTTTTAAACTACTCATGCATTCAGTCCAGCAAAAACATCTCAGTGGATTACATTACTGTTACCTTCTCACGATACACTGATACCAACTCTTGAGGAACGTATAGCTTTCCTTCATCACCCATCACTGGATCACATACTGACAAGAAAACACAACTTTCAACAAAGATGCAGATGTAAGGGCATTTCTTCTCTAGGGGGAAAAAAATAGTGTGAGGGAAATATAATAATGACGATGATGGTGATAATACAATGAAGAACATGTTTAAGTAATGATCAGAAATCCAACCATATGTAAGATTAGGGTTTACTGATCGAAGCTTGTTAACAACTTGCAACACAGTGTCCAGAAAAGAAACTGAACCAATATAACCTGGAAATAAATTAATTAGGATCCAAGTCAGAGCAACCAAAACAGAAAACATTGAATGCAACATACTGAACCATTATAATCAAAGTATAAGAAATTTAGCATCTTGGTCAGAGTTTCACTTGCAAAAGAGGATACTTTCAGAGGATGGTCTGAAAGAAAGAATTATCTTGGGAGAGGGAGAAGCTTAGGTCAAGGTGGTCACACAAGAAAAAATATATTAAAAACATGAAAGAAACAACTAAATGATGGAATTAATTGCTTTGATGGGACAAATACTTCTTCTACCATATGGAAGGCTAAAAAATATGTTGCATAGCCAACCTGAACAAACCAGTATGCATTACACTTCCTTCATTACAAAAATAAAAGATTTACTGAGCTGCGAAGTGGGCAATGCTAAGCACAACAGAGTCATACACAAAGGTGGCATTTAGGAGCCTCCACATTCATAGAAGGTAAAGCAGTGAAACACAAATTGGACATCACTAGAGATTTCAAAATTCGAAGATCAACAAAAGAACCCTTCATTTGATAGTCAGGATGCACAAAAGCTTAAGAACATAAATCTTTGAGCAACCATTGCTTAGGTCTTGGTAAGAAAATAGCTCTTTCATAGAGACCTTTCTTTTTCAACAGGCAACAAGACCTCAGTTGCAACCTCGCAGGCATCAAAGGACAAAAGCCAAATCTGGAAGCGACAAGAACACTTTCTCTGTTTTCTGTGCACTGGAACTGTTACCAACAGAATTTAGCACCTGGAGAAAACTATTCAATCCATCCAACTCAAATCATGGACTGTTACAACAAGTCCAGTATCCAAAACAAGACAGCACTATCTCTTAAAAAATGACTGTTTCTTAATCAAGAACTACCAGAAAAATCTCATTAAGTTCATCCAACTGTCTTTGCCTACTTTAAAGGAGCAAAATTCTGACAAAGCAGCCTACAATATACTAAATTTCCATTGCTCTTCCCCTTCCACTTGCAGAAGACTGTCTACATCATGTGCTAAAATTAAAGTTGAAATTGCTAGATCTGTCTTTTCTTTACCCTTAAATTATATAAACAATGCATGGTGCAGAATACCGATCTAACTAACTGAGTACCTAGTGCTCTTAAAGATTTTTTTCTGTCATAAGATAAAAGTAGCAAACACTGATTTAAAATTATGAAGTGAGTAACGTGAAATTATTGATTGAATAACACAAATACGACCCTGTTTGTAATACCTGTTAGTAAGTGAGTGTAGTACAATAATTCATTTGCTCCAAGGCCCTCAATTAGATCCCAGAGCTGTTGCCCATTCAAAACTTGACCCTTAAAAGTTGGGTATCCTGCACAACCGTCAAATCAATTAAAGAAAAATCACTGATATTTAAATAATGATCTATGCCTGAATATATTTTTGATTGACAGATGACATCGCACCATATATCAGGCGTCAGAGTGTTAAGACTGAATGAAGAAATAGAAGCAGCTTGCCTGTGTGATTTGAAAATTGAACAGAATTAATTGGATCCACATCATAGCCCAATAGTTGAAGAGGAAAGACTGCTGACTTGTTTCCAACATAGCCCTAAGAAGAACAGAAAATAGGTAAAATGTCAAGGTAATTATCTAACATGCTGAGTGGAACATACATTCAAAACTATGCCAAATTAAAACTTGGGATAACATTTGAGTACCGATAAGAAAATTTCTACATATCTCAGAGAGCAACGTAAATCAAAATATTTTATGCATAAGGACCAAAAATAAATGCTCCAATCTAAAGATCAAATAGAGAGACAACACTCTAGATGGCAGCTTTCTCACAATCGTCATCAATTTGTGTCTTTGAAATTCGTAATGTTCACAACTTTGCAAAAACAGATGCCCTCCCCAACCTCAATTGTGTTTGCTGTCCCGAATATAACTTGATGGAGAATCATGCAACTCCGTACCAGAAGTGGCCCATATAAGATACAACACCCTTTTCTAACTCCATTTTACCAAATATGAATGATACCACCATTAATATGCTACCTGAAATTTTGTCAAATCGCTACCTCAACACTTAAAATTGACTTTGCCCTTATCTTATTCTCCCGCAACCAATCAAATGAAGGGAATCATGAAGTAAAAGGCAAACCTGAACAGTGTGAGATTGAATGCTGAGAACTCGACCGGTTTCGGAAGGAAGAGCCACGGACAGTATTGGCGGCGCCATAGCCGAAATCCTCGACCTTCCGGACCTTGAAAACGAGGAAAAATAAAGAGAAAAAGGAAAATTGCTTAAACTCAATCAAAGATTGAAAAACAACTCAAGCAATCAATACAGCTTGAATAACCTCAAACCAGATAAAAACGCGTGTTTTTACCGAAAAGTGTGAGTTCCTCGGAAAAAATTCAAACCAGAGCCGTGTATGAGCAGAGAATGCAACAACATGAAGAGGGAAATTGCACTTTGTTGAATGAACAAAACGACAAAAAGGACTTGGAGGAAATGACAAACGGCAACGCAAAATTCAATTGTACTTATAGAAGTTAAACCGGATCCATCCGATCTGTCCGCGAATCAATTTGTTTAGACCAGCCATAAACAGATTGAACCGAATCCAACTTATAAATATTATAAACTCACTAAACGAGAATCCCGGGTACTAATATATTAGGATCGGGGATCGGTCCGCAAAAGTTTTTGGGGAAATTACATATAACGCCCCTAAACTTTTCACCAATAATACAATTAGTACATAAACTTTGAAATATAACAATTTACCCCCTTAAACTTTCCAAAAAATTGAAATAGTTAATGGATTGTTACCTTTAACAGCCCCATTCATGTGGTTCATGTGAGTTGTGTCCTCCCTTTACTGTAGTTTCTAAAATCCTAAAAGATTGTTGAAGAATGAAAGGGGCAAGATCTCAATCGTAGAGCATTTCTAGTGTAGATTCAGGTGAAAGGAAATGAGTATGCTTGTGCGATCTTCCTGCAGCGGCGAAAACTTCATGGTCGAGCAAGAACTTTGAATGAAGATATAGTTGATGCTCCATCAAAGAGGTATTGTTCATGTGGGAAATTTTTTCTCTTTTTATTTTTCTTTTAAATTTGCTATTGTAATTTGATTTTGTAAACCTCCCAACAAACCAACATCTGCGCTTGCGATGGATGATTTGCTAACATGTGAAGGAAGACGTTTGTTATTTTATGCAAAGAGTTGTCTTTGTTGTTTAATCAGCTCCATAATCTGAGTATTGTGCCATTTAAAAAAAAATCTCCTAAATTGTAAAATCAAGTGACCTTTCATGTATTTCACGCTGAAGCTTGTCAAAACAAAGAAACCCCTACACCCCCCTAAACTTTCTGAAAAATTGAAACCGTTTTTTCTGTTTGAAACTAACGAGCTGGGCAGCCTTTTTTACTCTGTTTTGTACATGAAAAACAGAGCTTATCATGGCATGGAAAAAATGATATCCTAAAAATATTCCTACTACGGCTGGAACCTAATTAAATTCTAACTCTTTATTATTGGTCTCCATAAATGTGGTTATTTCTTGGAATAAAGCACACAGAACTTAGTGATTAAAAGTCTTGATTGGCCTTTCATCATCAAGGTCAACCGCTACAGCCTGTTGCCTAATTTCATCTTTATCGTATCTAATCCCCACATCGAAACCACGCTAAACACAAATGTAACTAGGACAATGGATGAACCTATAATTTGATTGCTTTCCTTCATTTTTCATAATTTTGAACACTTGATGGTATATCACCTAATCAATAGCAAGACAGATAAAACTTTTCTCAGCTTTTGAATCTAATGGCAATATCCATTTCGAGGGGTTAAGGGTATAATCCGGTGTGTCTATGAATGTCACTTTTACTTATGTGTCAGTGGAGATTATGCCTGTATTTGAAATGGTTTGTAGGACTACTGGCTGGTCAAAAGAAACCTCGGAGGAATCAGGGATAACATCAACCGTGCAAGTTAAAGTGCCAGTCTTGGCAAGTCGAAGAGCACCACCTAATCCAGAGAAAAGTGGTAGTATATAGTACTCCACATCAAGCCCAACATGATCGCCATTCGTGTCAAGCATAGGTTCTGCTCTGGAATTAGTTACAAAGGCCAATAGTAGAAAAGAGGGCAAGCAATGCAGGTTTATTGTTTTTACTACCAATGCAGGCTACAAGCTACAACACAAGCAGTTAAAGGCAGGAAGCTACTAACCATGTCATGTGCAAGTCACGCAAATTAATTTTAGGATTTCAAAGACTACAGTAAAAGGAAGACACAACTCACATGAATCTCATGTGAGTGAGGCTGTTAAAAGTAACAAACCATCAACTGTTTCAATGTGCTGAAAAGTTTAAGGGGGTAAAGTTTACACTTAAAAGTTTATATCCCAGTTATGTTACTAATGGAAAGTTTAGGGGTGTTATTTGTACTTTTTTCAAAGTTTTTCTTCCAAAAAATAATTTTAAATTTAAAATAATAATTATAAATTTAAATATCACATATTTAACACATTTTTAATTTATATTAATAATTTAATATTAAATAAATTATTATAAAAATTCATTAATTTTAAAATTATTAATTTAAAAATAATTAATTTTGATTAGATTAAATTAAAAAATAAAGAATTAAATTTGAAGTAAGTATCAAATTAATTGAATGATATTTATATAATATATTAATTTAATTTAATTTAAAATATAAAATGAAAAATACATGCACTTTTTTGTGGACTATTTAATTCGATCCACACAAACGACACACCCAAGAAATCAAATTACTTTAAATCTAGAGTATTTTTTTTAAATATACATAAACATAAATATTTATTTAGAATCAAAATTTTTAGAATTAATTTTTAATTTATTTATAAGTAAATTTTATTGTGTGAAAATTGAATTAAAAATAATAATTTTAGTTCATTTATAAATAAATATTTTTATTTGGAATGTATTTAAAAATATATAAAATTCAATTACAAAATAAATTTTGAAGATATTATATTAAATATAATATTAGAAAGAGAGTAAATTTTTTATATAATATGTATTTTAGGTTAAATAAAATAAATTTTAGTAAAATTATTATTAAATTTGATAAATTTTATAATAATATAAATATGATAAAAATAAAAATTATAAATAAAAATTATAAATAAAATTTTATTTTTATTTATAATTAAATATTATTTTTATAAAATACATTTAAAAATAAAATGAAATTATATTTTTAACTATATGAAATTGAGTGAAGAGACTAATAGAGAAATTACACACAATGCCCTCCCATTGATATGTAGTTCCCTAAAGATAAAATAAAAATAGAAAATAAAACTCCGTTGCAAGAAATTTTCTTTTCTTCACTATATATGTAATATAAACAAGGGATTTGTCAATTTGCATGCATCTTTTAATATGAAAGTTATCCTAATAATATCTAACAATAATATCCTTGTATATTTGGAAATAATTCTTTATAATTAGGGTAATTTATAATCATAATCTCTTCATAATCATTTTATATATGGAAATAATCCTTCATAATCAAGGTAATCTATTATAATCTTTGTATATATGGAAGTAGTCCTTCATAATCAAGGTAATTTATTGTAACTTTGATCTAATTAATTTATAAAAGATTATAGGAGATATTTTAGCCCAACTATAAGTATTTTGGCTCTCAAGATCGTTCCACGTATTGTATATATATAACCATCTTAGATTAATGGAAATTGACTTTTGATCCTCACTCAAACTTGTTATAGTATTAGAACTATCTAGGCTCTATTGATACCTTATGCTCCGATATTCTTCACTATAGCAAGAGCTACACACAAGATAGTGAAGGATTTCCTTACCATATGATCTAAACTCAAACGATAACTCAAGAAACGTGATCATTTAAGTACAATTGCACAGTAGGAATTGTAAAGAATGGGCTAAAGCTATGTGGACGTCTCTACGTGCTAACACTATACAAACCTCCAATAGAGGCACTACTGCATTAGTAAAAAATGCAAAAAAAAATAGACTGACAAGTTTAAGCAATGAACAGTGGCAAACACTGGTTGAGATATTGAACAATCATAAAAGAAATGTAAATGAAAGAATGATAGGTAAAATGACTGTATGACAGATGCAGAAAAGAATAGGTTAATAGGTTTGAGCAATGAATAGTGGTAAACACTAGTCAGGATACTGAACAATCATAAAGGAAATGTGAATAAAGGAATGATAGGTAAAAGGACTACGTGGCTTATTGATACAGGCACATCTAACCACATGATTGGCAATTTAGAACACTTGCATGGATTGAAAGACATACAAGGATGCCCTGTAAGGTTATTAAATGGACATCAAGAATAGCTACCAAAGAAAGAACTATAGTTTTTGATAAAGGATTAATATTTGAAAATGTTCTTTATGTGCTTAAATTGAATTGCAGTCTAATATCTGTATCACCATTGATAGATGAGGTAAATTACACTATCCAATTCACTAACTCTCTATGTTTTATACAGGATCGCACTTCAAAGATGCTAATTGGTGCAGTGAATGAAGGGATGGGCCCTATATTTTTAAAGGATTTGAAGTGAGAAAATTTTCAAGGTGAATGGAATATCTCAATTTGATATTTAGCATAAATGCATAGGATACCCTTTCTTGAAGATTACTCAGTTAGTCTCTAATGTCAATAGTAAGGATAATGAGTTCAAGAATAAAACTTATGATGTATGTTAGTGAGCAAAACAAACTAAAAATAGTTTTTCTTTAAGTAACCACAGAGCCATTACTATTTTTGAATTAATTCATTGTGATTTATGAGGACCTTATTGAACTCCATCTTCTTATGATGCTTTATATTTTTTAACTATAGTGGATGATTTTTCTCGTGCTATATGGATTTATTTGTTAATTAACAAAAAAGAAGTTCCATGTGCCTTATAAAATTTTATTACCCTAGTGGAAAGACAATATAATAAATAAGTTGAGATTATTTGTAGTGATAATGAGACTAAATTTATATACTTATCAATTTATTTTCTTGAACATGGAATAGTGTTTTAGACATCTTACATAGGGACACCTCAACAAAATGGATTAGTTAAAGGAAAACACTAGCACATTCTAAATGTAGCCCGAGCTCTAAGATTTCAAGGGAATTTTCCCATTTCTTTTGGGGTGAGTGTGTCTTAACAATTGAGTATTTGATCAACCACACACCAACATCTATTTTAAATGGAAAAACCCTATATGAAACCTTATATGGACAACCACTATCATACGATCACTTAAAGGTGTTTAGTTCTTTATATTATGCACGTAATCAAGGTAGGAAAGGAGATAAATTTGTTAGGAGAAGTAGGAAATGTGTGTTTGTTGGGTATTTTCATAGGAAAAAAGGTTGGAAATTATTTGATTTGGAAACCAAAACTTACTACATGTCCTAAGATGTTAATTTCTTTAAGATAGAGTTTGCTTTTGCTCAACATATTATAGAATCCACAAATTTGACTATTCCAAATAGACCTTTGGTAGAAATTAGTGTAGATACTAATAGTGTTTTGGATGAAAAGATTTCCCAATTTATAAATATCATTATGGACCAAAAAGTTGAATTGAATACTAACGTGAGGAAGGCACAGATACTGCATATGTACTGGAGGATGGAACATTAAGCATAGTATAAAATGAAGGCAGTAGCAGAGCCTAAGTTGAGGATGTGCAACTTGGGTGAGGCCATTGCACTAAGTTTCCTTCCGTCAAGCTACATGACTACGTCACCAATATAGTTCAAATATTGAGCCTATCTGATTATTCACCAACTCCACTCCATGCTTTAAATGTTCCCTATCTTATAGCACATTATGTGAATTGTGACAATTTTTCTTTGAAATGTCACAGGTTTCTTGCTACTATCATTATCAAATGAGAACCCACTTTCTTTGTAAAAGCAGTGAAGGATGCTTAATGGGGATAGCTATGCAAGATGAGATAAAAGCCCTTGAAAATAACAAAACCTAGACCGTGAGTCCTTTGTCGCTTAGAAAGAAAGTTCTCGGACATAAATGGGTATACAAGATCAAATATCACTCCAATGGCATTATGGAACAATATAAAGTGAGATTACTCATTCTTGGGAATCATCAAGTTGAAGGGATTGACTACACATAAACTTTTACCCTAGTGGCAAAAATGGTAATAGTCCATTTTGTTCTAACTGTTGCTCTAGCCAAAAATTGGGAACTTCACCAAATAGATATGCATAATGCATTTATTTATGGTTTGAAACAAGCCCCTTAATGTTGGTTTGCTAAACTATCTTTTGCACTGAAGGGTTATGGGTTTCATCAATCCTATTCCAATTTTTCGCTATTCACCTTAACCGATAAAGGAGTGCAACTTGTTATGCTAGTATATATAGATATTTTAATTATATGTGGGAATAATACTACAACTATTTCAAAGGTTTAAAGCTTACTTAAGTGAGTATTTTCATATGAAGGACTTGGGCAACTTAAATATTTTCTAGGGGTGGAAGTGGTGAGATCTCCCACTAGTATATACCTTTGCCAAAGGAAATATGCTTTGGACATCATTGGTGAAGCTGGCCTACTTGGGGCAAAACTTGTGTCCACTGCATTAGAACAGAACCATCATCTAGGCTTGGCCAAAGGACGTATTCTTAACAGTCTTGATCATTATAAATGATTTATTTGATGCCTTATCTATCTTTACTTCACAAGACCTGAGTTGTCTTATTATGTTCACACACTTTCTTAATTCATGTAACAAGCGAGAAAAAGCATTGGGATGCTGCCATTCAGGTCATTAAATATTTGAAAGACACATGTAACTTGTAGCTCTATGGATGGTGTGACTTTGATTAGGCAAACTATCATCTGACTCAACGATCTTTCTACAAAAGTAATCCTTCATAATCAAGGTAACCTATTATACTTCTTGTATATATGGAAGTAATCCTTCATAATTAGAGTCATTTATTGTATCTTTAACTTAATTAATTTAGGTGAGATTATAGGAGATATTTTAGCCTAAGTTTAGGTATTTAGCTCTTAAGACTATTCCAAATATTATATAGATATAAGCATCTCAGATTAATGGAGATCGACTTTTGATCCTCGTTCAAACTTGTTATCTTTTAACCAATGTTATAAATATAGTGAATTTGGAAAGGTTGATTTTTATTTTTTATTTTTTTTTATAAAGGAAAGATTGAGATTTTATAATAATACTAAAAATTGGGTAGTAGTAATAAGATTTAGAAGAGTGCAGCATTCACTATAAAAGTTAGGATATTTTTTTCTCTTTTACATAGAGAATTGTGTTGTAATGTACCTAATTTTTTTTATTTTTTTAAGGAAAATAATTTATATAGATAAAATATTAATATTTAAAAGTACATATGAATGAATTTAAGCATTTAAAATTATAAATAAATTAAATAAAAATAAAAAATTAAATTAAATATAAGTAAAGTATAATTTTTTTTATTACGTATGAAGATTATCACTATAAATGAAATAAAATCAATTTTTTATTATACTTATATGATTATGATTATACTTTGCAATTATAATAATCTTGTTTTTTATTAGGGGAAAATTCTCGTTTACTGATTCTCGCTTAAAATATGGCCTAGTCTCGTATACTAGTCAAAAGCAGTGGGATCCTCTGAATGCAAATAAAAATAATAATTAGATAAATTCTAACACTTAAAGTTATATATTGACAAAGTAAAAAAAAAGAAGATAAAATCAAATATAAGTAAAGTATAATATTTTATTATTATTGTTATTAGGAGAATTTTAATGTACAAATGTCACTTTTTGTTGTACGGTATCCAACAAAAGATGTGCACCGTTCATTTATTACACGCGAAATTCAAGCCCTCGGTTGAAGGAGACTTGAAACCCGCGGGTCAAGTTTTTCTTTTCCTTTTGGCCTCTGTGTTAGTTTATTTAGACATTGGTTTTTATTTGCTGATATACTCTTCTATTACATTTTTTTAACAGTGCACATTAAGACACACGACGTAAGGATTCGAACGTACTGAAGTTGAGGATTGATACGCTTATTTACTAATATACCCTTCCATTAATACACAAAGAAGTAAAAGATTCAAATTCATAACATGAAAAAAATAAACCCTTTAAAATAATATTGAATATCATTGTGGAATTAAAAATATTGACCTTTTATTACTTTTTTAATCTCTTTATTTTTTATATTCAAAATTAAAAAATAGGAAACCCCAAGTAGAAAGATTTGATTTTTAATCTATAAAACAAAATAAAATTTATAACTTAATTGCTTTTTAAAAATAAAATTTAGAGCTCAATTGGCACATCATATAGGATTCGATAATACATGATAGACTAGATAATCAAAACTTATACAATACTTGGAGGTTTCAAACCGATTGTACAACTTATTTCGAAATCTTCTTTTATATAAGACTATTCATTTTCCGAAAAAAAAAGATAAGGGTCGATGATATATTATAAAAATAAGTGCTGAATTTTTATAATTATAAATTATTTTTATCTTTATCTCTCTTATTTATTAAATTTTTTTTTATCATTTCAATATGTCAAAGAAAAAATTATATTTCTATCTTTATCTTATATTATTATAAATTACAGATCAAATATTGTATAATATATTAATTTATTCCATATAATAATATATTATACTATTCAATAATTCTTATATTATACTATATAATGTACCAAATAAAGTCTTAGATAAAATTTTTTAAGTATTTTCTTGAAAATTATAATATGTATATTAATTTATTTATTTAAAAAATAACTATGATATTAATAATTATTGTAATCATTAAATTAATATTACTAATAATAATTAATACACATTTCACAATTTAAATGAAAAATTTTATGACAAACACACCAAAAGCTTTAGTTAAATTTTATCCAACTTCTGCACCCATTCGAAACCTTTTCGTTGCATTTTCTAGAATTAAAAAATGCTAGGGATGAAATAAAACAATGATATATTTTATGGTACAACTGATTACAAACAAAAATTTTAATTTTAAATAAGGTGGTGTCATTTTGAAATATTCCAATAATGAGATGAAAAGTAAATTCTTATTCCTTATAAATTATAGAAAATTTCTTAATTATTTGTATCATACGTATAACAGTATATAGATAACTCATCTTAATTTTATAAAGGTTAAATTAATTTGGTGCTCTTTATAATTTTAATGAATTTCAAAATTGCATGGAAGTATTTTTTTTAGGAAATAGAAATTCTTTAACTTATTTGATTAGTTACTAACTATCAAAATAGAGGAAATGGAAATTTTTTTAAAAATTCTACTTTTGACAAATTATCAAAAGTTCCTTAGTCATATTCTCATTTGAAAAGATGAACGTCCATATCTTTTATAGATAGAAATACTAAATTACTTTTACTTAGTTTAACTAATGACAACTGTAATTAATTTTTTATTCTCACTATTTAAAATTATAGTAAATATAATTTATTAGTTATAAAATATAAATTAATGTGTTTAAATAAAATTATTTTATTATATATATCTGCTATATTATTTTATATTTATAATCTTTATTATTTTAATATTCAATTATTAAAATAAAAATGAATTATTTCTTATCTATTTTATATAAATTTAATGGAATTAATTATTTATCATATTAATTATTTAAATAAAATTTTCTTCATTTAAATTATACTGTGTTATAATTATATTAGGATAATTAATATATGTAAAAGATATCTTAATTTTTTATATGACCATCTTTTATTTTTTTGAATAAATTTAAAAAATAAAAAATTACCAATTTAGAAAAATTATGATAGAAAGAGATACGAGAAATATGATTTAAAAAATAAAATTACAGATAATTAAAATTTATCAATATTTGTTATTATTACATTTTTAAAGAGTATATTACTTATTTTAATAAAATTTATTAGAAAATTCATAGTTAAATTAAATGAAATATAACAAATTAGTTCTTAGAAAGTGTTAATTCTTTAATATTAATTAAATAATTTTAAATAATTCTTCAAAAGTTATTTATTGCTTAATAAATCCAACTTCATGCAGAAATTTATTTTTTATGTCAACCAATCAAGTTCACTTCTGAGCAAACCAAACATTGAAAACATGGAAGGGCTCGGAAATTATTTCAATTTTTCAATGTTCTTGCCCTTCCTATTTCATTTACATTTCTTGTAATAACCATACTTCTCAGGGACCACCTTTTAAAAATTTTTCCTTCTGTTGTTTAGCCGGCTTCTTTGGTCTTTTAAAATGGAAATGGCAAACTTGTCAACCATCCAACACTATTAATAATGTTGCATAGGATACAATAAAATAGATTTTGTACCATAGAAATCTCCTTATTATTATTATGTATGAATAATAGCTCCATAGATGACTTGGTGATATACTTGCACGTTATGGTTGTACCTACCTAATAAATAAATTAGTCTTCAGTCTCCGATTTGAATTTCTCTCTCTCTCTCTCTCTCTCTCTCTCTTTTTCAGTAGCTTGTTATCCTTATGATATAATATTTTCTTGAATTTTTTTATTTTAGAACTATTAAAAAATTTAAACAAATTGGATTTCTTCTTCATTGAAAAATTGACACATCCATTTATTTGTGGAAATTTTCAACAATATTTAAAGTACAAATTAGATATGAACTGAATTAATCTTTAAATTTGTAAGAGCGATCATTATTTAAAAAAAAAATTAGACACGCTTCATTTGTAATGAGATAATTTTTTTATAGTATTTGATTCATGAAATCTTTAAATATTTTAGAAAATATTTTAAGAAAAATGTTATATTCTTATATTTAATTCAAAATTTTGAAAAATATTTTTAAAAATATGAATATTTATTTTAGTTAAATATTTCCATAAGAAAAGTAGGTATTTTATATTTTCATAATAGGGAAATACTTTAATGATATGAATAAAATTTTTTTAACCATCTTTTAAATAAAGCTTTACCATCATTAACACATTATTTTATTATACATATTATTATTGATTATTACCCACCACTATTCATCATTAGTGATTACTATTAATTATTACTTATTATTATCCACTACTAATAATTATAATCAACAATTATCTACTATTAATAATTATTATTTATAAATTATTACTATCTATCACTAACCATTATTTATTTTCGTTCACTACAATATATTAATACATATCAGTGACCTTTGTCATCAATTACATTCCATCGTTAGTCATCTTTTATCACTTGCTCGTTATAGTGTACATTCAATTTTTAATAGAAATATTTTTAATAATTTAATATTTTTTAAAAATATAAAATTTAGCTAAATTATATTATTATAATATTTTAAAATATTTTTAATTAAATTAAATATAATATAATAATATAATATTTCTCAAAATTAAATCCCTAAAAATCATTCACTATAAAAATAAAAATATTTACGAGAATGGTGATTTCAAAGCTGACACCACCCACCAAAATAAATAAAGTAGTGATTACCAATTCATAGTCAAAACCAACCGAGCACCCATTTTTAAATAAAAATGAAAATAGTGTATATGCCAGCAAAGCATTTTATCGGCGAAGAATGAGTCTACCTTATACACTTGAAAATATTTTAATATATCATTCAAGGGGAAAAAAAAGGAGTAATGCAAATTTATTTCCTCCTCTACACGTGCATTATTAATGCCATGTTTAAGCTTATATACTTGAAAATATTTTAAACTATGGCATAATGCGTCTTTATTTTAAAATTTTGATTAAAAAGAAATAGAATTTAAAAATTTATTATTGGTTCTATAAATTTTTTTATTTCAATTTAAAACATTTGTAACATTTTTTAAAATTTAAATAAGTACAAAAAGGTTCCGACGTACTTAGTCCTTGTCTTTTTTTTCCCCTTTACTTTTATTTCCATTTCCCCAGTATCTTTTCTTTTCTTTCTTTGCTAACTCTACGATTGATTATGAAGAAAATGAGAAAAAAAAAGAAAAAAAATATAAATTATTCAAAAGAAAGTTGTGAAAAAAATCTTAAATTTTTTATTATAAAATTAATGAAAAACATATTTCTCTTCTTTTCATTTTCCATCAAATCAAATAAAAAAATTCTAAATTTAAAATTTTTCCTTTTTTTTTTCTTTTCTATCCTACCTCCCAAGCATGAGACAAGTTCCAATACAATTGCCTTATACTTGGTAGAATGAACTGAAAGAAGAGGGAAAAGAAAATAAATTTTTAAATTTGAAATTATCAATTGTTTGGTTAAAGAAAAAATAAATAAAATAAAAAGAGCAATATGCTAATAATTTGTTTTTATTTTATTTTTTAAATAAATTTTAAAAATTTCTTTCCTTCTTCCTCGTTTTTTAGTTCTAGGAAGCAAAGGGTTAATGCCTTAATGAAACGTGGACAGCTATTGGAGAATCCAATTCCTGCAAACGAATTAGTTATTATTTTACTATGTTCATAGAATTTTCCTCTTTCAATTAAAAAAAATCTGGAACAATTTTTAAAAATTTAAACAAGCACAGGGAGGGTTCCGACATAATTGTTCGTCCTTTTTTAACTTTCTTTCGTTTATCTCCTTTCCCTCGGCATCTTTTCTTTTCTTTATCATTAGTGAAAGGGTGGACAGGACAAGAGAATAATGTTTTGCTGGAAACTAATCCAATCTTATTCACCATTCGACGCACCCAATATTTTTTTCCATATTTGATTAAAAATTAAAATAAATTTATTTGAAAATATTTTTATTTTAATACTTTTTAAAAATATTTTCATGAAATGAATATCTCATATTTTCTTAGTATAAAAATATTTTAGTAATAGAATAAATAATTTTATACACATTTCCATTCAAATCCAACCCCAATTATTACTTCAATCTATTATTATCTATATCATTAACAATTATTTTTTATTATTTCATTATCACCAAATGCTATTATTATCACTCCTCATCACACCCCACTATACGAGCCTACTCACATCTAATCTCCTTTTGGTTTCAATTATTGCCTATCACTATTTATTCTAATTGATTATCATTTATTATTATTTTTTATTAACTTTACGATATTGATTACTCAATTTTCAATTAAGTTATTTTTAAAAATTCAAAAATATTTTAAAAATATATAATTAATTAACACATAATATTATAATATTCATAATTGGAATCAAATATGGAGATATAATATTCCTATCAATTATATTCTAATCAATCATATTCACTTCAAGAAATATATGTGTTTGTTTGTTTATTATTTTTAAAATAGTTTTTTATTTTTAAATTAAAATTTTTATTTAATAAGTTATTTTTAAAAATTGTTATTCTAATGTATAACTTATAATAAAAAATAAAAAAAATATATTTTTAACTTATTCTCTTATTCTAGATATTAATTTTGTAATTAAATAAAATATTTTTATTTCCTTAATTAAACACTCTTTATTATTTATTTTTTAATTTAAAATAGTTTATCAAAATAAAAAATAATTTTTAAAAATGAAAATATAAAAGTATGTCCAAACATATCTATTATCCCATAAATCAAGCAATACTTTAGTTAAAACTTCCTTCGTTACCTCAAACTTTAATAATTAAAGAATGATGCGGAAGCTCAAAGTTTATCTTAATGCCCTTTAATTTTGGATAGACATTAAATATAATTTATATAAAAGTAAGTTTCTATATAAATTAAAATAATATTGTAATAAATAGAAAATATAATTGAAGTGATTATCAAGTATCTTTACCTTAAAATTAAAGTTATATAATTAGTTCAAATTATATCCCACAAGTATTATATGGTGTTACAAAAAATTTAAAACTTTCGTATTGTCAAATTCATTCCGAAATGTTAGAGTTGAGTGAAAATAAATTTAATTGAATTAAATTGAATTTTTGAGAACAAAATTAAGAATAAAAATTAAATAAGATGAAGTTGAAAAAAGATTTGCAATGTTGATAGAACAAAATAATGTTTGAATCTTTATCTTGCAAGAATTTTATGGTACGAAAAGTGGAGTTTGTTATATGCCATATCTGCGTTTGCACCCATTCTTTGCAAGGGAGTTTAATATTTTTTCAATATCAATATCAAAATAATGAATTCAGATCCTCTCTTCTTTCTTGTTATTTTTTAGAGAAATAAAGAAACAATTTTTATTAATTACTTTTTTTATTGGAATTCATAGTTTCAAAAAAATGTGTATGTAAATATTTTTGAAAAATGCATCGGATCCATTTCTAAATATAATATGTATATAGTAAAAAAAGAAAATTATAAAAATATTAAAATTTAATATGTCATATTTATTTTAAAATTGTATCTTTAGATTTATAACTAATAAACTTTTAAAATCTAATATAAAAGTTAAAGAAAAAATATATAATTAAATAATTTAATTAAATTACCAGGAGCCAAGCCTTTGGCTTAAGTCATATTTGTTATCTTTTGAAGATTTTGTGTCTTCTGTTATTATGACTCCATTTCATATAAATAATTGATATGTTAACCTATAATTCATAACTAATAGTTAATAAGTTAATTAAAGTAATTTATAAAATTAATTATTAAACTAACTAAAATTATAAAGTAATAGAAAAGGATATATTAATATAAATATATATAATTAAAATAATTTATATTTATCTAAAAATTAAATTATATTAATGTAATTAAAAGTTTAAAATAAAAGTATAATTTTTAATATTTAATTAATTATATTTTATAAGCTTATATATTTATTTATTTTTATAATTTTTATTTTATTATTTATTATAAAATTATAATTAATTATATTTTATAAAAATTATTTTAATTTATATTACCAAATATGTGGGTTGTAAATTAATAAAAAGAATAAGGAAAAATTAAAAAAGTAGTAGCTTGTAAGATATAATTTACTCTAGGTAACTTATTAAATTAGAACTTATAAATTACCTAAAATAACTTATAATTTAGTGTAAAAAATACCTCTAAATGCTAACTTATAACTTATTGATTAGGTGAATAAGTTATAAATTAACTTATTTGTTATATAAAATTGAGCCTATATCTAAAATTTGATCTTTGATCCTTATGTGTGTATGTATATGTTTAATAATTTAATGACTTTTATAATTTAAAAAAAATTCAAATAAGTTAGATATTTAATATATTTAAAATACTTCTTAATAAAAAGAAAATATTTTATGCTATATTCAGACATCTCATTGATATTAGTATTTAAGTTATAGATAATAGAAGTAAATAAGAAAAAATGAAAAATATGCAATGAAATGGAAACAAAATGCGAGATATAAATTATTAACAAAATTTTAATTGATATATATTTAATTTAGTTTAAAATATAGTGCTTAAACAATGATATTAAGAAAATATTGACAAAACTTAAACAGAATTTGATTTTAATATCCAAATAATTTTTATTAAAAAATAGAATATGTAATGATATAATTCAATTAATAAAATTTATATTAAATTTTAATTTATTTAAATAATTTTCATAATCAAATTAAGTATATCATATTATATTTATACTATTTAATAATATTGGCATTTAAGATTGTGTTTAATTGGATTGAATGGGAATGGGAATAAGAGAGGTAATGATTCAAAAGTGTGTTTGGTAGATACTATATTTCTTAAAGAATGGTTATTCCATCAAATGATAGAATATTTATTTCACAACAAAAATGATGAAATAATTCATTCCAACATTCTTAAATTGGATTTATGATTGTATTATCTTTGTTAAATTTTTAAAATTTCAAAACTATCATTTTTAATTATAAACCCTATTTGACAATTTTTTTTCATTATAAATGTAAAAATATTTCAAACTTCTTATCAAATATATTAGATTTGACTTTTTTTTAACAACATAAAATGCTAATGACTATAATATACTAATGGATTTTACTTTTTTTTAACAATATATAATATTAATGAATATAAGATAATATAATTAATATATACTTCAAGTCACCCATATTTTCTGTTAACAATGTACAATATAAATGAGTATAACATACTCATTAAAATTATTTTTGGATTGAAAGCGAACGCTTCAAATCAAATTAATATAGAAAGAGTGGTATTATCCATTAATCTATAATATATATTTCAATTGAATATAATATAATTTTAAATTAAATTCATTTAAATCATTTAATATATTTAAGATAATCAATTTAATGTAAATTATCTATACGTTCAAATATATAAAAAGGCTTAAAAAATAAAAACAACAATATCATCTTTTATGAAAAAATTACTGGTTTTTATACTTTCTTTTATTTTTAAGGATATTATTAATATTAAAAAATATTTATTCCATTTCAATAAAATTTTATTGTACCAAATATAACAATGAAATGATTATTTTATTTTATTTCATTCCTATTCCCATTTCTTTTCTATTCCCATTCTTATTATATTTCATCCAACTATAAGTTGTAAACAATTGTATTGGATATGAAAAAAAAAAAAGAAAAATTATGCAATAGCACAAATAAAAAGAAGCAAAATAATGGATGCATTGGATAGTAACATGAGAATTGAAAAGGAATATGCAATCCACTAATTCAATTAAATAAATTTTTTAATTAATTTAAAATAAAATTAATAACAAAAACAAAATAGATCTTACTGTATGTCTTAACATTTAAGATATAAATAACGAAAGTGAATATCAAAAGAAACAAAAAAACATGTAATGAAACAAATGAAAAGAAGGGAGTATAGCTCTAATGTGAGGTAACCTCATAGTTAAATTTAATTATTTAAATTTGTTTCTTACGTTTTATTAATACTTATTTAATGTTCTAAAAGGTTTGAAACAATTTTTTAAAATTTAAAGAAGTACAAAAAGGGTTTCGACATAATTATTCATCATTTTTTCTTTCGTCTGGACTTAGACCAGTGCATTGCACGGATATCTATTATTTTCTATTAATATTAAAAGATTGATATATATATATATATATATATATATATATATATATATATGAAGTAAAAAAGTTATGAAAATGATATATTTAATTTATTATATTTATTTTATAATCATATATCTATATTTAAAAGTAATAAATTTTTTAAATATATATTATTTTGTATTAAATAAAAGTGTGTAAAATCCAATTATTTTTAGAAATCAATTACAGTTCTTTTGTATCCTTCCCGCAATTAAAATTTATAGCTAAATAAAATTTCAATTTGAAAATTTGAACAATATAGAATATAAATATATCTAATTTGTGAATCATATTATAATTCTTTTGTACGCACTCCACAATTTTCATGAGTTGTTTTACTTTTCATATGTTATATGTGAATTA
This sequence comes from Sindora glabra, assembly GCA_020226215.1. NCBI lineage: Eukaryota > Viridiplantae > Streptophyta > Magnoliopsida > Fabales > Fabaceae > Sindora > Sindora glabra. The sequence goes on along the minus strand of CM035230.1, from coordinate 56,431,688 downwards.
TATTTAAAAATGAATTTGATCTAATGAGATTTTCAATTAATGTAAAAATTAAGGCGAGATATAGTGTTGAATTATTTAATGAATTCCTTTTTAATAAAAAATTATATAAGTATATGTAACTAATTCAATTAATATTTTGTGCATACCGGCAAGGTGGAAAAATAAATTTGATGTCAATTTTAAAATAATTTTTTTTAAAAATGAATTATATAATTAATTTATATTCCAATGTCAAAATTTTCACTTATATTTAAGGATATAATAATTAAAAATGAATCCATACCTCTATATAAGAGCATTGATGAAATGCTAATTGATTATAGTATATTCAATTCGAAATATACTATTCGAAAGTTAATATAGAAAAAGTATTGACAAAATTTAAATAAATAAAAAGAAAAAATGCATAAACTTAAAGTAATAAGAGTTAAAAAATAGAAGTTAAAAATGAAATTTGGTTCATTATCAGTAAAACCATAAAAGTTAAAAAAAAAAGACTTATAATTAAACTTTAATGCATAAGAAAATACTCACAAAATATATAAATAAAATTTGATCTAAACTTTAAAGTGTTTTCATCGGAATAACAAAATATGTAATTAATTGTTATTTTTATTTAAAGAGTTTAGTCCTACTATCCAAAATATATTAATTAAAAATAAATCCTTATGCTTTCTTGGAAGCTATCCAAAATATACTAACCAAAATATATTTGCTTTATTTCCGTTCCCTTGGCATCTCTCCTTCGCTTTCTCGTTAGTGGAATGCGGACAACTAAGGAGAATCCAATTCCTGCAAACGAATTTTGCTTTTTTCGGTAGCCAACCCAATCTTTATGCTCCAGAGTTAAAGCAGGGTATATTTTTTTTACCATTCGACCTACACACTATTTTAGATTTTCGTAAATGCAAATTTCTTAATTTAACCTTTCTTTAACTTTTATTTTCAATTCATCCCCTAACAAATTCATTTTTCTTTAAAAAATGTTTATTATGCAAAATTTTTCTGACAGACTTAGAAATGATAGATTTCTTTATTTGATTTAAAATTAGGATAAATTTATATGATTTAATTTATATTTTTTAAAATATTTTTGGAGCGAATATCTTACATACTCTTAACATAGAAATATTTTATCGATAGAATAAATAATTTTGTATATATTTTCATTTAAATCTAATCTTCATTATTATTTCAATTCACTGTTAACTATCATTGCTTATATCTATTTGTTAGTACTTACTATCGTTTACTACTATACGCTCCACTTACTATTATTAATCATCAACTATCACTATACATAATTATTGATCACCATATATTTTTGCCTATTGTAGCCAGTCACACCTTATCACCTCTTACCATTGTTGACCCCATTGATTTCTACTACCACCAATTGCTATTATTGCTATTATTGCAGCTACTTATCACATTCCCCTAACCCAATCTATTCACACCTAATCTCCTTTAGGCTTTAATTATTATCTATTACTATTCATCACAGTTGATTAGCATTTATTAATATTTACCAATTAATCTTACAATGTTAATCACTTAATCTTTGATTAGTATATTTTTAAAATTTTAATGATATTTGAAAAATATATAATTAATTAACACATAATATTATAATATCATAAAAACTTTTTTAATAAAACCAAACACCGGTGATATAATATTCTAGGCAGTTATATTCTAACTGAATTATATTCATTTTTTAGAAATATATGATTCCGTAAAACACATGATACTTTAGTCAAGCCTTCCTCCGTTGCCTCAAAATTCATTAATTAAAGAATGATGTTGAAGTTCAAAGTTTGGCTTAATGCCCTTTAATTTTGGATAGACATTAAATATTTAAATTTAATTAATATAAGAGTAAGACTCTATATAAATTAAAATAGATTTAAATTTAATTTAGTGTCAGTATACATCATCTTTATACTATCTTCTATTTATATATTGTTATGTCAATAAAAAATTATTAAATTTTTTTACTATAATCAACATTTCTTAATTATTTTTTACTTTTTTAATGTATCTTCCTCTCATTTATCATTAATATAAAATATTTTATATTGTCAATTAATCAAGTTTAAACTTAATCAAAATAATAATATAATAAATAAAAAATATAATTAAAGTGATTGTGAAGTGTCTTTTCCTTAAAATTAAAGCCAAATAATTAGTTTAGATTATATCACATAAGCATTATATGATATGGTGTCACAAAAGAATTAAAACTTCCATATTGTCAATTTCATTCCGAAATGTTAGAGTTAAGTGAAAATAAATTTAATCGAATTAAATTGAATTTTTAAGAACGAAATTAATAGTAACAATTAAATAAAGATGAAATGGGAAAAAATTGCATGGTCAGTAGTAACAATTAAATAAAGATGAAATGGAAAAAAATTGCATGGTTAATAAACTAAAATAATGTTTGAATCTTTATCTTGCGGAGAATTCTATGGCACAGAATGTGGAGTTTTTTATATGCAATATAACATAAAAATCTGAGCCTTCAGGTTATCAACCATGAATTCTGGGCTTTGGATCGAAGGCAATCTACAACCTGAGAAAGCTTCCTTTTCATTTTCTTCCTTTTATTTTGTTTCGATGACTCCTTTTGTTAATAAAATTTAGCAATTAGAATTTTTTTTTGGCAACTTTTGGAAAAGTTGTGTGATTATATAAAAAAATATATATTATTTTAATTAAATTTTCAACTTTTTAAAAAATTCTGTAAATGTTCGGTCTGTGGAATTGTAACTTGTGCGCATAACTTTATGATTTTCACATAAAATTACGTAATTTTTTCATAAAAAAATATATTTGCAATATAAAAATATTTAGAGATTTTATAGAAAGGGCTTTTCGGCCAGAATATCCCTTTGGACAAACTGGTTCTCACTCTACCCCCTTTGAAACTTATTTTTGATTTTTTTTTTTAAATCAACACTTAGGCAAACCCGTTCCTACGAAAGGAGAGGTCAATGAACTAACTCCATTGCTGCAAGCAGAGAAGTTGTTTCGAAATAAGAATTCTGATTGGTCACAGAGGGGCCTCGCCCCTGCAGTTGAAAGGGTCAGCGTGGACTTTTCCTGCGTGTTTACACGGATGGATGCAAATAGTTGATGGTAAATAAATTAATTAATAATTGATAAGTTAATTAATAATTGATAGTTATAAGTAAATTGAAGTATTCCGTAAGATTAGTTATTAAAAAAATTAAAATTACAAAATAATGTAAAAATATGTATTAATAGAAATAAATATATAATTAAAATAATTCATATTTATCTAAAAATTAAATTATATTAACGTAATTAAGAAGTTTAAAATAAAAATATAATATTTAATATTTAATTAATTATATTTTATAAATTTATATATTTATTTACTTATATAATTTTAATTTTATTATTTATACAAAATTATAATTAGTTAAAATATAATTAATTATATTTTATGATATTATTTATTTATATATATATTTTCTATTTAAAATTTAAAATTAAGATATAATTATATTAAAATTAAATTAACCATATTTTATGAAAAAATATTTAGATTTATATTATAAAAAGCATGGTTATAAATTAATAAAAAAATTTTGAAAAAAATGGTAATTTATAAATTATAAGTTACTTAGATAATTTATTAAATTAGAACTTATTTTTTTAATAAATTAGTATAAAAAATATCTATAAGGCATGTGTGAAATGACCTGTAATCAATATATTACTTTTTAATAATGAGTTGGCCAAAAAAGGAACATTTCAAGAATAAGTTTTAAAAGAGGTGTTACACCCAATAGGTTTTAAATTAGAAAATTCTTAATTAGATTAATATTTAAGCATTTTAGTGTAAAGGTAAATTCAATTGTGATGCTAGAAATAATTAAATTGTTCAAAAATTGAACAATTTGCTAAGTGAATTGTGAATAAGTAAATCTATAATGGAACCATTGTATTCAAATAAAATTTTTCAAGAATGACTTAATAATATAGAGAATGTGTGAAGATAATTTATTGAATTTATGCTTAGTTTTATTTCATAGGATAAGTTAGATAAGAGAATTTGGAGGAGTTTTATTATACTATTTCTTATTTTACTAGTATCGCCACCCCTTTATAACATAAACTTCTTGCCTTTCTTTGTCTTTTAAATTTCTCATCTAAAATTTCCACTCACTCTTGAAGGCTTCTCTCCATTCATTTTCTTCTTTGTCATTAATCCATTAAAGTAAGAATTTCTTTATCCTTTCTATCTTAAAAAACTTTATTGGTGAATCTCGTTTGATTTTACACATAAATTACTATTGATTTAGTTAATTGAGGGTAAAATTGGATTAAGGGAGTTTATTCTCAAACTTGAGAAATTCTTCTTCTTGATGTATAATAATTTAATCCATCATTAAGTTCACACCAACTCTTCCTCCTCCAACTTGTGAATGATATTCTACTTAAATTTTTGCTTGATTTCATAAGATTCTTTGTATTTTAACTAATATAGGATAGGATTTCAAAAGAAATTTGGATTGATTTTTTTTAGCTTGGAAATTGTAAGTTTCATGATGAATTTTATTGTTGTAACAAGTCTCTTATGAAATATGGTGATTTGGTTAAGCGATTTGAAGATTTAAGTGATATAAGTGGCAAATGGCATCAAATGAACAATGCATTTCAAGCAAAATATGCAAAATTTCAAGATGAATCAATTTATTAAGATTATAGGTGTTTCTATATAGCATAAATTGATTTGCAGATTAATTCATCTTGAAAAAAAATCATTAAGGGAACTGATTCATTAAGGCTATGTTTCTTTATGCATAGCCTAAGTTGATTCGCAAATTGATTCAGCTAAGAGAAAAGCTCTCTGTATGACCTAAATTGATTTCTTAATTAATTTACTCTATTTCCAGATATATTTTAACTTGTTTAAAGACTTTTAAACAATATGTCCTATTTATATCTACTCTTCATGAAAGCATGTGACTTTTAGGTGAATGCTAGAATCTTAAGTAAGTTTGATACTCATTATATGAATAATTGCAATTGAAAGGTTATGGAATACATGATGAATTGTGAATTGTATGTTAATGATGTGATTAAAGGAGTTGGCATATGTTGATTTGTCTTATACATTGAATTCACATGTCTATTTGTAAAGAGATAAAATTAACCTCAAAAGGATAAGGCTGAATATATGAATGAATAAGAATAATCAAGAGTTGCAAGAAAAGTCATTTGTTTAATATACTTATTGAATGATATGTTGTGAAAACTTTATGCTGACATTTTTGGTAAAGAGTAACACTAAAGCCAATATTTGGCTTATGCTTTTTATATTACCCTTGCTAGTAATATTATTTGTTTATTTTTTCAATATGTCCATACAAGAGTTCACTTATCTTATAACTAAGTTAATAATGTTATGTTAAATTATTGCTTTACAAATTTAACTAGAATGTTAACTCATTAAACTCTTAGACTTACTCTTTTTATGATTTATTTTTCAAATACAGTGGTTGAAGTATGATCACCACCACCACCACCTCCACCGTAATGAATGGGATCTCATCCTTAAGATTCTCCCATTCCTTTAAGGCGTAAGCTATAGGAACATTATAATTATTTTGTAACTATGAGTATTTCTTAAACTTTCCAACAAGGAGCAATTGTTATGGTTGATAGGGCATTAATTTTGGAAAATATTTGATATTGAACATAGTTAGGCCTACTTATTACATGTGTAGTGTCAACTTTTCTTTAAAACAACCTTATGTAATTCGTAAAAAATTTAGACTTAATGAGAAATGAGTAAGAAATTTCTACTTTCATTTCTTAATCAATTAGAATACTCAAACCCTTCCTCTTCTAGCATATTATGAATACTAGTGCTAATCTTAGGAGAGAGTATCCAAATTATGTTTAATAATTCTACACCTATCACAACTATTGAAAGGTCACGACAAAGGGCAGTGTGAGAATTAGTTTATCTAAAGGGAATAGTGTGGTAGTTTGGTCAAAAAGCCTTGTAAAACAATGTAAGATTTTATTATAAAAAAGCTTATAAGAGGTTATATTAGGAATGACATAATTTCAAGTTTAAAGCTTGCCTTGCATATTTTGCCATAATAAGATGCAAATATGAAATGAAAATTTACCTAATATGGCAAGTTTTTAACTCAAAGTAGATTTTGAGGTAAATGTAATATTAATTTGATTTGCTTTGCAGAGTATTACAATTTTAATATTACATTTTTATTCATATAATTAATACATATATGTATAAACAAATTCTTTTTAGCTATTTAAGTATTAAAAATGTTTTTTAACAATTTTATTTTTTTATTTTTTTATTTAATTACTATATTACATTATGTATTCATACACTAAATAGAACTAAATGATAATTTAATTTTTGAGATTGTTATTCAAACAATGTGAATTTTGTAGACCTATATTGTTAACATTGTATTAAATACTATGGGTTGTTTATGTATAAGTTTCAAATATATAAATTTTAAATTTTCATCAATTTTTTTCAATTTTTTTAATTTTTATGAATTCTCTAACAAGCCATAATGCCTTATAAATCACAAGAATGATGCCCTAAATTTCCTCATAAGCAAAAATGGAATAGATGACATGGGTCAAAAAAGTAGGCAATATAAGACTGATTTTTTCTTGCCCCGCCCTATTGTTATGTCCAAGCACCTAGCCCTATCGTTATCCCTAGGTCATATCAGAATTTTCTTTTTCAAGGAAATACTAAAGCATGACCTAGTTAAATACTTAATCTAGCAAAAGTATTATATAGTTTTTTTTTATTATTTTATATCAGATTTAATATATGAACATTTTTATTTAATTCATTTTCTGTAAAAATATAAAATAATTTTAAAAGTCTATTGTTACAAACACCACTTTAAATATTGTCATGTCATAATTTTGAATAAAATAAAATTTGATGTACTTAATGTATGTCATCACAAAATACAAAAACTGATTTTTTAAAATCTATAGTTAACAATAAAAATTAGATTTAAATAGCCATACTAGGATTTAAGTTTGATCTATTATTAATATAAATCAATTTTACACTATCACCTACTCTTGTATTATCATCATACCATTAAAGAAATATTATAACTCTCTTACTATTAGTAAAAATGTTTATTTACAATTACTTTTTTTAATATGTTATTTTCATATTCATTAATAATATAAAATATTTTACACTAACATTAAACTCATATATTGTGTCAAATATAAAGAGATTAATTTGTATCATAAAAATCTTCTTTTTGAAACTTGCTTTTCACCATAAAAAAATTTGGGACAAATTTCATCTCAAAACATGTTTGGGACAAATTTTTACATTTTTTATCACGAAAGCACTCATCGCAATCAAATAGAAATTTTATTTCATCCCTATTTTGGGACAGAATTTTCCATCTTAAAACATAAAATTTTTCGTTCCAAAAAATTAAAAAATTTGTAATTTTCTAAAAAATTGGAACAAAAAATTTCATCATAAATTATTTTTAAAAATAATTTTTTATTATTAGTGAAAAATTTTATTATAGATTAATTTCTTTTAAAAATATTGTAGCAATTTGCACCACTATGTTTTGGATTTTTTTTTTTTAAAGAAAAAAAAATTGGCATCGGTTCATAACAGTCATCGCTATGTTTAGTAAACTTTCTTATAAAATTGCTGGTTACAATGTACCTCCTGCGAAAGCCACAAAAATAATATCAAATTACTTGTATAAACTCTCACAGGAGACTAGACTATTAAATATAACAAGTTCTTAGTAGCGTACCACCTATACTCACATGAAGAAGAAAAATAATCCAGCAGATGCCAAAATACAATTTCATCAATTGTATCAAGTAAATGATTAAAAAAAGGTGTAGCACTACATTACTTGGATTCTAAAGTTTTGATTTTTATCAAATACAGTTTTATGTAAAGCTATATATATTAGTTGTGTTAAAGACATAGGTACCTTGATTTAACGTTTTGCAGGTGCTGTCAAAAATAAAATTTCAACCTTGGGAAATAATAGAAAAAAGAAGAAGAAATGATTGAAAATGTGTTGAAATCAAACTTGCTAATATATATTTTCTTATCATATATGCAATGATTCAAGGATATGACCAATAAAGCATAGAAGAATTTTCCATAAAACGGGTTACTAAGATCTTGAAGTGGATCTTTTTATCTTCGTACTCTCAAATACCCATAAAATTTTACAACCTACAAAATCAATATAAACCTCCATGAAAAAATAGGAACAAATTAGAAGTTGTGAAATTTATGCTCACAAGAATTTTTGAAATTTACTGCTGCTTTCTAGAAGTAAAATGTAAGGTTTAAGCCTTAAATTTGAACTAAATATAACCAATAATTAAAGCATTAAATTTTCAAATATTAAAAAAGGCGGTGATACTCTTCAGAATTCGTAATATTTTAAACCTTGTACTCAGAGGATTTGTTATTAAAAACCAAGGCAACAGCCTTAAAGAAAGCTGGCATATATACTACATTGGGAATATGTCTGCTATATATCAGGAAAAGGGAAATCAAAACTTACGCATATAACATCATCAGCTCTAAGCAATTCCAAATGACAACAACATCACCTGAGATTCCACACCTGCACAGACAGCTTATATGCCCCAGTTTCTAGACTACCCTGCTAAGGTGAACGGAAACTCTTTGTCTCAATTTTTTTTTTATTTTGTATTACCAATAAGTATAGTGCTTGAATATTCTGTTTTTGCCCAACTCATATATGCCAAATAACAGAGCTAAGCAGTGGAATCATAATTCATATATAAAATGCTTGTAACTCTGTCTACAGATGTGTTTAAAGTGTCCGAGGATTTAGATTACCGTCAGAAACATTCTTATTAGCAAAGATCCCAAACCCTTTTCTGGATTCACAGTATTTGATGTTGCAACCTCATAGTTCAACTTTATTTGCCTGAATCCAACAGCCAGACACATTTTATCAAAATACAATTTGTTCTTCGGTCATTATCAAATCAAAACATCGAAAGGAACCAGTAGCCATTGCAGGAAATGTTGGAGCTGCGCTTCTTCTAGGCTCGCCATATCTAATTTAGTTAACTGCTTTGATTCCAAATGGAAGAGAGTTTAAGCTTCAAGGGGATAACATTATTCCATAATAATAATAATAATAATAATAATAATAATAATAATGCAAAAAAAATCCCAGAAAAATATAAAGCAATCTAATCACAGATCAAAGTACAACACAGAATCAGATTGATAAAGTTCAATTTGAATACAGATTAAATCAATGCAAACACCCCGAGAGCCAAAAACTCAAGATCAGAAAAATACAAATTGAAAAGAGTTTATGAAAAATTACCCAATTTCAACCCAGAGAATAGCACACGATTTCAAATCAGACCGCCAAAGCTTGATCTACCCATACATGCGACCTCCAAATGTCAATGGCCAAGCTTCATGATGGATCAAAGAATAGTACTTGGCTTCAAATCATAATCGGGTTAAGAAATGGAACACAAATAGTTGCAATATTAGCAGTCATCAGAGAAACACTAAGTGAATGAGAGAGGATGGATTCATGGCAATCTGCAGAGAGAAAGGAATTTAGGTGACAAGTCGAAGGATTGCATTCAGAAATCCAGAAACACAGAGCATCAGGGGAGGAAGGAAGAGAATGGGGGGAAAAAAAGCCGGCCAGTGGATAGTTCTCTCGTGAAGGAGATTCAATTGGAAGAAAGAGTGTGAAACTGCATGCACAAAAACAACAAAGAAAAGAGAAGAGCAGAGAGGCAAAAGCAGAAGCAAAGTGTTGCAAAAGAAAACAAAGAAAAAATGAAGGAAGAAAGGTGACCAAGAAATGAGTATCAAAGCACGTTAAGGAAGCTAATTAAGAAACGGATTAAAGAAGCTAAGGCAAATTTAGGCGGGAAATTAGGAATTATAGGCTCAACACATGGAAGGCAATTTACAACGATCAAGTAAATAATAGATTAGTTGCTTTTTGCCTCAGTACTACACTGTAGATAATTGCACTACTGTAAAATATTTAATATGGACTTATAGTAATGTATTTTATGCACATATATAGCATTCAAACATAACATATTTATATTAGCACGTAGATGGACAGAAGATTATGTTGAGAAACTTTCCAGGTTGAAAATCTATAATCTGCAGGCACAGATACATCATTTAAACTTCGCTGAGATTGAGCTAAAAAATGAATAGATGATGGATTAGAGCTTACATGGATATTGAAGTCATATGCCGTAGATGTTGGAAGAAGCTTCCATAGTTCAAAAACCAGATAAAGAGTGCAGTGAAAGACAATTAACTCTATTTTGTGTATGTACATTCTGCCTGCAAACTTGTTTAGTACGAAGGGACCCACAAACACACTGAATAAATAAGAAAAGAGAAAAACTGTGTAGATTGCTGTGGATCTGTCTCAAAAAATGACAATAAAAGTCAAAATAATGGCAAAACGATATTGCCCATAGTTGGACATGTAGTGGTTTATTTTAGAAAAGGAAGATAATATACAAACCAGTTAGCTATTAGAGTATTGGAACCAATGACATACCTCTCGCTTGGAGTTTCAAGAAGTGGCTGCTTGTCTGTTGAATTAACAACCACCTCTGGGACATGATTTTGCATAGGAGAATACCTAAAAATATTTGAGAAATGAAATGATATTTGTGAAACCTGCACCTATTAATATTGCAACCATTGGAGGAACTGGCAGTATCATGCCACCAAAAACAAACTTTATGCTAACTAGTTTCCTCAATCCATTTTCAGTATAATCAGTTGGGCATATTATCATTTTTGGATGTTTTGAGCATGCAACAATTGTGTCTGAGGAAGAGAATTATTAGCCAAATAATTCCAAGGGGATTACCAAAAGAAAAATCTAAGGGGGAACTACAAACCTTTTTTCGAATACAACAATAGTAGCAAATGCATCACATTTGATGGAATTTTCAAAATTTGGAGGTAAATAAGCATAAGAATCCACCTGTAAGTCGAATAAGGTGTCAAATTTTTGAGCCTAAACAGAAAATTATGATCATCAAGTTCTTCATAAATAGCAATATATGACAGGATGCAGGAACCTTGTCGAAGTATGAAACATGTATGTAGAGCCACAAAGTTGTCAAAAGTTCTAATATATCATGGAATGAGGAGAGGAATAAAACTAGAAATTCACAACCTCTCCGCATCATGCAGAGGAAGCCCTGATCTTAAAATTTCTGCATAAGGAGTAAAGAATAAACTAGCATCATACTAGAATATTCAGTTCAAATGGCACGTTCTAAGATGCTATGCCACACAATGCCTAAATCATGAAATCTTGCAAAAGAAAAAGTAACCAATATAATTGAATGAAGGGAATGTCATCGCAGACTGTTATGAAACTTATGATTTATAGGCCATAATCAAACCTTGCAGCTTAGCTAGGTACATTACAAAGTGTGAGCCCATTTGTGGTGCAATTAAACATGCCCCCAATGTACTGATCCTATCAAAGTGAACCAAGTTACTAAGACAACAAGAGAAGGCTTAACCATTTAAAATCAATTCAAAGTTGCAACAGAGAGTCCACGCTACTGATTAGGAAACCGGCCGTATACATTACTTTCGGGTGCTACCAAAGCATGATCTATTTTGTAAACACTAAGCGTAAAACCAGGCAAATCTGGCAAGTGAAATCATATAAAATCAGTTCACTAACAGTTTTATTTCTCCTGATAATAAATCCAATATTGAATGCTCTGTTTTACTTGTAGAAAATTAAAAATTATAAATTAACATATAAAAAATATAACAAGAAAATTCTGGTATTGTTGATTTGAGTTAATTTGCTAGCCAACAAGCTGAAAGCAATATATCTTGAGATTAATTTGATGAATTTGCAAGTTTAAACTGAGGTTGAGCCCTGCTAAGATCAAAGTCATGAAATTCTAAGGAAGCTCATACCATTTCCACACTCTTTATTAATAAGCATCACCAACTTTATATTTTATACCAAGTTGCTCTCATTTCTTTTTCTTCTCATTCCCTTTGACAAGCAACGTTACATAGAATAATTCAGGGGCATTCACTAATAGCTTTTAGTTTCATCGCTAAGCAATGTAAATCGGCAAAACAATAATTTCATCATCCTTTTTATAATACAAGTCGCAAAACAATATTAAAGTTCACTAAACTTGAAGATAGACAAAAGAGATAGTTGGATTGTTGGCTTTCCAATATAAAGTACTCATTCTACATAAAGAAAACATAATCACTGCCAACAAAAGTTTATTGAAACTTTACACAAATAAAAGCAAAGAGAGCACATGCCAAACACTTAAGAAATAAACAATAATGATGAATGTTGAAGCCTGTTTTATGCTCATAATAATCCATTTTTGTCATCCATTTTCGCTGTTAACTAGTTATAATTTATTTTTATGCCCTTACTGGTTTTCATTGAGAAATTTGAATCAAAATCTAAAATAAGAACAGAAGGACCTTTGTTGGTCTTTAAGTGAAATTGCTCAATATGCGACTAACTGGAGATTTGGTTGTAGACTTGTAGTGACTAATTGCCAAATCTAGCAGATAAATTAGGAAGACAGAAACCAGATGAATTATGAAAGCTAGTAATCAGGAATTTTTACTTGTGGTTGTGAGATACAATATGCCAAATACACTTCAGTATGCATTTTGCAAAATCTGAACTTTATAGGTGGGATACACAGTGAAGCATGAGGGGTTTTCATGTGAATCTTTCTAAGCTGCTGAGTAACCAATATAGAAATATTAGCAATGCATATCAGCAAATGTGGCATATATGACTAGCACGGAACTCGCACCACTAAAGTGAGATGGACATAATAATTGCATATTAGAAAGAACGAATCCCGAGAATTAAAACCAAGTTTAGAAACAGCCTGAAATGAGTATTTTAGCTTGCCATGAATCTGAAAGTTTATGAGATAAGTCTATATGAATGTTAACCTGTACTCGATGTTGATGGGTAATATAGCAAGCAAATCGAATAATGTTAGAGGAAATATAATTGAAAGTAGCATGATCATAAAATTTCTAATTCAAATCATACAATTACAAGTATAAGTATTGATTATCAGGATTAGGATATAATGGCTTAAATTTCATAACATTTTTCGTTAAAATTTGCATAGGCAATTCTTTTAGGTAATAATACAATCAGATCACATACATATTACATCGACAACTTAATTCAAAAAACGAAAATGTATGAAAGTAAAAAGTAAAGAAGAAGTACCACTACCTGATGTCGTATAATGTGAAAGAGCAAAATTTCACCGATTCGCTCCGTAGAAGAAGAGTGCCAATGACAATCATAAGTAACAAGTTCAAACCCAGGGCACGGAGTAGCCACATCATTGATACCTTGTGACAATAAAACTAGAATTGAAAGTTGTTCCAAATAATTGCAGACAAATATGCTAAATCACAAACCTCTGACGACCAAACAAATTCGGAAAAAGAATCACTCAAGAACAAATAAAGGGTGAAAGAGAGAAATCATACTAGATTTGTGCTAGAGAAGCAAAAGGCCGATGAGAGCCTGATTGAGAAGATCGATCGTCGATAATAGTGGAACTAAAGCAATGAATTTGGCGTGATTGTGAAGGCTGAAATACAAAAATTATGCAAGTTAATTTCGATAGCCAATTGATTCTATATTACTGACCCACGCACACAGCCAAAGAAAATACTATGAAAAATTACTGACGGCCCTAAATGCTTGGCAAAAGTTATGCCTTTTGTCCACCGGAAAACACTGCCGTTAAAAATTATATTCTGAAAAAAGGCGACTTTCCTGTAGTGACTTACAGTTGTAATCTTCTTCTTTTTCACCCCATCTACTGAACATTTGAACCATGTTCTTCAGCTAAGCCCAAATATCCATGGCATTCGAGAGTGGTCAAGATAGGAAGGGAAAGGAACCAAAAATAAAAGAGACCCCGACCTCATGGACTTGCCAGCGAGAGAGATGGCAATGGCTGGGGTTCAGGGGTTGGCTGAGGTTTCTGTGGGTTTGTCGACAGGTAGAGCAGGGAGAGAGAAATCAACCGATTTTACAAAGAAGTTTAGTTTATTTATTTTTAATATAATTTTAAAATTATTTTTAATTTTTTGTTATATATAAAATTTAAAATAAAAGAGAAATGTGATAAAATAAATATATCGGGACACTTCAAAAAATATTGAAATAAAATTAAAAATATATTTAATATTTTATTAAAATTTTAAAATGATGGGTTAAAAATGATTTTTTTTAAATATGATAAATAATAAAAAACTGAGGGAATATTTAATAATATATTTAAAAGATAAAAATTACAAAATTTTAATTAATGTTTTAAAAATTATATTTTTGAAGTTTAACAAAATTTAGAGAAATTATAATTATAATGATTTAATAAATAATAAAATTAATAAATCTTAAATATTTTTATTTTTTTAATTAATGAAATTAAATTTTTTAATCCCATTTTTCAAATTCCTTCACAATTTCAAAAAATTTAAAAATCAAAATTAATAAATAAATAACAAGAAAGAAATTTTTTAAAATTCCAACTCAATGTTTTATAAAAATATAAATTTTCAAAAATTTAATTTTGCCACGGATTTATGTTTATGACAAAAAAATTCATCTTAATTCTGTTGTAATTTTCAAAAAGTTTTGAGAAAAAAGTCGAAATTTTGATTTTGAGACATAATTGGAATGGATTTACATTTGTAACAGAAAATTCATCCCAATTTCAACGCATCTTTTACAAAATTAAAAAAAATTAATCACACAAATTTCATAACAATTTCATTCTAAATAGAGAGGGAAAATTTTCCATTCTAATATTTTGTCTCAAAAATGCAGTTTCCTTATGGTGTATATTCAAAAAGGGAGCTGAAGCCCACGTGGACACGAATTCTCGTGAGATATACGTTTCTTAGAACAAAAAAGTTAAATACTTATTTTAGCTATTCATTGTATTTTTTTTTACTTAAGTTCTTTTGCATAAATACTTTATAATTGATAAATTAATTAGTAATTAATAAATTACTGATAGTTTATAAATTAGTTGATTATATAAAAAGTATTCTACAGAATTAATTGTTAAATTAGCTTAAATTTTAAAATAACATAAAAAATATATTAATAGAAGTAAATATATATTAAAATAATTCATATTAATGAAGAACATACATTGTAAATTAATAAAAATAATGAAGATAGATTTGAAAAAAAAATAGAAGAATTAGTAATTTATAAGCCATAAGCTATTCAATATAATTTATCAAATAAGAACTTATTTTTTTAATAAATTAGTATATGAAATACCTTTAGATACTAGCTTATAAATTATAAGTTAATTTATTTGTTGTATACAATGAAACCTTAATTAGGCATAAAATTATTTATAAATTCCATAAGCAACATCATTGAGATTCTAGATTGCCAAATTAGAAAATTGTGATCCAAAGAGTTACCCCAATGAAAATCAAATGGGAATGACATAGTGTAGAAGAAGCAATTTGTCTTTTTGGTAAGTATTAAGGTTTAATATTATTGCTAATACATGTTATTAGTATCATTAATTCTTTAAGAATTTGAGGATGAATTCTTTAAAATAAAAAACTTTTAAAACCCTCAGGACATTAAAAATATTTAGAATATGTTCATGTATGAAAATAATTATTTGATTGTTATGATTGTTTTTAGAGTGGAAATTTCGAAGAAAATAATGGGATTTTGTTATAGGATATGAGGTAAAATAGTAAGAAAATTAAGAAATAAAATATTAAAAGATTTGAGTGTAGTTAGAATTAAGTAAGTGTATATAAAAAAAAATCTAAAAAAATCCTTTTTCCATTCTTGCCCTTCAATATTTGATAAATCCCTAAACAAAACTTTAAAAACTTTTAAAACCCAATATCCCAATTCTTATCCATCTTAACTCCCAGCAAACACTTTTCCTATTCCTCCTCTACTTCTTCTTCTTTTCATCTTTAAGTAGATTCAACCAAGAAACACAAGTTCTCATAAAAAATTCTTAGCTAAACAAAGATAACTCTTCTAAATTTGAGGCTTTTGGTTGGTTGTTTCATGGAATTTTGTTTTGAATGGAGAAATTAGGGATTTTGAGCATTTCATCTTAAAGTTTTTGAAATTGCTTTAGTTAGGGCAAGTTGGTTGCAATCTTACACCTCTATCATCTTCTTCATGCTTAGGTAAGTAAATGATTTACTTAAATTAGTTAGTTTTGAATAATTTTGAATTAATTGTAGCTAAATTCATGAGAATCTGGTATTTGATGATTGATGAATATGAATTTAAGTTAATAGTATGAATTTCTTGTTGAATTCAATTGATACATGAACTTTGATGTTTGTTTTAATGAAATTTCTAGAATTGAGGTTGTATATATTGATAAATAGGAATTGTAAGGCCAAATAAATAGTAAAAATGCAAAAAAATCTATAAATTTGAGCTTATAATCAACTATAACCATAAGAATGGTTCTTGGAGGATTTATAGTTGACTACACAATATAGCATTCTAGAAAATTTGCTCTCTGGATGAATATAGTTAACTATAGGGACGAAATTTTGCTTATGGACCTCATAGTCAATTATATAGTTAACTATCATACTATTATTCCTAGATTTACATAATTACATGTTTTATGAAATTTTAAGATGTTTTAATCACATGTGGTTCACATATTTACATGCATATAGAGGTACTTGTATTTAATTATTGATGCTCAAATCCTAGTATAAAATTTTATTATGATGAGAATTGTGAAAGGGGAAGATGGAATTAATAATGTGTGATATAAATTGAATTTTAAAAATATTTGTCAAAAGATAAAACAGATTTTAGAGGAATAATATTAGACTTATAAAGGGATAAAGCAGATTGAAAGTTACAAAAAAGTTTAAATATTTTTTCTGTTTTATTCAATTCTTAATAATCTCTTAAATGGAAATGTTATTATCCATTTGTATTGTTGTATATAATTATATTTTTGTGTAATGAGGAATAATCTGAATAGTAAGGATATTGTAAATATTTTTCTATCATTTAATTTTAATTGAATTATTTACCTATTGATTATTAAACTTATTCTTTTATATGTTTAATTTTATAAATATTATTGTAAAAGCTGCTTCACCACCGCTATAGCATGAATGGAATCCTTTAGGCCTAACGAATATATAAATTCTTTAGAGAATTCGTGCCTTATTTGTTATCAATTTAGTGCTTTCATATTGATACTGTTTCAAAACCTTTTTTTTTCTTTCACTCTTTTCCTCTCAGAGTTAGTTTGTTCTTAATTTTTTTAATTGTAAAACAAAACAACAAAGTAGAACAGAAACACAACGAGCAAAACTGAACAGACACATAGGATAGAATAGGAAAAAAAAAACAATGCAACTAGAGATAGTTGAGAGGGGAAAGGGCTTGTGGATTTTTTTACAACCTGTTTGGATCAGCAGAAAAGCGAAGGGAAAGAAAACCATTGGGAGAAATTTTCTTGGAAAATGAATTTTCTCTTGTTTCGATAGCAGAGAAAATGCAGGAGAAAATAAAATAGCATAAAAAATAAGTGGTGGGATCCACCAGTCGCAACTAGCATCACTCCATCTGTTGTCGGAAGCTTGGTTCTGCCCCATCTCCTATGCACTACCGAATCTCAACAGGTAAAACATCTTCTTCACTCCCGAAACCTCGTGAATATTGTGCTTGCTCCTCTCTTCTTCCATGTTGCTGTCTGTTGTGTTGTTCTTGTGCTTATTGCAAATTTGTTGAACTATGGTCACTGCTATCATGCCTTCCGATGCCAGCAACAGATGGGACAAGCCTGGCATCATCCTCCAAGCCGTGGTAAGGGGACAAGCCCGGTAGCAGATGTCACGCCTTCCATGTTACAGATCTATTGTAAATTCATATTAAATAAAAATATATAATATATACTCAAATGTTTTTAATCATTTGATTAGGTCATTTAAATTAATTAAGTGATACTATAATTATTATTGGAACAATTATAATAAATATTATTTCAATAATAATTCATGAAATTTTTGCTAATTTTTTTAAATCATAGTGCTAAATTGAATCTATAAAAATTTTGTAAGGCTTTAAGAACTTAGGATTATAATTAATTTATTATTTTAAGTTTGAAGGTCATTTTAGTATAATAAAATTTTTGCTATCAATTTCATATGTATTTAAATAAAATAAAATCATTTTTTTTATTTCTTTTCTTTCCTATTTTCTTTTCTAACTAAATACAACTAATTTTTTCTCTATTTTCTTTCTCTCCTATTTTCTCTTATAATCAAATAAACTTAAAGAAAATAACTTCTCTTCTATTTTATTTCTCTCCTATTTTCTTCCATAACCAAATAAAGCCTTAGCTTTTAGTGTTTAGAGGAGTGTTAACTTGCATATTATTATTGTTTATGAGTTATAGCATGAAATATTTTATTTACTCGAGGGCTCCTTTTACCATGTTTTTGTTTATACTAGATAATTCAAGTTCAATATTGATGGTCAAAGGCTCCTCGGTTATGGTGATGGTTGAGCGCAAAAAGAGGCTTTTTGACCAAGACACAGTTTTCAAAATAAAATTTCCAAAACGTTGTGCCACAAAAATATTTTCCTAAAATTTTTAATTTTTTTTCAAAAAAAACTATTTGAGTCACGGGAAGAGGACTTGTGATCTCCCATGATCAGAATATAAAAAATTTTAATTCATTAAATCCTAGCTTTTTTTATTTATTTGGACCTTTTTTAAAAAAATTAGTTATTTTTAATTTATTACCCTATTTTTATTTTATATTTAATCTTTACTTTATTTATATTTAATTTAATTTTTAACATTTTAAAATTTTTTTAATACTAATTATTCAAGGTTTTAAATAATAATCAATAATTTTATTAACTTTCATAATATTATATAACATACATAATATAATAAAATTAGTAACTATAAAAAATCGTTAGAATAATTAAAATCTTAATGAATACATATTTTTACTTATTTTTTTGTAAACTTATTTGTTAGAAGATTTAAGTTATAAAATTAAATTTTTAAAAAATATTTTATCCTAATGTGATGTATATATCTGTAAATTTTTTTAACTAAACATGAAATTAGAATATAATCTGCATCATAAAAATAAATATTTTATTAATAAACTATGTTAATCCATAATATGATACAATTTAATTTATAAAAAATTAATTATGTACAAAATGTATATTCTTAAAAAATTATTAAATGAGAATCAGTATTTTTCAAAAAAAAATTTTTAAGCATTTGGAGAAAATATTTTTACTGTGTAGAATAAAGGAAATTTGTTTACAAAAATTTAAATTTATTTAAAACATCCATAAAATTTTAATTATATAATGTTATATATATTACTTAATGTTTACAAAAATTTGGATATATATATATATATATATATATATATATATACACACACACATTAACTACTGATATTAATATTTGAATCATTAGTAAAAGACATGGATATGAAAAATAGAAAAACATGAAACCAATCATATAAAAAGAAAACAATAATAAATGAGTTATAAAACATTAAGAATTATAAATAAGTAATATAGTAAAGTGAATTAATCTAATTAAAAAATTTTAAGCCATTTAAAATACTTTTAGTATAAAAATATTTTTTGTTATGCTAAATTTACATTACTCAGTAGTATTTGGATTGAGAATAATATAATTAAAAAGGAGAAATAAGACAATTAAAACTATAAAGTATAAAATCTTGATAAAATTATTAATTAATACATATTTAACTTGACATATAGCATTAAAAAATTAATATCAAGTAAATTTTATTAAAAATTAAATAAATAAATTTAATTTAAATATTAAAATATTATTTCAAAAAATTAATTACATACACATTATATATTTTTAAGAAATTTTTAAATAAGAATCATAATATTATAATATGTTATTTATTTATCATTTTGTCACATATAATATTTATGTTATATAAATAATAAAAATAAATTATGCATAAAAAAATTTAATTAAATACTTAAAAATAATGTGCTAAATTATATACAAAAAATTATTAAAAATTAATATATTATAATATTGTAATTATTATTTAAAAATTTAAAACAAATCATATCATTTTGTTAAATATTTAATTAATTAGGGTAATGAATATTAAGTACAAGTTTAGTAAAATTTAATCTATAAATTTTATATTTCTAAAATTAAACGGGGTAAAATTTAATTATTTTAAAGTTAAAGGTAGTATTTGGTTTCAACATCTAAAAATTAATAATTAAAATAACTTTCAGTTAATAATTTAGGCTCCACTAGTTTTATTAGATAACATTTTTTATAAGAAAAAATCATAAATGTATATTGATAAAGGAGTAATATAATACTTGTATCTATAATTATTAAAAATAGTACATAAAGTTATAGTAAAAGCAAGTTCTTTTATGAAAAAAATTTTATCAGATTCTTCATATTTAATATTCTAGGCATGGTTGAGACAAAAATATATATATATCCAACGATCATATTATAATTGAGAATAGGTAAAAGTTTATATTGATTGAGATTTTAATTATTTTAATAATTTTATTATATTATATATATTATACAATATTATTAAAGTTAATAAAATTATTGATTATTATTTAGAACCTTAAATAATTAGTATTAAAGAAACATCTAAAATGTAAAAAATTAAATTAAATAAAAATTAAGTAAAAATTAAAAAAAAGAGCCACAAATTAAAAATAGGTATAAATTCTAAAAAAAGGGGCCAAATGAAAATAAATAAAAAAATAAGTGAATAAGTAATTTTTTTTTAAAAATGTGTCCAAATAAATAAAAAATAAGTATAAATTAAATAAAATAATAAAATAAATTAAAATTTAAAGAACTAAAAAATTTTATATTCTGATCATGGAGGATTGCATGACTAGTCGATTACGGAATTGCTTTTCTATGATTCAGACAATTTTTTAAAAGAAAATTTAAAAAATTTGAGAAAATATTTTGGCGACACAACATTTTAAGAATTTGGTTTTGAAAACCTAATGTCCCGGTAAAAAAGCCCGCAAAAAGGAGCTACCGGTTCTCGCCATTGAAGAAAACTCAAACGAAATTGAGAGCGAAGAAATAGGACGTCAAGGAATTAATATTTTATTCATCCCAACACCAACTCCAAGTCTCCAACTATGGTTGTTATGTCCATTTTCATTGTTGCTCTCCAGATGATGAGACGATGGAAAGCACGAGTAGATAGTGAATTTGGAACAACTAACCTAGGATTAGTTGAGTGCGACAACGTTTTAATTTTTATTACTTTTTTTCACTTAAAATAGTCTATAAAAGTAAAATATTAATAATTGAAAGTGAGAATAGATAATTTAAATCACACGTGAATAAAATAAAAAATGATTACAGGTAGGTAAAGTATTTTTTTTTTATTTTACTATCATTAATAGCAATATTTTTTTATTCTTTCATATATGTACATATATAGAACCATTTGGCAGTACTAGGTTGAGTTTTAGTGGGTTGTTTAAATTAGGTTTGAGGATCCCTAATTGTGTCTAACCACCAAATTGATTAATTAATTTTATCTGGCTTTTTCTTTTTTTTGGTAATAATTTTTATCTGGCTTTTAATTCTCCTCAAGTTGTTATCACAGCGAGTCTCTATCGTAGTGGTTCAACTTCAACTTCTCACAGAATCATAAGATAATCAAAATTATCCGAGGATGATTTCATAATTTTGTAAACATATATTAAATAAATTATTATTTCTATCATTAAGAAAATTAAAATTCAATTAATTTGATATAAAATTATTCACAAATTTAATTTTCAATGAATAAAGTCTCCACTTTTTTATAATTTCAAATAAAAATAATTAAAATTTGAAAGTTCAATATGGTGTCTTGTCTATCAAAGTACACATTCTTGTTCGCTAGGATCGTCCGTTTCTTTTCCTTTTGCTGAACCTCGTGACCTACCACAATACTTTACTGCAGTGTACATATGTCCTGCCTCGGGAGTTTCAACTGTAAGCCAAACCCAATAATATTATCTAATCTAAATCAAATGCTGGCATTCGTACTGCAGTCTGCAACCTTAGGATTGCTGTTCTTGATCAAACAAAACATGTCTCCATAAATCAACGTTGAAGACAAATTCTATATTTGACATATGCTGGGCCAAACTATGTGATGTCTCCCTGAAAGCAGCAATTCCTTGCCGTGTACTTAAAACCAGCATTCCCCTGCTGGTCAAAGATCACTTATGTTTGGATTCGCATGCATTTTTTTAAAATTAATTTTATTTTATTTCAATAGAAATAATTTTAATTCATTCATAAATAAATTATTTTATTTATAATAGATTGAGAAATGTATACAAATAAATTAAAAAATAAATTTTGATAGTATCATAGTAAATATAATATTAAAAAAATAATAAATTATTTATATAATATATTTTTTAAATTAAATGAAATGAATTTTAGTAAAATTCTTATAAAATTGAATAGATTTTGTAATGCCAAAAACGTAATTAAAACGAGAATTGTAAATGATTTAAAATGAAGTAAAATTTATTTTTACTTAAAGTCAAACAACATATTATAAAAAAATTATTTAAAAATGAGATGAAATCTTATTTTTTTACTATTCTAAAGAAGGGGTTAATAATGCTAGAAAATACGTTTTTGAAAATTTATGTGCTTATATTTAATTTTTTTTTTTGAAAAATTTTATACTGGACTAAGAACGAATTCAGTAGAAATATATACATTTTTGGAAGATATAGTTTCTCAATCTTATTATATGTTCCTTACCACCTTTAGGACACTAATTAACAAGACTTTAAATTTATTAACGTGGGCAATTCTCAGAATGTGCATAGTTGAAGATAGTGAATAATGGAAAACAAATTTTAAGAATGCGAGCTTGAGAAAAGATACAGCGTTAATTTTGTGCACGTGGATAAAATAAATAATTTCATCTTTAAGATTGTAAAATTATAATAAACTAATTCTTGATTATAGTAATTTTTGAATAATATGTTATTTATATAATTTTATCTTTCTATATAAATAATCTAATTTTTGAATAATATAATAGAAAGATAAAATTATATACAGAAAATATCATTCAAAAATTATTAGAGTCATATTTAATGGTAATTTTATCAATATCTTATAATTTTAGAAATGAAATTGTTTGGCTTGTCAATTATGCACAACATTACTCTCTAAACACACTCAACATGGTTTTGTTATCAAATGCAAAAGATACTCACTATGGCGAACTAATTCAAATTGGGATTTGAAGGTAGGTTTGTTTATTATTTTTAAAAATATTTTTATTTTTTATTTTTAAAAATAAAAATTTCTAAAAATTATTTTTATAATATATTTTTAAGAGTTGTGACTGTAGCTTAAAAATAAAAAATAAAAAAAACTTTTAAATTTTTAATTATTTTTTATTTTTAATATCAATTTTATAATTAAATAAAATATTTTTTATTTACAATATTGACCACCATCTTTCTTTATTTTGACAAAAAATTATCAATTTCATTCTTAAAATTATTAGATACTAACAAAATGATTCATAAATTATATTAAGTTGTAATATTATCCTTGAATAACAATTTGTAAATATAATTTTGTCGTTGAATAATATAATTGAGGTAGAAAATTATATATATAAATTATTATTTAAGGATGAAATTATAATTTTATATAATTAAGATATTGTTTGACCTTCATCTTATAATTTTAGGAATAAAATTGATAATTTCATCCTTTGTTTACCATGAATCCAAAAATAATTTTTAAAAATAAAAAATAAAAAATAAATTTAAAAATAATTTCAAAAAATATAAATATATTCAAAGACACTTTAGTGCAAAAACGTGTTATTAGCTTGAGCATAATAGATTTTGTTTTTTGGGCTGACCTGAATTATGCAGATAAACTAAATTTTCATAAGAATTTCTCATATAATAGATAGACATGATATTCATCTGCTTATAATAAATCTTCTAGTATTATCATGCGCTTCTCCATTAAATACTGTATGGTAGTCGTCGTCGTCGTCGTGATCATTATTATTATTATTATTATTATCATTATTATTATCATTACCATTATCATTATCATTATTATTATTATTATTATTATTTCTTTACACTAAATTAGCAATACAGGCAGGTTATATATCAAAATATTAGTATGATACGACACAAAAAAAAAAATGTTAGTGCATGGCGCCATTGGGCATCCAAGGTTTCTTTAATCTCTCAGCCACTGCAAGATCAAGCAGTAGGCAAACGTGGTTATTCATATATTGCCGTCGAAAAAGCCGATAAATTACGCTCGAAAATTTATTTAATTACACTTGATATTCTTAATTTTTAGTAATATTTGTTTATCTCTCTTATGCTCAACTTCTATTAACTTCCACTACTTTTTCTCCTTGAAAATTTCCCTTCTTTTTTTTTTTTTAAAAAAAATTCCTACAATATACATCCAAAAACAAAATGCGTACAGAAAAGAAAGAATGTCAGAATGGACTTTTTATTCAGACGAAAAATTGTATTTGAGTTTAACTTTAAATGCATTCAGAGTGATTAATATATGAATTAAGTTTGAATTTTATATTATTTGATTGAATAATTCATGAGCCTAAATCAACTTTTATTTTTTATATTATATATAAATAAATAGTATATAAAAAATTTAATTATATAAGTAATAATTGATGTTGTATGAGGAAATACGATATTTAAATTGAAATAATTAGTTTTTGTTAAGAATAAAATTAAAATAAATTTATGTTAAAAAATAAAATTTATAAAAACCTAATTTACTGAAACTAAGATAAATTTTTAGTCTGCATAACTTTTTCTCAGGAGTGATGATTCGACAAAATTAGGAAATAATGATGTCAGAGAACTGTTTATGTCCCCTTCCCAATGGGAGGGCAACCGGCGGCATTTGCAAAGACTTGAAAACTAACTCGCGTCTGGTCGGAAGCTTCCGGTGATCCATCTAATCACAGCTTTGACTTCAGAGAAAGGGCGTTAATTTGTGCAAGAAAACATCTGATAGAAAAAAAGTGAGAAAATTTTAGGTGAAGAGATAACAAAAGTTAATGGCAGGGGAAGTATATTAGTTGAAAAAAAATTTCGGGAGTCATTAGGTGTAATTAGATCAAATTTCAAAACAATTAAGATCCTGTTCATATTTTAGAAATATAATTATAAAAATTTAAAATTAATAATTTTATTTTTAAAATTATAAGGTACTTTAATAAAATTATTTTTAAATTATATAAAGTTATAATTTTATTTTTAAATAATAATATGCATAAATAATATCTATTTATATAAATTTATATAGACAATTTTGTTCTTGAATTACTATATAAAAAGATAAAATTGTATATATAAACTATTATTTAAAAATAAGATTACAACTTTATATAATTTAAAAATAATTTTGTTAGCATTTTATAATTTTTAAGAAAAAATGATTAATTTTATCTATAAAAAATTAAGATAGTGGAAAATGGGTTAGATGCGCAATTTTTAGGACAAAATTGTTAATTTTATCTATAAAAAATCAAGATAGTAAAAAATGGGTTAGATGTATAATGTTAAATGTAAGGAGTTTAATAAAAGATAATTTCTTTTTTAGGAAAAAATAATATGATTCTAAATATTTGTTAAAAATTTAAATTTAATTTATTATCGGTATAAATCTATTTTATATTATCACGTATTGCTATATCATTAAAAAATTATTAAAGCTATCTCATTGTTAGTAAAAATCATTAATTATTATGATGTATTATTTTCATATTCATTAATAATGAAAAATATTTTATACTAATACTGCATTAAACTTAAATTCTTATTTTAATCATAAAATATAATTGTATATGATATTTTTATTATATTTATAAAAATAAAATTTTCTTATGATAAATATTTTTTAAAAAATAAATAGAGTATAAAATTAACATCTTGTACTTAAAAGATCTCTCGGAGTTGAAATGATGACTAACACAAATTACTAATTACCAACATTTGAAGAATTTAAACTTATTATTAGAGGTGCAAACTAATCTAGTTACTTGTAAATAATTTAAGATTAATTCAAAAATTATATTCAAATTTAACTTTAAAGGAGTCCAGATTGATTAATATATGAATTAAGTTTCAGTTTCATATTATTTGGTTGAACTATTCATGAGCCTAAATGAACTTTTATTTTTTATACTATATATAAATAATACATAAAAAATTCAATTATATAAGTAATAATTGATGTTGTATGAAGAAATATAATATTTTGATTGAAATAATTAGCTTTTGTTAAGTACAATTGTTAATATAATATGATAAATGTATAATTTTTTTTATTAAATTTAATGATTATAGAAAAACTATATTGATAAATGAAATAAAATAAAAATTTTAGGTGTTTGATTTATTCGTAAAAGATAAAATTTTATATAATTAAATTTAATGAAATAACAAACTATTCTAATAAGTTTATATAAACTTGTTTAGATTTATATTCATTAAAAGTTTGAATTCAAATTTAAATATTCTCAATTTGATGAAAAATTAAGATTTAATAATATACTATTCAAATAAGCTTGTTTAAACTTATTTATGCTCGTGTTTGTGTTAGACTTGAACTCAAGTTTGAATTATTCAAGTTTAATGAATGATGTTCAACTCAAGTTTGAATTTGTTTATTTTTTACAAATTTAAACTTGAAAATATAGATGTTTGGCTTAATTTAATTCATTTGCATCCTTATCCACAATTGCAAGTTTGTCAATTCTATCTAACCTTTATCATTTAGGTAGTATTTAATTTGCAAAATATTTCTTACATTCTTAAAAATATTTTAAAGGAATGTAAAATTTTTATATCCAATTCAAATTTAAAAAAATATATTTTTGGAAATGTTTACATCATCTTCAAAAATATTTTTAACTTATTATTCCTTCAAAATATTCCTAGAGGGATATGGGTGTCTTATATTCTCATAATATAAGAATATTTAATTAATGTAAAAATTTATTTTGTTAATTCTACTTCTCCCTTTGATCAATCATTATCTATCATTATATACTACTAGTGACTATTATTTATCACTACTCATCACCAATAACCACATTATATAATACTAAAGGGACGTGGGTGTCTTACATTCTTATAATATAAGAATATTTAATTAATGTAAAAATCTATTTTGCTCATTCTGCTCCTCACCTTGATTAATTACCGTCTATTATTATATACTACTAGTGACTATTATCTATTACCACTTATTACTAATAACCACTGCCGACCACTATTTATTTCTAGTAATTTTTGTTAGCTATCACCTACCACTAGTAACTACTATTTATCATCACTCACTGCTAATAATTATTGTCTATTACAATTTATTGTTGATGACTGCTATTGATCATTATCAGTTGTCAATAACCACCATTGATTATCATATATTGTTAGTTACTATCCATTATTGGTAACCATCACCGATTATTATCTATTATTAATTACTATCGCCATTCACCATTTGATATCAATGACTATCTTTTACTATCACCTCCTATTAAATATTATTGTCAACTATCATTTAATTTTTAATAATTAAATAATTTTTAAAATTTTTTTAAATAATTAAAATATATTATTATAATATTTTTAAAAATATTTTTAATTAAATTAAATATAAAATATTATTTTTTAAAAATTAAATTGTTCACAATTACATCCATAAAAATATTAAAATTTTTAAGAACATCTAACCTTTATTTGAAATAGTAAAAATAAGGGGAGAAAGAAGTGGGGGAGAAAAAGTTAAGGGCAAAATAATTTATTTCACCCATTTGGATGCTTGAAAAGGAATAGGAGAAGAGAGAAGTATGGGCCAAAAAGTAAAGTGGGACTCACCCTCAAATTTCTCTCCAAAAGTGAAGAGAAGAGAGGAAAAAATGTGAATTTTTTTTTATGTTTCTAGCCAATACCCTCCCTTTGCCCTTGTTTTCTTTCCTATGTGTTCCAATTTATTTATCGGCCTTTTGGATTAAAGTAATGTCTCTAGCATTGGTCTCCATCTCTCCGCTCTACCTTATAGTGGTGAAAACCTTCTACCACTTCACTGTAGCTGCCATCGCGGCAAGAATCCTCATATCAGATTAGGTAGCCTATCTTTTATGCTTGTGAATGTTGGCTTTGTCGTTCTTATTTTATTGATTGTCTCTATCAACAGTTGCAATTTGAAGATGGCCTGGTGATTCTCTGGATCTACTATGGATGGATGATGGTGGAAGCTTGCCATCGATGGTGTCTGGCGGCGATAACACGTTCCGCTGGATATGGTGTCCTCCAGTCCAAGTTGAACCTGAGTTGTACTTGATTAAAAATATTGGAAGTGGCTAAGAAACTCTACCGCTTCTTTTTCGTTGTTGCAGCTAGTGTTGGAAACATTTAGAATCGCATTATTGGAGGGAACAACTAAACGGAGCATTTAACTCTTGCTGATGACGACTCTGGTGCAAAATAATTAATCATTAAATAAATAATTATTAATTAATTATCTAAATTAATTTTATATTAGGTATAATTTTTAATAGTAATATTTTTTTACTAAAAATTGATATTAAAAATTTTTATTGAGAGAAAAATTGGTCACTAACAGTTAATGAATTTTCCTCTCATTCAAATGTTTTTAATATCAATTCTTTTGTAAGAAAATCAATTATTAAAAAAATTATATCACATGTATAATTAATTTATACACTCAATATATTAGTAATCAATTATTTTATCTCTGTATCCGACTTACTAGTTTGTTAGAATATTTTCATTCACTGAACACTATTTCATTGATTGTAGAAAAATTAGTAAAATTAAATCGAAATCTAATAGATAAAAAAACTAGTTAAAAGTTAGAACCAATATATATTATTTTCTAATTATTAATATAAATAATATATCATCTATTAATCAATATATATAATATTTTATTAAAAATATTTTTTAATAATAAATAAAATTCTTATATAAATTAAGATATAATTAAATTTAATATTGCATCATTAAATTTGGTGGATGTGTGGGACATAATTTTCAGTTGAGGTTTATGCAGCATGTGAGGAAGAGCTCATTACTTAGATATTTGACTTGTAAAATAAAAATTATAATTAAAATAAATTTGGGGGATTGTGAAACTTATTTTTTGCAAATTTGTTTAGAATGGAATTGAATTATGGGAATATTGTATGAATATTTTTTTAAATATTTTAAAAAATATTTTATTTGTGATATATTTTTACTTTGGCTTTTATTTTAGAAAATTAACTTGTATTTTTTTAGAATTCTTCTTTTTAAAATATACATCTATCTTTATCTTTTATATATAAGGGCATAATAGTTATTTCAGACAAATACAACATCTTTCTCCTTTAACTTCTCCATTTCTAAATAAAAGAAATCACTTCTGCTCTAATTTCTTTCTTTCCTAACTTCTCTAATTCCAAATAATACAAAAAAAATTCATTTCTCCTCTCACTTCTTTTTCTCCCAATTTCATTAGCCGTTGTTTTGAATGATAGAAATGGGGGAGGGGGAAGTAGTGAGCGAGGAGAAGTTGGGGGGTGAAATGGGCCACTTCACTTGTTTGGATGCATTGAAAGAAGTGGGAGAAAAAAGAAGTCTGAAGCCAAAAAGGACAGTGAAGCTTACAATCAAACTTCTCTCTAAAAGTGGGGAGAAGAAAGGAGAAGTGTGAAATTTTTTTCACCGTTTCCACCACATACCCTTACCTGCTGCCCCGCATTCCTCCTTCTCCCATTAGTTTCACTTGTTGCCCTGCATTGTGCCTTCCTCCTCCCATTTCAATTCTGTTCAGACTGTTTGCCATTATCAGACTGCTTCCTAGTGCTCCAGATGGTAGGATCCATCTGAGGTCAGCTTCACAAAGGCGTTGCAACCGACGATTGTAGTAGGCTAACTTTACTATCACAAGCTTAACCCAGTGGAGGTGAGAATGATTGATTACTATCATCTCCCTCTGTTATTTTTAATTGCTCTCCCCTGCTGTGTTATTTTTGTCTTTATAGGTCTAGAAGAATGAGGAGGTGCGATCACAAGCTTTGGCTATAGGAGGACATGTGGCTCCATTGAGATTGCTTCCTTGATTGCTAACGATAGAGTTTGGCGGGAGATAGATGCTACTATCAAAAATTTCGTCTAGACGTTGCAAGATGGTGACAGGGTTAATCTCTCCTGATCTGTTAGGACAAGTTTGGGTCCCTTAACCGAGTCATGTAGATCCGATCCAATCTGCGTGCAACCTGATTTAGTAGGACACCGAACCTGAGTTCTTTTTTTAATTAGCCTTTTTTTTTTAAAATGTAAATTCAAATTTATTCTTCCAATTCTTTTTTTATACAAAGCATCTAATCATTATCACCAAAAAATAATGAGCCAATTTTAATCTTGTATATTTTATAATTATGTAGAAAATATATAAATTAAAATGTTAGAATTTAGAATTAAATGTTACAAAAAATAGAAATTTACAAGAAAAAGAAAAGTTTAATTGTTGATAACATTAATTCAATATAAATATATAAATATTATTATTAAATATAATTAAGTGAATTTTATATAATTAT
Organism: Sindora glabra; assembly: GCA_020226215.1. Taxonomy (NCBI): domain Eukaryota; kingdom Viridiplantae; phylum Streptophyta; class Magnoliopsida; order Fabales; family Fabaceae; genus Sindora; species Sindora glabra. The sequence continues at coordinate 56,400,823 of CM035230.1, read as the reverse complement.
ATTTTCATTAATTAAATTGTATTAATAACAAAATTTTACTTTGTATTGTATAAGTACTACAATATGATATATATTAATATAGCAGCCCATTTTCTTTTTTTTTTGTGCAAATTTTGAAATTTAATTTTTTTTAAAATGGAAATACCTAATTATAAAAATATTATATGAATTTTTTTTAGATATTTTATAAAATATTTATTTGTGATTTATTTTTACTTTGGATTTTATTTTAGAAATTTAACTAGTATTTTTTTAGAATTCATCTTTTTAAAATACATATCTATCTTCATCTTTTACACATAAGGATATAATGATTTTTCACACAAATACAATTTTTATTTCCCCTAATTTTTTATTTTTCAAACAAACGAAATTACTTTTCTTCTAATTTATTTCTTTCTTAACTTCTCCTTTTTCAAATAATACAAAAATTTTTTTTTTTCTCCTTTCATTTTTTTCTCTAATTTCTATCTCGTCTAATTCCTTTTTCCTCTCACTTTTCTTCCATCCAAACAAAACATTATCCTCTCATTTCTCTCAAGTGAAGAGGGTTACCGACTTTCAGAGGAGGGTTGGTGGTGATCCAGGCCGGTGTGTTAAAAAGTCAAATCTTGTAGACTGACAACGTCTAGGCCTACGACTATTCAGAGGCTTCACTGCTCACTGACAGAAGTAGCTCAATTAATCTAATGCGGGCGTGGAAAATGCGGGAGGCTGGTAGCGATGACTGTTAGATGATGGAGCGGCTTTTAACCAAACAGTCCAAATGAGAGTGGTTCATTCTCCCCTACTACCATAATATATATTTCACAAAGTAGTTCTTATTAACCAAAACTGATAGAAAGAGAGAGATTATCAATTGGATGCGTTTGTATTTTTAAAAATTATTCTTAAAAATTATTTTTAAAATTTATTTTTTAAAAAAACTGAATTGAAGGAAAATTAAGATTATAAGATGATTAATATTGTAAATGAAAATAAATAGAAGTTGTTTCTATTTTTTTGTTTTTAAATTATATATTTAGATAATAATTTTTAAAAATAAAATTTGAAAATAAGTTGTTAAATAAGTTCTTCTATTTTTTAAAATTAAAAAAAACTTGTTTTTAAAAATAGAAAATAAACAGAACCATTAATTTCCATTTCCTTTTTCCATTAGTAAATGCTTCTTTTAAGGAAAAAAATTGACGTACCAGTAATTCTAAATTACTAAACTTAAATAAACTTATGTAATATGGTATAAATCAATGAATTTCAACTATTGAATCAAGTAGTACTTCACAACAATAAAGTATTTTGGACCATTCCTTCTTTTAATTGCATTCAAACCGACGTAAGTTTGAAATTCCAACAAAAAGGCATGAAAAACAAGAGTAATGTCACATGGAATTTGACCTTCTAAAGCATTATTTAGTATATAAATAATATTTTTATGGTAAGAGTTGAAACCTTTGTTTTTATAAATGTAAAAATTATTAAATCACTGGATATATATATAATTAAAAATTAAAAATTAAATATAATAAAAGATATAAAATTTTTAAAAAATATTATATATTATTTGAAACAGAAGCTCTGGACGAAACCCAAACTTTTAACATATAATGCCAATGACACAATTTCTATGCTATTCTACGTTCTTAACTTAATATGTACTAATTTAACTTTTTATTAATTTAACTTACATAATAAAATTAATATTTTGCCACTGAGAGCCAGCTCCCAGGTCGTGGTGGCAGTGGGGGGAGTGTTCAATTCCCCCGGATACCCTCTCCCCAATCTTTAAAAATTCTACCTTATACCAAAAAAATAAAATTAAAATTTTAATAAAAATTATTATAGTATATATAAAGATATTATCATATAATTATTTAATAAATTTTAATTTATTTCACATTAAAAGGAAAAATTTAATAAAATTAATTTATACACATAAATAATATATATACACATATAAATTTAAATAAATTATTAAATAAATACATATTCTTATATACTATTTTATATATAAATAATTAATTTTATTAAATATTTTTATTTAAATAATTAATATTATTAATTAATTAATACAATTCACTAACAGCAACTGATTAATTAAATTAAATAACACTAAAATAATCAGTTAACTCTAACTGCATGGTCATGTATCCCGTCTTCCGGCGTTAAAGTGAACACGTTGTGAATTTCAGATAAGTGTGATAAAATGGTTTCATATGGCGTAGAAAGTGGGAAAAAGAAAAAAAGAAAAAAAACACACGATGTGATAGTTATGAAAAAAATGAAAATGTATCTTTCAACTAAATGGTCATGTATCACGCCTTTCAGAATTAAAGTGAACACGTTGTGAACTCCAACCAAGTGTGATAAAACGTTTTCAAATGGTGCAAGTTTAAAAAGGAAAAAACCATGTGATAGTTATAAAAAAATGAAAATATATCGGTCCATATTCTGAAAAATATATAAAATAAAATTTAAACAAAGATAAACATAAATTTTTTATTTAAAATTATAGGTTTTAATGAAAAAACAATGAAGTTCAAAGTTTATTAGGATTTTGTTAAATGTAAGTAATTAATAACTTAGTTGTAACTAATAAATTAATTGATAATTGATAATTTGTAGTTGATAGTTAATAAATGATAAGTTGGCTGAATATTTAAGAAATATTTTATAAAATTAGTTATTAAAATAGTTGAAATTATAAAATAACATAAAAAAATATATTAATAAAATAAATATATAATTAAACTAATTTATATCTATCTTAAAATTAAATTATATTAATATAAAATATTTCAAAATAAAAATATTATTTTTAATATTTAATTAATTATATTTAATGAACTTATATATTTATTTACTTACAAAATTTTTATTTTATTTTTATTTATAATAAAATTATAATTACTTAAAATATAATTAAATATATTTTATGACATTATTTATTTATATATATTTATATATTAATAATTTAAAATTAAAATATAATTATATTAAAATTAAGTTAATTATATTTTATAAAAATATTTAAATTTATGTTATAAAAGGCATAGGTTATAAATTAATAAAAAATAAAAATACATTTGAAAAGAATTTAAAGAGGGAGTAACTTATAACTTATAGATTATTTCAAATAACTTATAAGTTATATATTTATTTATTTACATAATTTTTATTTTATTTTTATTTATAATAAAATTATAATTACTTAAAATATAATTAAATATATTTTATGACATTATTTATTTATATATATTTATATATTAATAATTTAAATTTAGAATATAATTATATTAAAATTAAGTTAATTATATTTTATAAAAATATTTAAATTTATATTATAAAGGGCATAGGTTATAAATTAATAAAAATAAATTTAAAAAAATTTAAAGAGACAGTAACTTATAAATTATAAGTTATTTTAGGTAATTTATAAGTTATATATTTATTTAATTATATAAATTTTATTTTATTATTATTTATAAAAAATTATAATTACCAAAAATTAATTAAATATATTTTATAATATTATTTATTTACATAAATATTTTTAGATATTTATAATTTAAAATTAGAATATAATTATATTAAAATTAATTTAATTATATTTAATAAAAAATATTTAAATTTATCTTATAAAGGGTATAGATTGTAAATTAATAGAAAAATAAAGATAGATTTGAAAAGAATTTGAAAAGATAGTAATTTATAAGTTATAAGTTATTTCTAGTAATTTATTAAATTAAAATTTATTTTTTAATAAATTAGTGTAAAAAATACCTTTAGAAGTTAAATTATAACATATTTGTTATGTGAAACAAAGCTTAGATCTTTATCTCTAAAAATGACAAAAAAAGAATTCAAATAAAAAATATAATATTAGAAAAAAAAGAAGCTAGGTTCAAATGAAAAAATACATTAGTTTCTTTAATATAATATTTATCTAATTTTATTTGATCCAATGCTCAAGGCCTAAATATTGATTTTGTTTGACAATTACCTAATTACATTAATAATTATCTAATTTAATTAATTTTTAACTAATAGTTAATTGTATTTACCAACTAATAATAATAGTTATTTGAATAAAGATATTCAATAAAATTAATTATTCGTTATTAGTTATTTACATATAAAATAATATATAAGGATATAAATATATTTTATAATTTATTTAAGTGTATTCTTTTATTTTAATCATATTTTAAATTTTATATATTATTTATAAAATTAAATCTTCTTCTAAAAATATATTATTGTAATTTAATATTTATTAAATTATTCTTCAACAAATAAATTACTAGAATCCATTATACTTGTTAAAAATTTAAAAAATAAATATATTTTGGTATTTGAATGTTATTTTATGTCAAGTTTTAACATACTATATATATCATAATAATTACATTATTTTCATATTAATATATATATCTTCATCATCATCACATTTTTTTAAAAAAATATGTAACTTGATAAAAAATAATTATACTATTTATAATATTTTTTATGTTAAATGATCCCTTATTATTTAAGTGATATTTTAAAAATTGGATCAAATAATGAATTGAAAAAATGATTGTATATGCATGCATTAATCTTATTAATTTTTACTTTAATGAAAAAATAATTTAAATTTATTAAATAATTATATAACATAATAATATTTATTTTATTATATAACTATAATTAATTAAAAAATTAGATGACTATTTATTTATAAATAACTATTATATTTTAATATATATTAAATTTATACACATAAAATTAAAAATGATCAATGAATTAATGGTTGAGCATTGGCTTGTACATTTGGTGGTTTAGGGTTTAATTTTTTACATTATATTTTAAATAAAATAATAAATATATATAACTATATAATTTAGAGGTAAGTTTATCTTTTTACACACTATTTATCAATCAATTAATTGAAAATGCTGAATTTTTAGCGTTATCAAAATGGATTAGCAAATCAAAATAATTATTTATTAAATACTTAAAATAACTATTTGATTTGATTAATTAATTAATTGCCTTCAAATTAACCAAAAGCTTACTAAATAGCTGGTTGGCAAATACCTCATCATCTTTAAAGTTTCTTTTTTCGACTGAAAATATTAATACACTCTATCCTAACTTCGTATTTATTCTTATTCTTCGTTGTTGGAAAATTCTTGTTAATTTAAGCATGGTCTATGTTAACCCTTTATGCATCATCCTTTCATTTTATTTTTGTTTTGCACAACCATAACACCATCACTTATTTAATTAGGAAGAAGAATTTATCACAATGTATATGGACTTGCATGTAAACGTCCTTCATTCATTTTTTGGAAAAGATTTATAACACTTAAAATAGTTATTTGACTTGATTAATCAACTAAATCCCTTCCAAATTAATCAAAAGCCTATTAAATAACTAATTGCCAAATATCTCATCATCTTTAAAGTTTTATCTTCCAACTAAAAATATCAATATATTCTATTCGAACTTCTTACTCATTCTTATTCTTCATTGCTGGAAAAATCCTGGTAATTTAAGTATGGCTCATGTTAACTCTTCATCCATCATCCTTTCATTTTATTTTTATTTTGCACAACCAAGACACCACCATTGATTTAATTAGGAAAAAGAATTTATCACAATGTATATAGACTTGCATGTAAATATCCTCGATCTTGTTAGAAAAGAGTTATAACACTTAAAATAGTTTTTTAACTTGATCAATCAACTAAATATCTCCAAATTAACCAAAAGTTTATTAAATACCTTATTGCTAAATACCTTGTCACCTTTAAAGTTTCATCTTTTGACTAAAAATATTGATACACCCTATTTTTACTTTTTATTCATTCTTATTCTTCTAGAAAATTCTTGGTAATTTAAGTATGGTCCATGTTTATCCTTCATCTGTCATTTTTTCCTTTTATTTTTATTTTGCACAACCATAGCACCACCACTTATTTAATTAGGAAGAAGAATTTATCACTATGTATATGGACTTCCGTGTAAATGTCCTCTATTTTGTTGGAAAAGATATATATTTCTTATAACTTTATTTTAAGCTATTACTGTTATAATCTTTTTATAAAAAATTCATGATACAAATTTTGTCAATATAATTATAACATTTTGTATTCACGTTTCTTCTATGTTGTTAATTAGACTTTATTAAGTGATTGGAAGAATGTAATAGATAAATCCCCTAAAGTAGTTTGTTACAACCTAGATGAAGCTAAATGACAATGGATCCACCTTTTGCCCCCAATAGTTAAATTGGTACTAGTAAGAGAGCGGTAGGTGTTAAGTAAAAAAATCTAGAGAGCATATTTTGTTCACCTAACCAATATTTATAAAAAAATGCCTTAACATGAAGGGATCAGTCTTTTCACATTAGTAAAAGGTCCTTAAAATGGTAATATGGTTTTTTTTCCCTTAATAAATCATTCTAAACTTCACAATCATATCTAGCTAGTAAAATGGTTAGCTCCAGCTACCATAACATTTGTTTTTGCTTGCTACAATTGAATGCAACCAACTTGGTCCAATTAGTAATGACATAAATCATTAATTATTATAAGCTTGTAACTAGTTCTTTATGGGTCGTTCTGCCTTTTTTTGGCTATCAAATAATGGATCGATTTGACTATTTGGATTACTCTAAAATAGTCGATCAACTAGTTTAATTGTCAATATTAATCAATTAGCCCCCTAAAACAATGTAACAAGGCTTGATCAAGCAATGTTATAATTGGACTTTCTTTTCTTATGTTCAAAGTTATTGGGTGACTGATTAGTATAGATTGATTGTTCATAAAATTATTTCAAAAATACTTGGAGCTATTGCTTTGTTATTTATAAAGTCATTTAAAGTGCATATGCTTAGATTATAGCAATAATAAGGATTTGTTAAGGATTTGTGCTAACAATCATGAAACGCCTTAATTATTATGTCTTTCATTAATTGTTATAAGATTAAAATTCAAAATTGTAATGGATTTTTATCCATTAGATCTATCAATGAACCAAATGATTGCTTTTTTGGAACCATTCGATTAAAATGGCGATCTAGGTGATAGGAACTTTAGGCTGTTAAATGTAGATGACTAACTAAAATCATAGCCCTTAGATCAAAATGATAGCCAATTGTGATTGTTCATCACCTTTCATATAAAGGAGTCTTTACCAGTTTATCACTTTTGGATCTTTTTTAAAATTTGTTAAAAAACTTGAGTTCTTTTTACCTTTCCTTTATCATCTTCCTTAGTTTAATCTATTATCATCATTGTTGGCACTCTTTTAAGAAAGAATGCCATTGAACTCAGTTTTTTATCATTTAAGGTATATTCTTTATTTAACTTTTTCTTATCTACCCCTTCTTTAATGTTTCTATCTTCATGAGGCACTAGTTTATTATTGCTATATATTTCTTACTATATTTATTATTGTGCATTGCTATGCTTGCTGAATCACTATTAAATAGTTAATTTGTTAGCTTTTGAATCATCTTTTTTTCCCCTAATTTTGTAAAATTTTGACTTAGCCATGTACTTTGTGTCACTTAGATTTTAATTTTCATACATTGATTTATTGTGTTTTGTATATGAATGTAGGTATATTTGTGCTAAATTCACTACCTTTTTTATTAGTTAACTTTTCTTATAAATATCACCATGCCTAAGAGATCATCAGATGAATTTATGGGATTAGGTGCTTCATTAGTTTTGAGATTCTATAAATAAGCTAAGATAACAACAAAATTAGTTGAAAAGATGATCGACCAAGCTATTATCATGGACCTTAGTATGACCAAGAGATTGTCATTCTTAGTGACTTATTAGAAACATTGATTGAGAGAGTCATAAACATTAATACATTTTTTTATAAAAGGTTAATTAATATGATTAATTTGCCTAATACATCCTCACACTCACAAGGACCAAATTAATATAATTTCATCGAAGAAAATTATGCAATACCTTATCTTTATTGTCTTATGCCTTATCAATCTTGAGATAAACAAATAAACGATTAAGTATGCTTTATAGAAAGGGGTTTGAACTGATCAAATTTGTTTAAGAAGATGCTAAGTCATGGTATGCTTTAATAAGATGGTTTAATGCAAAGAAAATGGCCAAATTGTACAAAAGTAATTGCCTTTCTCACACTCGATCAACTATTACCTATTTTGAATTGGCTAAAAAGGGCGAATGGGTCTGTAACTTCAATTTAAATCACTTTTTCATGTTTTATAGAGTAATTATAGAAAGGATTGGTGCTAAACCTCCATTTATAGCATCCCAACAATTTGTACTATGAAAACTAGATTTGGCCTTTTCATAAAAAATCTTCAATAGATAGTTAGTCTTGGTGTGCTTTGACTTTTTAATAGTCAGCTTAGGATTGAAGTCGATTGTAAATAGCTTTTCTTATTTCTTCAAAAAATGCTTTAAAAAATAATGGGTCATGGACATATATTAAACAAAGGGAGGATAGACATATCTTTATGAGTTAGATTAAATTATTATTGACAAAGTATAAAATATGATTGAGATTGATCCTTTAAATATCTTGAAAATGGGCTATATAAAAAGACCATGATAAGATAGGTCATCATAACCTTTTATCCTAGAAAACCTTTAATTGATCATTTTGTAATGTCATTAGATCTTCCTTAACCAAATCAATCCATTTAGTAGCTTTGCCAATCCAAAGGCAAGGATATAATAGAGGGATTATCTCAAAAATTAAAAAATAAAAAAAGAGACAAACCTTTCTATCAAACCAATTAACACATCTTAATAGAATTTATAATTTTTTTCTTATTGCTTCTTTGCAAGCAGATCATCCATTAACTATACTAATCTAATTAGCACTTTTTCGATATTCTCTCAAGAAGTTCCATGTCATAGTACCCATTTACCTAATGATCACAATATAAATAAGAATATTTTGAAAAAGGTTGTATTAGCTGGTTTGAAGCCACAAATTGATGGATCCCCTGATTATTATTTGAAAAGTTTATATGTAAAAAGGATAAATTACATTCCTTTTAAGGTTAATTAATATTTGTCTCTAAAAAAATGCTAAGAAATTAAAATAAAGGTGTGATGGAAAAGGCTTAAGCTATTTCTTTGCTCAAAATTATAACTAAAAATTAAGATGCAATGTAGTGATTTGATCACTTAAAAGAAAATCAAAGCCCTGAAATACTTTTACCAAGCACATAAGGATAATTAGATAAGGATTTCTCTTAGAGTAATTGTCTGAGCAAAAGGTCATTAATTTGAAGCAGTTGTATGACTAATTTATTAAACTAATGAATAATTTTCAATAGATTGTTGATCAAAAGTATAAGTTGGTTATGGAAAGAATGCAATCATCAACAATATAGAAAGTAAGTTGAGAAAGTCAAAGAAGTTGGTGGCCTCAATGAAGAAAGAGTCTAAATAAAAATAGAAAGAGATAAACTTGATAATAAGTTAGAGAGACAAGAGTAAAAAGGAGTCTAACATCTTAAAGAAAAGTAAAAATACAATTTATACAGATTACAATAAATGGGAGGAAATAGCTAGTCAAGCTTTTATTGAAAATGCTATTAAAATTTAAGCTAAAAGCTCTTAAAAAACAATATGATGAAGTGGTTAAAATGGTAGTGGAAGATAGCATAAAAGCATTCATGTTGGCTAAAGATGAAGTCAAGAGACTTTATCCTAAGTTGAATTATGATAAGATGAATATTCAAAAGGAAGCAATTGACCCACTTAAGAAGATGGATGAAGAAAAGATGACTGAAATAGAATATGAAGAAGAGGAAGAAGGAGTTAACCATTTAGAGATTAAGCAACCATTAGAGAGTGCAGTTGCTAGTGATCATCTTTAAGAGACAACAGAGGAAAGAAATGTAATCGAAAACAATTAGTTCGAAAATGAGAGGTAAGTTCAAAATGTGATTGAAGTTATTTAGATTGAAGAAGAAAACATATAAGTAGAGGTTAATAGGATAATGAGTGAATAAAGAGAAGGGTTAGAATGTATGTTATTTTAACTTTCTAATATTATTATTTATTTTGTATTTTGAACTTTCAATGTAATGAAACTTTAACTTTTAATGGAAAATTGGTATCAATTGCCTTTATTATTCTTATTATTAAATTCATATGAATTTTCTTAAGATAATTAACTTCTCTTTAACATTATCATTGGCAAATCACTTTCAAACAAGGTTATAAATTGTATGATGTTAGTCTAATTATGAAATTATAGTTTGTAAGAAGAATAAGAGCATATTATTTAAAAGAAGCATAAATTTTGACTAAGTTTTAAATATGGCAAACTAATCAACTTATTATGGTTAACTAATAAGTATTGAAAACTTATTATTGGGGTGATTGATAAAAATCGTAACTAAACTGATATGGTGGCTAGTGAATATTGAAGCTAATTCAATAGGTGACTTGATATTGTTAAGGTAATTGATAAGTATTAATGCCAAGATGATGGGCGATTGATGAGAATTGGGGCTAAGAAGATGGGCAAATGATAAAAATTAAAGCCAAAATGATAAGCGACTAATGAAAATTAAGGTTAGTTTTGATAGGTGACTAATAAGAATTAAAGCCAAAATGATGCAACTAATGAGAATTCAGGCCAAGTTTGAAAGGTGATTGATAAGAATTGGGCTAAGATGATAAGTGAAAAATGAAAATTAAGGCCAAGATGATAGGTAATTAATAAAAAACCAAGTCAAGTTTAATGGGTAATTAATGAGAATTGGGCTAAAATGATAGGTGATTAATGAAAATCAGAGCTAAGATGATGGTTAATTGATGAAAATTAGGGTTAAGTTTAAAGGGCAACCAATGAATATTAGAATTAAAATGATAGGCAACTAATAAGAATCAAGGCTAAGTTTGAACAATGAAAATCAAGACTAAAATAATAGGCAACCAATGAAAATCAAGGCTAATTTTATAATGCAATGTTAATGTAATATAATAGCAAATATTCAAAATTTAACACCATTAATTAATCAAAACTTCTACTTTATTTCTCCCTTTTTTGGGACATTATTGAATCATTCAAATCTTAATGCTACATAATTAGTCGATCTTTATTTAACAAATTACTCTACCAAAGTTACAAAATATTCCTTTAGATAGGTTACATTCTAGGTCTTCGACAACAATTTACCCTCTATTGTGGTTAACATATAAGAACCATTTATTATATTTTGTATTACCTTAAAGGTTTCTTCTAAACATGGTTTAACTTTCCATCTTATTTATCCTTTTTAGGCTTATTAGCTTTTTTAAATACTATTAAAGCTTATTCTAGGAATTCTTGCAATTTTATTCTCTTGTTGTGTTACCTAGCCGCCCTTTATTTATATGCAAAGGAATGCATAAAAGCTATTTCTTAGTCTTCACTAAGCAAATTTAAGCCTTCACTAATAAATTTATCATTCTTCTTTTCAAAAAATAACTCGATCTTTTCATGGGGTTCTCTTATTTCCATATAAATTAAAGCTTTATAACCATAAGTAAAATGAAATGATGTTTCATTGGTTACCTATTATGCAGTTATCCTCTAAGACCATAAAATGCTTGATAGCTTTTCCAGTCACTTATTCATTGATCTTTCTAATCTTTTCTTTAGCCCCTCTATAATATGATTAACCAATTTAGCTTGACCATTTATTTGAGTGTGTTTTACTAAAGTAAACCTTTGAGTAATGTAAAGATCCTTACAAAACTCTTTGAAGGATTCACTTATAAGCTGAGCTCTATTGTCACTAATTATTATCTTTGGTATGCTAAATTTGCAAACAACATATTTCCATGCAAATTTTGTGCATTCTTAATAGTCATAGTAGCTAATGGTTGGTTTTACTTTAATCTATCTAGTAAAATAGTCTATAGTTACTTTTAAAAATTTAAGTTGGCCTGCAGCTATAAGGAAGGCCTTAAAATATTAACATCTTATTGAGCAAAAAGTTATGGTGAGATAATTATTTTTTAATCTGTAAGCTGTGTTCAAGGAAATGTTGACATTTATTTGACATCGTTCGCACTTTTTAACCAATTCCAAAGCATCTTTCTTCATAATGGACTAGAAATATCCTAATTGAACCATTTTTATGCTAAAGAAGATCCCACTACTTGGCTACTGTAAATACCCTTATGTAACTCTTGCAAAATGTAACTAGCTTTATTTGGATGGAAACATCTTAACATTGGTAAAACAAAACTTTTTTTATATAACCAATCATTCTTAACAAAAAAATAGGTTGCTTTCTTCCTTAATTGCTCAAATTTGAGGTGATTTTCTAGAAACTCTTATTATTCTTAGAAGATTCTTATAAGGTTTATCTAAGGTAAAGATCAATTAACATTTACAATTTTTATTTCTTCTATTGATGGGAGAGCAAATGTTTCTTTCAATAACATTCAATTGTTAACTATTTCTCTGATAGTGGATAATTTTAATAAAGTGTCTACTCAATTGTTTTCATTTTAGGGGATTTGTTGTAATTTGAACTCTTTAAACCTTGCTATTAAAGCTTTCATCTTTTTAATATATGGTATTAAACAAGGAATTTTTATTTCATATGTGCCATTTATTGGGCTAACCATTGGTTGGAAATCACTTTTCATAAGGACTGTTTTTACCCTTATTTCTTTTGCCAATTTCAACCTTACAATCAAAGCTTTATATTCCTCTTAGTTATTTGTTGTTTTAAAATCATATTTCAATGCTTATTCGATAGTAACTTTGTCCAATCCTTCAAAAATTACTTTTGCCATGCTACCATTCTTATTAAAGGAGCCATCAATATATAAATTCTAGACAAATGGTTAATCTTCTTTTTCTTTAAAATATGTTAAAACTTAAGCTTTTGTCACTTTCATCAATTTAAAAATTAGACCATATTTAGTTAGTTCCATTGACCATGCAACCAACTAGCTAGCTATATCAAGTTTATGCAAGATCTATCTTATTGGTTATTTAGTTCTCACAATAATTTAATAAGATAGGAAATAAGGTTTCATTCTTCGGGATGCCATTATTAGGGTAAATTTCATTCACCTTTCCTGATATTTGAACAAAAACTATTCATTACCCTTTTATTTCAAATAATTTCAAAAATCACCTTCATCAACTAACAAACTCTAACTCTAACTCCTTTTGAGATAATTTTTTTAATCAAATTTGCCCTTTGTGTAAAAGGTAAACTATTAAAATACAATTTATTTATGTAAACATTTTTTAATATTTTATAAATTTATTTGAACTAAGTAATTATTAATAACAAATATAATCTATTATAATATTTTTGATTATGTAAATATGTTATAATTCATTTTAATGTTTTTATGTATATACCGAATATCACCTAGTTAAAATTAATAATTTTAAAAAATCTCTATAATATGTAATTTATTTAATAAGTTTAAATTTAATCTGTTATCATTGTAAAATATTTTACACTATCAATAAATGAAAAGAAAATACATCATTAAAAAATAATTTTAATTGAGAATTTTTAATAGTAATAAATAAGTTCTAAATTGACATAGCAACACTTAATGGATAATAGTGTAAAACTAATTTATATTGACAATGGATCAAATTTATATTCTTATTCAATTCGTTGACATAATCAATTAAATATTATCTTAATTCTTTAACATAATCAAGTTTATTGTCATCCAAATCCTTTTGTCCCATTAAACTAATAAATTAATGTCAATTATAATGATATAGTGATATTTAATGTTAATTTAAGGGTTTTTTCCCATTATATTTTATGTTCAAACCCAATATTTTATGTATAAGTCAAGTAACATGCCACGCCTTTTAATACAAAAAAAATAATGTTAATTATAAGTTGTAAAATTAATTACAAGGAAACTCAATATTTCTAACAATAATATACTTTTCTATTTTTTATTAACTTTATACTTCAGTAGTTGGTAACTCTAAATTCAAAATAAAAATTTCATAATAATAAAAAAGTATTATTTCATTTTTATTCATATTTCATTACAATTACAAGTTAAATATAAATTCATTCCAATTAAATGTATGATAATTTTTTGTAAATATGTTCAAATTATCTAATAATTAGATAGTTAAACTAAAATAATTATAAAATTGTTTGCCCTGATTAGTCAAGTGATATAAATGAAAAATACTAATTTTTACAAATTAATTTTTTATAAACATTACTTAAAATTACAAATAAGATAAATAACATTTCCAAAGCAGCAATTTGTAATAGCACCTTCATAGCATAATGGTCATTAATGTTGCCTTAGAGACTTTACTCTCCTTTATGTTTAGGATTCAAATCTAAGACTTTACATATGTGCATTAAGTAAATTATTACTCCTATTATTAAAAAATAATTCATAGAAATTAGTATCTTTCATTTATTTGACTTGACTAATTAGGGAATGTAATTTTATAATTATTTTAGTTTAATTGACTAATTATTAGATCATTTAAACATATTTATAAGTAAATATCATACATTTAATTGGAATGAATTTATATTTAACTTGTAATTGTAATGAAATATAAATAAAAATGAAACAATACCTTTTTGTGTTGTTATGAAATTTTTGTTTTGAATTTAGAGTTATCAAACATGTTGAAGTGTTGGCATCCACTCATTTGTTGTTATGATAATAAAAAATTATTTAAATTTATTTGTTATTGTTAGAAAATTTTAATTACTATTGCTCTTTTTGATGATATATCTTTTTTCCATCTATTGAGAGTAAAAAATATGTTATAATAATAATGGATCAATTTTAAAACTATTAAATAAATTATATATTATAGAGAGTTTTTAATAGTATTTATTTTAACTAGGTGATACCAGGTATATACATAAAAATGTTATAATAGATTATCTTTTTTATTGATAATTACTTAGTTGAAATAAATTTATAGAACATTAACAAATGTTTACACAAATAAATTGTATTATTATAGTTTGCCCTTTACACAAAGGGCAAATTTGGTTAAAAAGGAAAATAATCTCACGCGGAGCAGGAGTTTACTAGCAGGTGAGGGAGTTCTGTGAAATTATTTAAAATACAAGCTAAGTAAATGATTTTTATCCAAATTTCAAAGAAAGTGAATGAAATTTATCCTTATCTCTAATGTATCAAAAACTTCCTTCTATTATCTTTCCATCTAAAATCCCAACCACAGATGCGCGTAACAAGCACATGCTACCACATTCTCCCTCTATCATCGGTCAAAGCCACACTCCTTAACACCCAAACGCAGGTTTCCGACATTTTGGATGAAATACTGAATGCTATCAACTCATTTTTAAATTTATTTATTTTTTTATATTTTGGATGAATGCAATTGTTTGAATGATATTAATTAGTTTGCCACCAACATTTTTGTATGAATGCATCTGCGTTTTGCAGAAAATTTAGCATATTATTTAGTAAGCGGTTGAAAGCTTCTTCATATACCAGATCAGGCGGAGGGAATTTTGAATTTTGAATGTTGCATTATTTATGCAGAAAATTTTCAAAGATGATTGTTATGATACGGACGCTTGAAAATTTCAATATATTTATTGACTTTAGAGCCAATATCCTTTAATAGTATTTTCATGAATCACAGGCAAAGTTAGGTAACTCAACAGAAGTTTAACCAATTTCTGCACTCTGCAATAAATCAATTAGTATCGAGACACACCTTAGCTGCCTCAATTTTTGGACTGTTGTGTTTGGATGTTAAGCTTCTGTTTGGAACCAGAGAAATGAGGGGCGAAAGAAGTGGGAAGAAAGAAGTTGGGGTTTGAATGTGGAATTTCTCCCGTTTGGAACGGGGGAGGGAAGTGGGAAAAGAAAGAAATGTTGCTGCAGATAGGACAGTGGGCCCCGCCAATTTCACTGTGCAAAGTTCTCTTCCAAAGTGGAGAGAATTGAAGAGAAGTTCGGACCGTTCCATAAAATTTCCAGCAGCTACCCCTCTTGTCTCTTTCACTATTTTCACTGCCGCAGTCCATCGTTGCCGGCGTTCCGTTCGACAAAATCTCCGCCTGCTTGTCTTCGGATTCCAGCCTCCCCTTCGAGCAACCGCAGCTAACAGGCGTGTAACCGACTTGCAGCAGCTACCAGCGTGTAACAACTCTTGCAGCCTCCCCTCCAGACGACGTTAGATCTGGCTTGCAGCAGCTACCAGCGTCTCTTGAAGAAGCAGCAACGGAGCCACTGACGGTCGGAGGCGCTGAAAGGGAGGGACGTCTTGGGTAAGGTCACTGTACACGCTGTCGGATCTGGGTAAAAATGTGGCGTTTCTGCTTGTTTTGGTTGTGGGTTGCAGGTGGAGAAGATGCTGAACGCTGATGGACTCCTCTCCGGTTCCGTCGCAAGTCTGACGGTGGCCGGTGCTCCTGTGATGCTGCTGTCCGGTTCCCACGGTCCAACCCAGTTCAAATGTCAACCCGACCCAGATTCCAGTCAAACCGACCCATCCCCTTTTTTTCCTGTTGTATTTGTAGCCTAAAATTCAATTTTTTTTAAAGAAATGTGGAGATTCTTCTTGACAACATTGTGTCCGTTCCATATATGTTTCAGGGGGAAAAATTCAATATATAGATGTGTATGAAATTTATTTTGAAATTTTGAAAAGGAAAATTATATAAATAAATATAATATGAATGCTGCAGTTCACTTGGGAAGTTATTTTTCTGATTCAGTTGTTTATTAATAATGACATTGAAATTTAGAAACATAAATATGTAAACAATTCAAGTGATATTAAAAATGTATAGTATGTCTAATTATTGATAAAAACACAATTGCAAGATTGTGCTTTCAATTGGAAAACAAAATGATTAAAATATTTAGTTTCAAGAGAATAACTATAGAATTTGGCATTCCTTTGTTTTGATATCATATGTTACTCTTGATAATAGGTATTGTACTCGAGGCATTTTCTCATTTTAGACACTCTCAAAGGACTCGTATATACGCAACTAAAGAAGTCAAGATCTTAATCCCTGCTTAAGCCCAAAGGTATGTTTCTACTAACTTTATAAATCTCATTGCATATACTTGTGGATGCGAAATTCTCTTCTTCTTTTTTTCAAATTAGGTAAATAGTATTTAAGTAGTGCATACACATTGAAGCTGATATATGTGGTTACATTTGTTTACAACTTATGGTTTGTAATTTTTATTAGTTAGAATTTAGAGGTATTTCAGAAGTGACTATGGAGGATAATGTGGATGAATTATATGAAGAACAGTTGGAATTAGATGGATTGGAATTAGACGAGTCGCCTATTATTGAAATGATGAAGGAATGGGACAGATTGTGTCAGATGTGTGTGGTTCAACTTGTATGTTATATTGGTTATTTTATGTACCTACTGGAGTTGCAAGCCAATATTGTACCTGGAGGTATTGGTGGAGTCAGGGAAGTAAGGGATCAGATGCGGTAACAACTCTTGCAGAACTTCCTACATTTAGAAAAAAGTTATGACGTACTACGCATGCGTCCTCCCATTTTCCTGCGATTATGTGAAAAGATCAGATCAACGGGTAGAGTAAGGGATTCCACTTATTCGACTGTGGAGGAACAAGTAGCTAAGTTCTTGTATATCCTAGCACATAATGTAAAAAACAGAACTATGTCATTTTTCTTCCATCGGTCGGGAGAGACAGTTAGCCGTCACTTTCATAACATTCTACGGACTATCGTATCTCTCGGGGATGAGTATCTTGTGCAGCCTTCTGGATCAGAGGTTCCTACACAAATACTCAACAACAGTAGATTTTATCCTTATTTCAAGGTAATATATTTTCATTTTTGTATGACACTACTAATAGTTGGATTGTTGTTCTTTATTTATCATGTTGTGTAAATATACTAAAAGGAAATTATTTACAGGATTGTGTTGGAGCTTTGGATGGAACACATATACGAGTCAAAGTTCCCAGGAAGGATGCTCCCCACTTTCGAGGAAAAAAGGACTACCCCACACAGAATGTGTTAGCAGTGTGTTCTTTTGATTTGAAGTTCACATATGTGTTATCTGGTTGGGAGGGAACTGCATCTGACTCCAGGGTCCTAAAACATGCTTTAGCTAAGAGAGGAGATAAATTGCGTATTCCAAGAGGTAAGTATCAATTTTGTTATGCCTTGCACAATAATAGGTCAACACCATAAAAATTAATATGTTTGTCTTTATGGTTATGTAGTCTGACGTTTATTTGTATCATTGTTGTGAAATAGGTAAATTCTACTTAGGAGATATAGGATTTCCTTTAAAAGGAGGCGTTCTTACACCCTACAGAGGAGTGCAATATCATTTGAAGGAGTACACTACCCGTGGACCTCAAAATGCAAAGGAATTATATAACCATCGGCATGCATCGTTGAGAAATGTAATCGAAAGGGCTTTTGGGGTGTTAAAAAAGAGATTTCCAATAATTGCTACGGGCACGGAACCACATTACTCCTTCAGGACCATGACGGACATTACTATTGCATGTTGTATATTGCATAACTTTCTGATGGATGTTGATCCCGATCCACGATTGATAGATAAGGTTGATCGTGAGCTCCTAGAAAGGAATGTAGAAGATATAGGAGATCATGAATCCAGGACCACAGAGGAAGACTATAGGCATGGGTTTATCACGAGAGAAAACCTAGCAACCCATATGTGGAGTGATTATCAGCAGAGCTTGTCATAGTTTTTGTCATTTATGCAATAACTCTTTGTACATTATCTCATGATGCTTATGAATCCTGCACTATTGATGTGACTGAGAACTATATTTAGAGTCTTATATGTATGATTTGGATTTAGCAGATTGTTGCACTTCCCTTTTGTAGCACGAATTGAATATCTACTGTTGAGGAGGTGATTGTGCATAGAACCTCCTTCTGAATTGCACATAATTTAAACAATTTATATCTGAGAAGTTTGTGACCAATTACATGTACCATTCATGATATAATCCTTTTCCATCCTTTATACTGTCACCCCTTATTGGGTTGTGTATTTCATTGCAGATTTTACCATGTCGAAAAATAAAAAGTTTGATAGTAGGGGAGATGGATCTTCTAGGGACTTACTACGTTGGACGCCAAATATGGATGCTATATTGTTGGATTTATTACTCGAGGAGGTGCAAAAAGGCAATCGACTAGATGGCACATTTACATCTATGGCTTATGCTAGCGTGGTGGCACAGCTTAAGCAGACTATAGGTCCATTCTTTCAAAAGCAACACATCAAGAATCGATTGAAGACATTGAAGGAAAACTTCAATGAATGTTATGATCTGTTCCATAGATGGAGTGGGATTGGCTGGAACCCATCCACACACATGTTCGAGGCGGAACCAGAAGTGTGGAGTGGGATATGTCAGGTAAAGATAGAATAACTCATGCACTATACATAGATGTAATACTTAGTTCATTTCTTAGTATGGATTACACCAAAATATGATATATGATGATGTGATTGTGTGTGTTATTGCAGGATAAACCTGAGGCCAATAGATGGAAGCGTTCACCAATACATAACTATGACAAGCTATTGGAGCTATTCGGAAGAGACAGGGCCACAGGATCATATGCTGAGAGTGCAGCAGATAAGCTGAGAAGATGGGATAAAGAGAGGTTGGACCTGAATGATAGCTTTGAGCACATGTCAGATTCTGATATTAATTGGGGAAATGATACTCCTAACTACACTAGCCATTTTGACTCATTTAGTCTTGAATGTGCTCCCTCAAACCACTCTCAAGAGTATCCTAACTCAAATCAATCCCAAGGAACATCATCATCAAAAGGATCAAAGCGGAAAGCGCTCACAGTTAATTTAATTGAGAAAGGTTATGAGAAGTTAAATATGGGGATCAACAACTTAACTGATGTTATGAGAGATGCGACAGAAAAGCATGTAGAAATAGCCGAAAAGAAAGCTCGGATAGCAGAAAGATAACTTTCCATCATGGAAAGCAGTAGACCTCGCCACTATACTGAAGCAGAAGTCTGGACAGAGCTGGAGAAAATAGGAGTACCTAAAGAATATCAGTTGAAGTGTTATAGCTTCCTTTGTGAAAATGAGAGGGCCAAGAAGTAGTTTTTTGGGGTACCGCCCTACTTAAAATTACAGGTGCTATATCAGCTTATGGCCAGTGCAGGACTTGGTTGACCTACCAGTTTAGGTACACATTGATGCATTCTCTCAACTAATCTTTTTAAAGTTATCAGATGGTATCTTAATGTAAAGAATGACATTGACCTTATTGTATTTTTTGTCCTTGCATAAGCAGAGAGTCTAATTAAAACTTTGTTTTGACAGTATGTGCTGAGTATCTTGTTATGTCTATATCTTTACACATATATAACGATATTGTAGAATAATTGTAAAGTTGCAATGCGATTTATAATAATTATTTGAATTGATGCACAGGTAATGAGGAGAGCAGACATACTTGTTGCCACAGCTGTGACGTAGTGTCAAGTTGATTGGGCAAACCATTTGGAAGGGAGAAGTTGTTTTGATATCATTTGCTTTGTATGATAATAAATCTTGTATTAATCGACCAAAGTGAACCTATGATGTTTATGTTTTGTATGTGAACATGAGGTCCTGAATCATCATTTGGACATTTATGAGATACAATTAAGCTATTATGTATAACATGCAGGACTTATGAACCATGTTGGTAGTTAGATAATAGATATTAATGATGAAACTACGTGGACCCCACATAAATAGATTTATCTTATTCTCTTAAAAAATTAATTTTTTTTTTCAATATATATCCACCAACAGTTATTATAAATTCCAAATTTATAAGGAAAATTATATAATTATAAAAAATTAATTATTACTACATCTTATTTTTAATTTATTTTAAATGAAAAATTTTCTTATATAGGTATTAAAGGAGTAAATAATAATTATTTGAGATAGTTTTAAAAGAATAGGATTAATTTAAAAAATTATATAAATTTTTAAATAAGTATACAAATTTTTTTATAGTTACTTGAATATGTATTTGTATTTGATTTTTGATATTTAGATTAAGATATTTTATTAAAATTGAACTTATTATTAATTTGTCATTTGTTTATAACTATTAAATTAAAATCTGTTAATTATTAGATTTATTGTTAATATGGTATTTAATTTAATAATTAAAATTATATTTTTTAAGAATACAAAATTTAAAATATACATTTGAGTTCATATATTATGTAAGGGTACAAAAGTCATTTTACAGAAATACAACTTCTTTCTCTCCTAACTTCTTCTTTTCCAAACAAAAGAAATCACTTCTCTCCTAATTTCTTTCTCTTCTAACTTCTCCCTTTCCAAACAACACAAAAGAAATACTTCTTTCCTCCCACTTCTCTCTCCCCCAACTTCTTTCTCTCCTAACTTCTTTCTCCTTCCACTTCTTCCCCATCCAAACAAAGGCTAAAGGAGCGCGGCTTCGAAGAAGGGGGCATGCGTTGGCATGTGCTTGTCACGTGCATTTGCTATTAGGGTTTTGAATGAAAAGATAACCGAGAGGATATTTTTGCACATTAAATTACAGAGTTTGAATATTTAACTTCATTTTCTGAAAAAAAAAAAGGTTGTTTTCTCTACATGGCGCATAATATAGGGGTTATGTATAATTTAACCTTTTAAATTTCATCTTTTCCAGCTACGTTAATACCACTAAATTTGTAAAAGGCTAGGGGTGTGTTTGTTTAAATAGAAAATAAAATCTTTTGGAAAGTATTTGCTTAAATAATGTATTTTAAAAAAATTAACTGAATTTTTATTATTTGGACAACGTTAAGAGATTTCTTTCATTTGTTTGGCATATAAAGATAAACTATTTTCCTTTATTAAAAAATAAATTTGTACATATAAATTTCATTTTTATTAAGCCATAAATAGTCATATTATTATTAAAATGTTTTCAAGATTGGAGTTAGCAAATCTTTAATAGTCTAAATCAAAAGTTAAATATAGTTGATACTTTAATAATACGATAGTATCTAATATTACTTTTAAGATTTTATTTTTTATTATATTTAGAGTTGAAATTCAAAATCACACATGTATATATTAAGTAGATTATTCTTGTCATTAAATTCATTTTATATTAAAAATAAAATTCAAAGAAGGATATTAATTTTTTCTCACTTGCATCCTTTAGAGTTAAAATTCAAAAGTTAAATATTGTTGGCACTTTAATATTACTTTTAAGACATTATTTTTTATTATATTTAGAGTTGAAATTCAAAATCACACATGTATATATTAAGTAGATTATTCTTGTCTTTAAATTCATTTTATATTAAAAATAAAATTCAAAGAAGAATATTAATTTTTTTTCACTTGCATCCTTTAGAGTTAAAATTCAAAAGTGAAATATAGTTGGTACTTTAATAATACAATAGTATCTAATATTACTTTTAAGATTTTATTTTTTATTATATTTAGAGTTAAAATTCAAAATCATACATGTGTATATTTAGTAGATTATTCTTGTCATTAAATTCATTTTATATTAAAAATAAAATTCAAAGAAGAATATTAATTTTTTTTCATCCGCATCCTTTCTTTATAAAATTAATTTATACTCATATTTTATAAAATTAATTGATATTGATGGTAAAAAAACTGATAATCAAATTTGTGAATTCTCTTGACTAAATCTTCTAACAGTGGAATTCCCCCTTTCGTACTTCAAGGTTTGTCTCCTTTTGATGAAGAAAAAATTTCTATTTCGTTAACAATGAAGAGCACAAACTCCACAAAGGTTTCCGTACAAGTTAGGGTGAACTGAATCAGGTGAAAAGTCGCCCGATCAGGTTAAACAAGCAATTAACATTTTGGCACACTGGGCGATATAGACTGAACGTTGGGTACTGCATACGATCGCTTGCTCAAAGTTTTAAATTGTTATTAGGATTTTGTTATAATTAATAAAATTATAAAAATATATAAAAAAATTATTGTAGTGAAAATTATAAAAAATTGTAGATCTAACACAGTTAGTAATTGCAATTTAAATCCTCGACCTAACTGTTAAATCACAAATTTAAGTAGTCAAGCCTCCCTTGTAATACTTGCATGTCAACTAAAGGGCCTCCCACTAACAGGAGTCTCCTCCTCGCTCCTGTTATGTAACGAGTTCTCAATTTTCCCAGATTTTTGAAGGTATTTTTTTAAAATAAATAAAATTTTTATCCATGTCATAATCCCTCTAGAAATTGTGTTATTTTCGCAAGGCATGCCCCAATAACCCTAATAAGTGGAAAGAAATTAAGCTTTCAACATAAGCCTTAGTATCAGTAAATCTTGAAATCCGATTGCTCTGCATATCTTCCATGATCACCACTTGGGAAAATTTTCTAATTCCACCGCAACGTTCGCATTATATTTCGATAAATCGTGGTTTTTGAGATCATAATTTGATTAAATGATTCCTAAAATAAAAATATAAATATTTGTAAAAAAAGTGAGCTTAAATTTGTTGTAATATCAGTTTAAAATAGTATATATATCAACAAATATCAAAGTGATATATAATTAAAAATCTCATAATATTTGAGAATTTTTACCAAATTTTAATAATATGATAATAAATAAGTAAGTGATAATATGAAATTAATTTATATTTATTGAATTAAATTTAAATTTAAAAAATTAATAGAAAATGATATAAAAAATCTAATATCAAAATAGGATTATTTTTTTTTAATTTTAAGAGTGCTAATTTACTTAATATTCATATATAAAATAAGAAATTTGAATCTCACCATGTAAAAAGATAAAATTCTTGGAATATTAATAGATATTGCTGTACCCAACCAGAATTAGAAATTTTTAAATCTTAAGTTATCATACCTCTTTCTTTGGCGCTCACTCCCGCACCTGCTTCAAGGGATAGTTAAATACCTACCATTCCTGCATAAACAAGGCTCTCGATTCAGTCGAAATTATACGCTCTCGATTTGTTTTCCTCAAATTAAAAACCGTTTTCAGTACAACGTTGTAGATATGTACGTATATTGGATATATCACCGTAGACAGACACCATATCCATGAGAAGTAACTAAGAACGGTCGCTCAATGGCGCTGCTCATTCTTGAAAATGACATTTACTTAACAGTAAGCCCAAGGATCGATGAGCAGCGGAACGCCCAGAACACCCAAACGGAGGACCTTATGCTGTCAAAGAACAACAGTCTGACCCACCTAAACACCCAAAACCACCGGTCAAAGTCAACCTACCACTGTCAGATCACAAGCATATATCTACCCATCCTCGTAGTTCTCGCTAGGGCTTCTCTTCTCTCTTTCTCCCTTTTTCTCTCTCTTTACATCCTCTATCCATATATCCTATATTCTATTGTTTGTGCATTTTGTTTCCCCTTTAAGTTTGTGTGCGATAGACATCCACGCTGAGAGGAAGAGAAGCAATACCAAAACGATGAGAAGACCGTGCTGTGACAAAGAAGGCACCAACAAGGGTGCATGGTCCAAGCAAGAGGACCAAAAGCTCATTGATTACATCAGGATTCATGGTGAAGGCTGCTGGCGTTCCCTTCCCAAGGCTGCAGGTAATTGCCTTCAAATGTTGGATTCAAAAACCTGACTTCGTTTACAAGAATCAAATGTGAAATCTGTATCAATGATGATTAACTCAATTGATTAAATTGAATCATGACAATTGAAAAAAAAAAAAATCCTTGAATTCCACCAATCATGTTACGTCCTACCTTTGTGGTAGATTAAGGTGTTTTGACGGAAAAAATGGTTCTTAAAAATATAATTATGAAATATTAAAACAATTAAAAATATTTAATTAAAGGTAAATATAATTGTGGATGAAAAATTATATTTTTTATTTTGAAAAAAAGTTAAGAGGATGTTACTTTTTTTATTATTATAGTACTAAGTATTATAATTTTTTAATTAACATACATATATATATATATATATATATATATTAAACATGTTACTCTTTTACTTATATATAAGTAAATAAATTTTTTTATAAAAAAATACTTTTCAATAAAAAAAGGGGCAAAGTTATCAAGATTTCCAGCCTAGTACCATTTTACATCCTTCCCTAGCCATTTGAGCTACATTTCCAGCCTAGTTGATTTGCTAATTGATTTGACGTGGGTATCAGGTTTGCATCGTTGTGGAAAAAGCTGTAGACTGAGATGGATAAACTACTTAAGACCAGACATTAAGCGCGGGAATTTTGCCCAAGATGAAGAAGACCTCATCATCAAACTCCATGCTCTCCTTGGCAACCGGTATTTTACCTCTTCATTCTTCACTTTGGCAATGTCATTTTTCTTACTACCGTCTCAATCATCTGAGGTGGTCTCACTGTGTATTTTTAACTAGTTGGTTTAATTGGTTGAGATTTGTGTTCTTTATTCCAATTTCAACCAATTCTGAAAATACTTAACTTCAGGTTGAATTTTTTACAACTTTTTTAACGATATAATTTTGCACCTACATCTGACAGAGAAGTTGTAATTAACATGAAAAATAATTTCTAGGTGGTCGCTGATAGCTGGAAGGTTGCCGGGACGCACCGACAACGAGGTGAAGAACTATTGGAATTCTCACATCAGAAGAAAGCTAATAAAGATGGGGATTGATCCAAACAACCATAAACTGCACCAAAGCTTTCCTCGCCCTCAGGTGCAGCCTGCTTCAGGAGGAGCATCGTCGACTGGGTCTATGAACAGAGATCATAACAAAATTAAAGTCTTCAAATCCAATACTGATAGGGTTTCAGACGGTGAGAGTTGTCTTGAAGAAGAAACAATGGGTTCATCACGCTTGAATCTTGATCTCACTATTGCTTTCCCAGATTCTCATAGACTTGCTCTTGTTGAGGACAAACCAAAACCTAATTCTGAGTCCAACAACTCTAAGGAAATGGATAGTGAAGCGGCTCCCACTCTTCATCTGTTTAGATGACTGGACTCATTTGTACATAAAGCAGTGCGCCACCCTAGGGATTCAACTAAATTTATATATTTAGATCTTTATTAATTGACGTTCCTGTATGGACAATAATTAGCTAAACAGAGAATTCAAATTAAGAGAAGTGTCTCTCGTGATTGGCTGAAGAATTGTACCATTAATTATCGTCATTCCACTGTATTTTGTAATTAACCAAATTGGAGGCAGTGTAAGAGATGATATTTCATCATGTCTATGAATGGTATTATTATAACTCGTTAATTTCTTGTAACTTGTACCGGAGGGCCTAAATGCAGTCCAATTTTTTTTTTAAATGATAGTAGGAATGATTAATCAATTAAATTTATATGAAAAAAAAATTGAGATTGAACTCAAAATATAATTGAGTATTAAAATCTTTCAATGAATATTAAGTATCATTTGAGCTAAATACTTATTATTAATTTCTGCGAATCAGGCTTGATTCTATTTTTGGCCGGTTATTTCGTAAAGAAGAAAAAATATGTATATTTATTTATCTTTGCAACATGACTTTAAATTGGGTCTAAGCCAATAGTTGTGTGTCAGTATTAATGATCTAGGTAATTTGGATAAATTCGAAAGGAATTCTTGTGTGCACCATATCATACATACAATTAATTAATAATGTCAAAATTTTAGTTTTTCCTCTCAACTATTAGTTTAGACATTTTTCTATCCTTCCTCCTAAGTTAAAAATTGTGAGCAAATATACATACACTATGCGAGATTTTTTTTTCCTCAAAAATCACTTCTGATTTTGTAGAGAATTCATAAATCCTGATTTTTTGTCAGCTTTAGTGAATTAGCTGATCGGACAGGCTACGTACATAAGAAGCAAATGTTAGATGTACACATTTCTACCAAAAAAAATGTTAGATGTAAATAATAAATGGATAAGGTCCATCAAGTACGTTTTGATTTGTAAGTCCCAATATTAGTAAGTAGATTTGAATGATTTTAAAAGGCAAATATCTTGACCTCCTATTGGCTTTAGTGGGCTTCAAGATGATATTTGATATAATTTAGAAGACCAATCAAAAGTATACACTTGGAGTAGTAGTTTGAGGAAATCTTGTTGGATGAACTCATTATCTATAACTTTGAGTTGTCACACTTTTGGTGTGTGACCTCAATAGAAATTAGGCATGGGTAATTAAGTTCTTCTGTATATTTAATTTATTTATACATTGAATACCTAATGATTTATATTGAATATTATATTTTTAAAGAAAAAAGTGTTCAAACCAATAACTCATATTTTGTCAATAAAATCAATTTATTTATAAATTAAATTTTATTTAATGCATGTCAGAATTGGTAGGATAATTATGCTATGATGTGATAAGTCATTTCAAGATTGAATATCTTAGTTGAATTGTGAGAATCCAATAATTTCATGATTGAAAGGCCTGCTAGAGATATATTTTCTTCATTTCTTTTTAAGTATGACTTAAGGTTAATGTATAAGGATCAAGAAAGGTAATAAATAATCTTAATTTTATAAGAGATAAGTTTTAATTTATTAATATATTTTTTATGAAAATTCAATTGATAAATAAATTTATTTAGTATTTATTCAGATAATTGTAGTAATGTTTGTAATAAATAAATAAATATAATCATAATTTCACAAAATAATGGATAAATAAAAATAAAACCTTTTTCTTTTAAAATAATACTTGCCCCTTGTTTGGCAATATTAAAAATAAGATTTCATTTTATTTTCAAATGAATTCTTTTAAAAAATAGTATTTGGCTTTAAATATAAAAGGAATTAATTTCATTTCATTTCATTTACAATTCCTATTTTAATTACATTTATCCCATTATAAAATCCATCTAATTTAGTAAGGATTTCTCTAGAATTCATTTTATTTTACTAAAAAAATATTTTATATGAAAGTTTTACTCTCTTTCTAGAATTATATTTATCATAATATCATCAAAATTTACTTTTTAATTAAATTTCATATTTTTCAATGGATTTCAAATAAAATAATTGATTTATAAATGAATTGAAATTATTATTTTTGATAAAATATCCAAACAATAAAGTTCATTTATAAATGAATTAAAATTATTTCAATTGAAATGAAATGAAATCAATTCTAAAAAAATTACATGTCAAATGAAGCATTAAAGTAAAATGAAGGAGAGTACCTCAGACCATTCAGGTGGAGCTGATTAGATTTGTGTGGTTTGGTTATTTTGGGCATTACTGATAACCAGCATAGTACCACCAGCCTTTCCACTTTTTCTCTTCTTTTGCTTACTGCTTTAATGCATATCCAACATTGGTGCAAACAGAAATCTCTTCTCACTCTACCAAAAGAAGGGGCCAAACAAAAAAAGAAAAAAGGAAGAAGAAAGAAATCTCTTCTCAGGGTTTTTTTTTTTTATAAAAAAAAGAAAGAAAAAAAGGGTTAGATTGGAATAGATAGCTCAAATAATGATAAGATGTCGGTAGTTATATTCCTATTAAATGCCAAACTACACTGTACCATACAAAACACATCTGTCAGTGCCTTATAAGTTGTGGCTTAAGATTTCATGGGAACAGCAAGTGGCGTACGTATGCTATCCACTTCCTTCGGTTGCTACGAAGAAGTCATGGATTGCGTAAAGCTGAACGTTTGTTCTGCCAGATGGTTGGGACTAGTTGGTGCTATCTCCAATATCCTAAACCAGCCAATGCCATTTGGAGTGCGGTGGTTGTGAGCTACTCCAGAACCCCACTGCTTGTCAATTTAACTCAGCATTGTAATTGTAGTTTCAAACTGTAGTTCCGATCATAATACAATTGACAAAATTACAATTACAAATAAATATTTTTATTCAATAAAAATGAAAGCATCGCTGTACAAATTGAAAAAAAATTGTGTTTGTAGGGTGATTCTCATCAACAATATTGTTATTAACAATATATGTATTGGTCGAATTTTTAGAACCTTGATTGCAACTGCAACCGGTAAGGCGCCGGTGGGGGGAACATTTGCATCGATTAGGGCTGATTTTTTACAAACTAAACACGTGTGCTGACGTAGTTAACAGTGTTTGGCAGCGTATGGCGCCTCCTCTCAAGCAGAAAGTTGTCTGATGATAATGTTTGAACTACTCCCTACATACGAGTCTTCCTACGTATGACTGTTCGAGGATAACATTATCAATTAAAAAGATGTGCAAAATTTAAATAAAACTTTTGTCTGAATTGATGAACCCCAAAAGCAATCATTTTTCTCCGAACTGAATTAACTTGTCAGCAAGGTGCAAATTCTAGAACATGTTTTATTACGTAGCAAAAGCTTGGCCAAAGTGATAAAACGATGGGTTTCAGTTTCAGCTGCCACATAAATTATATTTTCATAGTTACCACTATTAAGTTATCCTGCAAAGGCACATGCTAAGGCAATTAACACTCAATATGCATGCATGGCAAGGAAGGGAGGGGCGGTTGGGACGTTTAATTGTTTGGTTGTAGCTAGATTAATGGGCTTTCAAATATGAAACTGCCCTACGCATGTCTTCCATGTGCAACCCAAGTGGTGTAGTTGCGGAAAAATTGCTGTCTATTCTAGTTATAACAAATGTCATATTTAATAAATAAAAAATAATTATTAATTTTTATAATTTATAATATTTTAAAAATTATAAATGACAATTTTAATGAGTATGAATTTCACATAATTGATAAATAAATAATAAATTTAATAATTATTTTTTATTTATTGAATATAACTAAAAACCTGTGTGATAATCAAAGTATATATGAATTTCTCGGGGTTGTCATAGAAAGTGCTTGAGATATTTCTATTCTCTTAATCGCCGTGTTTTCTTCGTTTTGTTCCGATTTATCGTTGCAATTTTCTGTAAATGATATTTTGTTTGGTGGATGTGGTCGCTATAAAGCTATTCTTGGAACTCAACTACTAGTCATTAAGGACTCTGTTGCCATCTCCAATTGTGAAATTTTCTTATATGCATTTATAATAATTATATTTAGTCATATCCAGTAAATATAAGATAATTATTAATTTTTATAATTTTTTGTATTTTTAAATTACAAGATTAAATTTTTAATATATATGAATCTTACAAAATTAAAAATCAGATAATAAAATTGATAATTGTATATCTTTTATTTTTTAAGAGTATTCCTATTCTATCCAATAAAATGAGCCAAAGAAGCGGCTCCAAAGCATTCGAGGTATCTGATGAAATTGTTAAATTCAAAAGGGTGTGGTCCATTTAAAAAATCAATGGTTAAATTACATGGTATTTCGGAACTCACGTTCTAGCCCTTTTATCGGTACATATCACTACAAGAAAAAGAAGCAACAACGACGACACTTTTAGCGATGACAAAATTTCTATCGTTGCTAAAGGTTTTTCCGACGACAATGTTGTCGGTGAAGTGTAAAAAAAATTCGGCAGGAAAACAAAGGCATTAGCGACGACAAATGTCGTTGCTAAAGAGCTGAAAAAAACTTCAACGGGATTTTTCGACCTTCAGCAATAACAATGTCGTCGTTAAAAGGTAAATCCTTCGCAGACGACAATTGTCGTCGCTGAAGGTCTGCCTCAAAAATAGTAGAAGACCTTTAGCGACGACAAATGTCATCGCTGTAAGGCAAACCCTTCATCGATGATAGTTGTCATCGCTGAAGGTCTGCCTCGAAAATTGAGACAAACCTTCAGCGACGACACTATCGTCGGTGAAGGGTTTGCCCTACAGCGACAACATTTGTCGTCGCTAAAGATCTTCTGCAATTTTCGAGGCAGACCTTCAATGATGACAATGTCGTCGATGAAGGGTTTGCCCTACAACGACAACTCTTTATTGACGACCGAGTTTTTTTATCATCGTTGAAGAGTATGCCTATATATTGATCCATGCCTCATCACCTCTCATTCGCGCGATTACAAAAGAAAAGCTGGACTTGAGATAAATTTCTTTTATAATTTTTTCTTTAATTTAGTGTATTTATTTTTTATATATATTGATCTGTAATAATTTTTTATATTTGATACTTTAATTTGTTAGTTATTATTAGCATTCATCATTATTCGTGGAGAGTATTCAGAGTACATTTGATTAGTAAATTTTTACCGTTGAGGTACGTGAATTAAAATTTATAGTATTTTTATTGTATAGTATTATTTGTGAGATTAATAGTTTGCAATGAATTAATAGAATTGATAATATATTCAATTTAATATGAAATTTTGTATTGTTTTATTTTGCATGTTGTAAGTATTAAATTTGTTTATGTAAATTTATCTTAGCATAAAATTTGTAAATATAAATTTTGTTATTATTATGTATTCCTTAAATTATAACTTTATATTATATGATATATGTGTAGATTAAATTATTAGACTAATGTAAGATAGAGTTATTATGATATTTTATCTATAAAATTTAAAATTTAGGTTGTAATTTAAGAAATTTTAAAATTATTAGTTTTGTTGAAATAATATAACATAGAAAATTAGAATAAGTACATAAAGATAGCTTAAAATAAGAGATTATAATAATATAATCCCTTTCTTTATTAAAATTGAAATTGAAATTGAAATTGAGATTGAAACTTACCAATCCAAATTATACTATTTACACCACATAATAAGAAAAATTCAATAGTACTTTACACCACATGAAAATTGAACTTAACAATCCAAATTATATTATCTACACTACATAGAAAGAAAAATTTAACTAAACTTGAGGTCACATGAAAATTACCCCATTTATGGATAAATTAAAATTACTTTTTATTTATAAAAATAGTAAAATTTATAATTGATCAATTTTTAAGATTTATTTGTTAAAATTATTTTTTAAAGCTAGACCCTACACACAATCAAAATAAATTATATTTTTATATTATTTGAAGAAGATTATATTTTGTTAATTTCAATGTCAAATTTGTGATTAAGTGAATTATTTTTACAATTAACAATTTCAACCGCTGTGTAATATGATTTTTTTCTTGGATTAAATATTAATTTTCAAATTAAAGAATATAATTTTTTAAAATTACAAAATATTTCTCAATACTATTTTGAGAAATTATATGTTATGTACCTAATTCTAATAGCTAAAATTACAATAATATTACATTAATGAATAACTTATGAAATTAACAATAACTGTATGATGAAAAAAAATTTAAGCTAAATCTACTAATACTATAATCTCTTGGATATTAATTCGGTATTATTTATTTTAAAACTTCTTAGAATTTGCTTAAATTTAAATGAAAATAATAGAATTATAAAATATTAAAATGATAAAAATTATTTAATTTGCTTACTATTAGATTAAAAGAAATATTGAAAAATAATGGTTTTCTATTTTGTGAGTAAAAACTTACTTTCTTTCAATGTTGTAATGATAAATGTTATTATTTAGTTACAATAACTTGTGACATATTATACTTGTATAATTGTTATATATAGTACTGGAAATGAAAAGATTTCCTGGCAAAATCATCAAAATGACCTTATAATAATAGAAATTGAAAATTTTTCCTCGTATAATAATTTACAAGCACTTATAAAATGCATGTCTCTTTAGAGATGTTGAATTGTGCACCTTATACATATAGTAGAGTAGGTTACATGTCTGAATTACCACAAATTTATTGTGAAACATAACAATTGTTATGGATATATAACAAAAATCATTAATTTTTAATCATAAGACACTTAAATGAGAATACTGATGGTTAAATAATGATTCTCATAAAATGTCGTATCTTTAATTTTAATTATTGTAAATCTATTTTTACAATAATTTTAAATAGAACTGCATTTGCATTTACATTATAAGCTTAGAGCCGTTCAAGGGTCGATTGTTCTCTATACATTAACCAACCTTTGAATTGTCCTAAGAAATTGGACAGTTTAAGATATGTTCTGTAATTATTATTAGCAATTTATCTGGTGATTGTTTGATATTGTGGGAATATCTTAGCATCCTAACTGGTCTCCGGGTATAAACTATACAGTCGTATAGTTTACACACTTGGAGAACCATGGGGAGATGCTGCTGAAATTTCTGCACGAAGCAAATGATGAGTGTGGATAAATTGGGCAAAAATGTAACTCCAAAAGTATCTCGAATGGGATAGGACCCCACCCTTCAAAGTTGGAGTGATACGGTGAATTTAGGGTACATATCAAATATTAGTCACAACACTTTATTTCACCTAAAGCTATTATCTTCCTGTTCAGTGATATAATATCCATAGATAAAAGTTAGATACATCTACCAAATCGCTTGTCGGATGATTTTTTTTACTATGGATTCTCCATTAGTGACTTGTATAATGTGTATTATTTCAGTTATAGCGGATGTCGAGGCACGACACCATGGAGGTGATGTTGGAGGTGACCCACTATAGCGTCCCACCCATATTCTATCATAGTGTGAGGGCTCAGGTATCTGTTCTTAGTTGTATATACTTGAGATTGATTAAATATCTTGTTAATGGTATTGATATTTTTCTTTATCTATTGAAGTGACAGCTGTGAGAAAGAAGGATCTGAATAGGTCCTTTAGACTGCATGAGAAGATAGGCCGGGATAGGGAGAGATCGGTGCCTGTATAGTTCGATACGACTGGTACATGGCATGCGGTTGGGGAGAATGCTAGCCATCTCCCTCGTGACATTGGCAGCATGATCCGAGCTCATGTCTTGCCTTATTATAAGTCATGGCAACCTGTACCTCAGGAGATCTAAGATAGAGTTATACAGGAGGTTTGCGTAAGTATCCATCTCCTCCATTTGCTGCAGGAGTTGTCTAGCAGGAATGCAAATAATAAGTGCAAAAGGTCGTAAATGATTGACATGGTTCAAAGTCTATTGCTGCACATCAATTTGATAAGGTAAATTAAATTTTTACATTATTTTTTTAAATGCACATTTTGCTAGATAGCTTTTTGTTCATTATTTATTTATTTCCATCATTTATTTATTTTCATCATTTTTTTCATCTTACAAAAATGAATAGAGGAATAGAGATACTGGTGAGTTGCAGTTGATTCCTGAGAATTTTAGGGATTGGCACACCTATAGGTCAGGGGAGTGGGCGCATCCGATCCCTCAGAGATAATATGTGAGTTAGTTAAAATTTATATTTTAAATATAATTCTACAAATGTATGTGATAAGAATTATTATCCTAACTTAGAGTTTTGGTAATTTAAGGTGAGGATGATTGAGCTCATGACTCAGCACGCACAATTTAGTGTATCATCCACTAGTTTGCTTGCGACTCCTGTACAGATTAATGAGGCTGCTGTCGCCGACGAGGTGCTTGGCACTTGTTGAGGGCACAGGAGGGCTGTTGGGCATGTGCTGCTTGATCAGTCTTATCAGTCGGCGGGGACTTTTAGTGCTACGGCGAGCTCGCAGTCCATGTCTCAGGTCGCTGAGTTGCAAGAGGAGTTACAACAGACTTGAGAGCAGTATCAACATAGCCAGCAGTTAATTCAGGAGCAGCAGCAGCGACTGGATTATCAGTAGCAGTAGATTACACATCATGAGCAGATGCGTGAGCAGATGGAGTAGTAGATTCAGACTTACTTTACCCAGATGAGTTCCATTCTTAGATAATAGGGTATTGTCTTATCGCCGCTGCCATTTACTGTTATTGCTGCACCGCTTGGACCGAGTAGATTTGCGAAGGCACCTGCCGTTCAGCCACCTGGTCCTTCTCAGCCATAACCATCGTTTTATCGTCCTCGTTGCCAGGATGATGATAAGGATGCATCGGCATATTTTCACTTCCATTCTCTGTAGTATCTTATGTATATGTATATTTGTATTTCTCATATGTAGACATTTACATAGATTATGTATATTTAATTTATTCATATAAATATTATATTTACAATTATTTTATGAGTATTTATTTTTTTTATGTTGGATCAAATTATTAGACATTATTATTAGTATTATTGATGTATTATAGTTGTATAATTTCAATTGAATTAAATTAAAAAAAATATAATTATGATCCAAATGAATTCAAACAAAAAATATTTTAAATTATGTTATTACATATAATATATTATTTGAAATACGCTTAATTATAATAGCAATTTCAATTTAAAATTTTAAAAAAATTTAAAAAAGGCATTAACGATGATATTGTCGTCACTATAAGTTAACTTTTTCCGATGACAAGTCAATTTTTAGCGATGACAATGTCGTCGCTAAAGGTGAAATTTACAGCAATGACAATGTTGTCGTTGAAACCAGACCTACAGCGACGATAATTGTCATCACTAAAAATTGAATTTACAGCAATGATAATTGTCATTGCGAAATATGTCTATAGCGATGACAATGTTGTCATTATAGCCATTTTTAGCAACGACAATGTCGCCGCTGAAATTCAAATTTTAAATTTTTTTAAAATTTTAAATTATTTTCTACGATGATATAGTTGTCGTTTCGTACTTTTAGTGACGACAAA
The DNA here is from genome assembly GCA_020226215.1 of Sindora glabra. Classification (NCBI taxonomy): domain Eukaryota; kingdom Viridiplantae; phylum Streptophyta; class Magnoliopsida; order Fabales; family Fabaceae; genus Sindora; species Sindora glabra. The sequence goes on along the minus strand of CM035230.1, from coordinate 56,365,296 downwards.
TTATCGTTGGTGTTAGTTGTTTTAGTTACGAAACTATTCCGATGACATTTTCAGCAACGACTGTGAACTCTTTACTGACGATAATTGTCGTCGCTAAAGGTCTTTTTTTTTATTGTAGTGTATATAGGATTTTCCATTTTTTTAGATATGATTAAAGATGTATACATACAATAATTTCTCCTTTAATTACGAGCATACGAAACAGTACTCAATAGTTGGCTAAAAAATAATAATAATACTCAATAAAGTTTCTTACCTTACTTTCTCAAGAATTTTATCAGACTTGATGCCAAATATTTTCAATCTTAGGGTAATAAGGAGATTTTATATTATTCTTATTTGTAATTTGGTAAATGGAATATTTTAATGTTATGGATGAATAATTATTAAAATTTAGAAGATAATTATTTTATTATTCAAAATATAAATAAAAGTAATATTTAAAATTTCAGCATTACTATGAGACTAAAATGCAAGAAATTTCAAATTTAGGATCTCATGTATGATAATTAGAACACCATAAATATGAAATTAGTATTTGCTTATCTGATGAATTTGTAGTCATAATTTAATTCAACGGAAGCTAATGAATTTACCTCAATTAGATCTTCCTCTTCGCTTTTCTCCCTTATGGCGGCTCTCAATGGGTAGAAATCGTTTATATGACAAGTGAAGAGGGGATCTAGCCTTAATCTTTATTTATAACCCTAATAATCCTCCCCATAAAAGGATTACTATGTCTTTGGGCTTACACAATTGCCAAACCACACTAAACTATGTAGATGTGTTAAGTTCATATCTTTAAGATCACAATTTTAAATGGGCATCATGCATGTCTCACAATTGGGCTAAACTTTTAATCAGTCAGTTTTGTTAAATTAAAAATTACCAATTAATAGCAGCTCACTTTATGAAAAATTCTAACATTCTCCCACTTGAGCAATATTAATTGGGTTTTATAAGAGTTTTAACAAAATACATTTTGAAAACAAGACTCCAGATTAATTGATTAAAAACTTTTATGTAGCCATAATTAAAAAATAATTTAGCCCTCTGAGATAACATCACAACAATCCTATCTAATATAGCCAATTAACATTGAATCATAGCAGTCTTTATGCCCCTTATTGACATAAGACCATGGTTACAAGTGCTAGTGACTTTATCGATAATGGATTTTAGTATGGCTGTGTAGTAAGAAAATAGCATCAAAAGTGATCATGCGTGCTATTTTCGTTATCAGTTCTCCATGATTTCTCTAAACTTGATGAGAAATTCATATATTGTATGTATGTCTCATCCATATTCTCGATATCATTCAATGGTGTCATTCTATAAGATATATTTTCTTAACATCAAAGTCAAACTTAAGATAGACACCCATCTTAAGAAGCAAGATTTCAATACTTATAAGTATATGTACAAGTAAGAATATATAATAGTATAGATTATCTACTTTATGATGATCATCAATGAAATTAAAATCTTATAAAAAGAGTGTCTAACATAACAAATTATAATATGAGAATATCAAATACAGGAAATATGCTCTCACTAATAAAATACATCAAAAGATCTTAAGACACCCATACTCTCAACATGTTTGCTAAAAACTGCAGGTTTCAATCCTTTAGTCAGAGGATCATCAATTATGTTATTTGTATTAATATGCTCTACAGTAATATCACCATTTTTCACAAAATCTCTGACCTTAAGGTACTTTATTTCCAAATGCTTAGACCCACATGTAGTTTTGTTGTTTTTGAAAAATAACACAATAGATTTATTTTCACAATAAATTCTTAGTGGATTAGAGATGGAATCAATGATGCGAAGACCAGAGATAAGATTCTTTAGTCAAATGGCTTGCGTAGTTGCTCCATAACACGCAACAAACTCAGCTTGCATAGTAGAAGAAGCTAAGAGTGTTTGTTTTACACTCTTCCAAGATACAGTTCCTCTAGCTAATGTAAAAATGTATCCTGAAGTGAATTTCATATCATCCTGAGAGCCAGCAAATTCAGAATCTTGTATCCAACAATCTCAAGATTGTCAACTTTTCTATAAACCAGCATGTAATCTTTCATCTTTTGTAAGTACCTTAACACTTTCTTGACAGCAACCCAGTTATCCATACCAGGATTAGAAAGATACCTATCAAGAACTCCCACTGCAAATGCAATGTCAAGCCTAGTGTAGACTTGTGCATACATAAGACTCCCCACTGCACTAGAATAAGGTATATTCTTCATAGATTCTTTTTTTAAATCATTCTTGGGACATTGACTAAGGCTGAATTTATCACCTTTTATAATAGGTGCATCCCCACCCTTGCAATTTTGCATGTTAAATCTAGTAAGTACACATTCAATGTAAGACCTTTGTGAAAGTCCTAACAAACCTCTAGATCGATCTCTACAAATCTCTATCTCAAGAACAAACGAAGCATTTCCAAGATCTTTAGGTCAAAAATCTTGGACAATGATCATTTAGTCTCATATAACAATCCATTATCATTACTAACTAATAAAATATCATCCACATAGAGGACAAGAAAAATGTACTTTACTAGCTAATAAAATATCATCCACATAGAGGATAAGAAAAATGTACTTACTCCTACTGATCTTAAGGTATATTCACTGATCAATTTTATTTTCTTCAAAGCCTATAGAAGTGATCACCTCATCAAATTTAAAATACCATTATCTTGAAGCTTGTTTAAGCCCATAAATAGACTTTTTAAGCTGACACATTAAGTGTTCTTTTTCAGGTTCTTGAAAACCTTCTGGCTGTACCATATAAATTTCTTCTTTCAAATCCCCATTCAAAAAAGCTGTCTTCACATCCATCTGATGGAGCTCTAAGTCATAGTGTGCTACCAAGGCCATGATGATTATAAAGAAATCTTTAGATGAGACTGGTGAAAAGGTCTCATTATAGTCCACTCCTTCTTTCTAAGTGAATCCTTTTGCCACCAATCTAGCTTTAAGCCTTTCAGCATTTCCCTTAGAGTCTTTCTTAATTTTGTAGACCCATTTACAACCAATAAGTTTACATCCATTTAATACCTCAACAAGCTCCCAAACACCATTGTGAGCCATAGAATTCATCCCATCTTTCATTACATCCATCCACATATCAGACTATGGACTAGTTATTGTATCTTTGAAAGTTACAGGATTAACAACATGACTAATATCATAGTCACTCTCTCCAAGAAAAACTAAGTAATCATTCGAGATTGCAGATCTTCTTTGTCTAGTAGATCTTCTTAAAGGCACCTCAACTTCATTCTCCCGAGCTTAAATTACATTAACAGGATCAAGAATTGGATTAGGAGGAAGAGCAAGAGGGAGAGGATCTATATTCTGCTACACATTATCTTCTCTTTCAATATTTATTGGTATCGCAGGACTTTGTGGGTTTGGCAAAGGAAAAGTGATATATCTTGTAGGTTCATTGTCATTGACAACTTCTATGAGGCTTCTATCTGCAGTATCCCATTCTAAAAATTTTACCACTTGTGACTCTACAATTTTTTCTCCACATTCAAGACAAAAGAATTTGTACCCTTTGGAATGATCTAGGTATCCTATGAAATAGCAACGAATAGATCAAGGTTAAGTTTTCTTTTCAAAAGGATTGTAAATTCTAACTTCTACAGGATATCCTTAAACTCAAAAATGGTTCAAGCTAGGTTTCCTTCCAGTCCATAGTTCAAAAAGTGTTTTTGTTACAGATTTGTTAGGTACTCTATTCAATATATATAATGCACATTTCATGGCTTCTCCCTAAAGAGATTCAAGAAGATTGGTTCTACTCATTATGCTTTTCTTTATATATTTAAGAGTGCGATTTCATCTTGTAGTTATTTCGCAAATGGTCCCATATGCTGTCCAGTCGTGCCATGTCTACCATAATATTCACCACCCCGATCAGACCTAACAATTTTGATGACTTTTTCCAATTGTTTTCTAAAAGGTCAGAACTTCGAGTGGTAACTTTACTTTTAATCTTAGTTAACTTACCTCTTATACAATCAACACATATGTCTAAGTTTTCAGAATTAAGATAAGGTAAAGAACCATCTTTTATTAATCTATTAATTCTCTCATTTGAAATGCGACCTAATCTTTTATGCCATAATAAGAAAGACTTTTCACTAACTAAAGTTCTCTTAGACACTATGTTTTCAATATGCATAGTACTGTATTCATTATTTTGGGCCAAGCACAATCTATATAGACTATCATCAAGCTTAAATTCACCAACAGTTTTAGAATTTAAAGACAAATTAACTTTTTCATTTTTAATAATAAAATGATAACTATGTTTATCCAAAACAAAAACTGAAATTAAATTTCTCCTAAAGGGCATATAGAAACCACTTTCCAAAATAAGTTTAAAACCAGACTCTAAATTTAAACCTATTATTCCTATAAAACAAACTTCTACTTTAGTATTATTTCTAACTCTAAGCTTAGCATCTTTCTCACTTAGCTTTCGTTTGCTTTTGAACCCCTGCAAAGTAACAGTAACATGAACAGTTGCACCACTATTAAGCTACCATGAGTGTAATGGTGCACTAACAAAATAGGATTTAAAACAAACGAAAGTTAGTGGTTTACCTTCTTGCTTATCCTTTTTCTCTAATCAAGACTTGTATTTGTGGCACTCGAATTTTTTATGACCTTTCTTTTTGCATAAAAAATATTTATTCTTTTTTTTAATGACAGCTTTAAGACCACTTACCCTGTTTGTCTAATTATTGCCTTGGCTTTTGTTGCCCTGAGACTTATTAGGCACTTTTAACCCAAACTTCCTAAACTTATTGTAATTTTTCTGATGGTAGGTTTGGAGTTAATGGTGAGAAAGACACTTTCATTTTTCTCTCTTTTGAGTTTTTCCTCTTCAAAAATACATTTAGATATAAGATCATCAATACTCCAAACTTCATTCTTGGTGTTGTAGGCAGTTTTAATTTAGGTAAATTCATGAGGAAGAGAATTGATGGCATGGTGAACAATAAATTTATCAAGAAGGGTGATTTCATGGGAAGCTAATTTATTTTTTATGTGGACCATTTTCATGATGAAGTCTCTAACATTTACAACAAAATCATACCTCATGCTCGTCAGCTCATTTATAAGATTCGCGGCCTTAGACTTGTTGGATTTTTGGTACATTTGACTAATAGCATCATGAAGTTCTTTAGCATTCTCAATCTTATCCAACCCACTCAGAAGATGTTTAGAGACAGATTTCTTAATAGCATGTAGACACATATGATTTGCTCTATTCCACTTGGCAAACAACTCTTTTTGTTCAGCAGTACTTTGGCAGTAGGTGGATCGATACATAAGGCAATGTCTATATCGCTCATGACTAAGGCAAAGTTCAGGTCTTCATTCTATCTCTTATAATTAGATCCATGTAGGATTTCAATGGTAGCTTGATTGCCATTTACAGCAAAAGTCACTGTTCAAGATAAATTACAACAATTAACCGATGGATAATTTAAAAAGAATGTAAATAGCAACGATTCTTGATGTGCTACAATGACAGAAGAGTCTAGGCGCATCATCATATTCTCCCCTTTGGGTAGAGAATATGACATGCTAATAAGTACTCTCTTCATAAGGCTAATATGAAAATATCTAATTTTTAAAAAATTCATCCCCTTTGGGCAGATAGATTTTCTAAACTGATATATTTTCAACCGTGATGTCTTATGTCGCATACCAAAATTATCTTACATAATAAACTCCTTTGGGCATGTGATTATACAAGATAATTCTAGTACTATCCCATGATTTCTAAATAAGAAAATATTTCACTAATCACTATAAATGAATCACTTTGGTAGCCAAGTATTTATAATTACTAATAAAAAAAATTTTAAATTAAAAAAATAAATTATCCAAAATCTTAATTTATATACTTAACTATATGTATGCAATGGGTCACTGCTGATAAGATACCAAAACTTAATGCATCTCAATGAATCATTAAATAATGTTGCACAACAAAATCCTGAACAAAATTTAAAATTAATATAATTATAATATCTAATTATATTCATTCCTCAAAATAAAATAATTAAAAAAAATATTAAGAAGACTGAATATCAATAATTTAGAAGCAATTTACTCTATTTTGAAATAGAATAAATATATATTTTAAAAAGCATATCACACCTCACTGTGTGAAATATATATATATATATATCTTGCCAGCGGAACCAATAATTAATATATATAATTCAATATATATCTGTCAACAGAAGGAGATAAATTGCACGTCAGACAAGAAACAAAGAAATTCATATATATATATATATATATATATATATATCTGTTCAAGGAGGAATTAAACTGCACGTCGGACGAGAAATAAAGAAATTTATATATATAATTCAATATTTATGTGTCTAGAAGGAGAAATCAAACTACTGCTCGTTGGACAAGAAACAAAGAAATTCATATATATATATATATATACATAGTTCAACATATATCTATTCAGAAAAGGAGAAGTCAAATTGCACGCCGATCGAAAATATGAAACAAAAGCATGGCAAACCATGGTAGTCTTCTCTATACGTCAGAGATTCATGTATATAGTACGTTAAACAAAATTTAGGATACATATTTATTTAATATAGATATTAAACCATAAACCTCATATATATATATATATATATATATATGATGGCTTCCATATGACCGATGAAAATTAATTCATAATTTTTTTTCAATGAAAAATTCACAATGATGGGTTAATAAATTATAAAATAAACATTATAAATTGATTGTATGATATTATTTTAACAATCATATATATAAAATTTTATCATAAATCCTTAATCAAAATAATATAAAATATAATTAATTATTCTGGGTTCTAATATCATACATGCAAGCTCTGATACCAAATATAAGAAATTTCAAATTTAGGATCCCATGTATGATAATTAGAATATCATAAATATGAAATTAGTATTTACTTGCCTGATAGATTTACAGTCATAATTGAATTCAACGGAAGCTAATGAATTTTTTTCACCTAAATCTTACTCATCACTCTTCTCTTTTGTGGCGGCTTTCAATGGGTAGATATCGTGTATATGAGAAGTGAAGAGGGAACATAACCTTAATCCTTATTTATAATCCTAGCAATCCTTCCCATAAAAGGATTACTAAGTTTTTGGGCCTACACAACTGCCAAATCACACTAAATTATATAGATGTGTCAACTAAACTATATAGATGTGTTAAACTCATATCTTTAAGATCACAATTTTAAATGGACCTTATGCATGTTTCACAATTAGGCTAAACTTTTAATTAATCAATTTTATTAAATTAAAAATTATCAATTAATAACAGCTCACTTTATGAAAAATTCTAACATAAAAATATTTCCACTTGATGTTAAGCTCCTAAATTACGTTTTCGTGTTGCAGTCCCCGTAGCATCTAACACATTAGTTTGCAATTTTATTAATGGCAATATAATCATAATCACGACTACAACCATCATTTAAAAATATGTCTGATTTAAATTGCAGGCAATTGCTGGTACTTTTAGATGTAGCTGCATTTAATGTTGCTGGCATTTTACATATATGTAAAGTAGCTTACTATTCTTGCTGTTACAAAAACAATTAAAAAAAAAGGAAAAAAGTAGATGGCATCTCCATCACATGATAAAAATATAATATACATTATATTACAGTTATGGCAGTTACAATTACATTTTAAACGAAAGTTGCCCTCCATTAGTCATTGTTTTTGTGTATTGAACAAGTTTTCACAACACACCAAGACTGGCGGTAGTTACCCTCTGGTTCCTCTACCATAACTTTCCACCTGGCATTTTCAAGACCAAGTTGGAAATTGTTTATATTGAAGGCTTGATTTATTTTGATAAAAAATATTTTTCATTAAAAAATTTCATATATATATATATATATATATATATATATATATATATATATATATATTCTATTATATTTTATAATTAAGAAATAAACCTAAAAATATAGCAATAAAAAATAATTTTTTAAAATTTTTTATATTAAATTTCATATGTTTAACTTTTAACATATATAATATTTTTCATCCTCTTATTATTTTATAACTAAATATTATTACAAAAGATTCTATTAAAAATAAAAACCTAAATAACTTGTAATAAGCTAATACGGGTCTATTTATTTATTATTTTTAAAAATTTTATTTTTTGTTTTTAAAATTTTCAATTTTAAATATGTAACTTAAAAATAGAAAAACAAAAATAACTATTAAATTTCTTCTTAATTTATTCTTTTTTTCTTAATGTTAATTTTGTAATTAAATAAATTATTTTTATTTACAATTCTAACCATTTTTTATTTTGAATTAGAAATATTTTTTAAAATAAACAAATAATTTTTAAAAATTTTGATTCAGATATGAGCGATTTGATGTGCAAGATGCGTTTGACTTTGAAAACGTAGACTACCGTTGAGACGCGTATTTGAGGGTGCATGAACGGCGTAATGCATTGAACAGAAAAATGAAGGTAGGAAGAAGTGATTTGTAGAGAAGTTTCCATTTTGCAATATTAGTGCATGCAACCTTCAATGTTTTTGTAACAAAATCATATATTGTGTTATATGTATTCTTGGTCCTTGATTCTTGATTTTACCTCTTTCAAATTTGATCAAACATATGATGACTTTACTATATTGTGTTGTCGTTATCTTTTTAAAATAAAATAATTTATATTATATTTTGTTATATATTACTGTTTATAAATGTAGTTATAAAGGGCGTACATTTTCAACAAATACTTACAGACATGAATGATGTCACCTTAAAAAACAGGTAGGTACATTTAGGGATGGAGTAAACTTGTAACTAAGAATGCAAATAAATTAAGGTGAATTAAATATTTAAATGCTTAAATTTCAACTTGTTAAAAATAAGCGAGCTCTAAGTTGTGTTGTACATCATTAAATTTGAATAATTCGAACTTGACTTAAATATAAATTTAAATAAATGTATACGAATTTATTTAAGTAATATATTAATATACTTCAATTTCTAATCAGATTTAAAATATTTAAATTTTAATTCAAGTTTATATAATTTTATCTGAATAGTTTATTATTTCATATAAATTTAAAATTTTATTTTTATAAATAAATTAGACATTTTAATTTTATTTTATTTTACTTATTAATATAATTTTCTTATAATCATAAAATCTATTAAAAACAACAATACAGACGTCAAATAATAACAAAAATTACATTTAATAAAAAGTAACATGTATTAGAAAGTTAATTATTTCAATTATAACATCATATTTCTTTATACAACTTCAATAATTACTGGTGTGATTGAATTTTTTATATATTATATTATTTATATATAATATAAAAATAAAATATATATTTTTTATTAATAAGCTCCTTGAGGCTAGTGAATAGTTTGAGCTGAATATTAAAAACCCTACTTTAGCTTGTGTATTAATTGAGCCAAGTTCATTCAGGCTTAAGTCATTTAAAATCAAACTTAAATCAAACTTTTTGTAAATTGATCTTAAATCATTTATAAATAATTAGACCTACAACTTAAGTGATGGCTTAAATACAGAGAGTTTTCTCTGTTGAAATGATTAGGAAGTTAACTACTTATATTATGCTATAATTTTGGTGTTCATTTCTCTCTTAAAAAATTATTATATTAAAATAAGTTTCAAGTAAAATTTTTTTTAACATTTTGTTAGCTTGTAATTAGAATGATTTTAAAATAACGTATGATTATATCGTATCAAATAACAACATGAAAATTATAGCTAAAAATCTTATTATATATAAATCTTGAATTGAATATATTGAAAAATATTATCTTCTTTATAAATTATGTATGTTCTTTAAATTATGTCTATTATCATTTTTTTATTAAATATACTTATACTTTATAATTTTATGCAAAATATGTTGAAATAAAGTTGTGAACTAGCATAATCCAGTGATTATAATAAAAACTTAGATTACTAAAATGTCAAAATAATGTGAAGCATATTGTAATCAACGTCCTTGCTATGGTATTCTTAAAATTTTAAAATTTGGATGATGTGGCAAATTGAAATTATTAAATTAAAATTATTCAATCATAATTAATTATTTTTCAATAAATATAATTAAATAATTTTAATTTAATAATTTTTAATATCCTCGCATCAATTCTTGTACCATTCACCTATAGTCAGACTAATAATTGTGTTTGGTGAACTTCTGCGAAGGCAACAGGGCTAATAGTGGTTTTTACATCCTGCGGGTCTCATTTGCTAGGGTACTGAGGATATGAGGGTTAGCTCAATTCTAATCCCACAGAGTGAATTTCCTAACATTTATATCAGTGACTGCACCCACTAGGGTTATAATTTTATTGATGACAAATCAGGATAGATAGAGTTCACCTCTCCTAACACTCTCCTTTCAATTTTTTTTCCTTTTCTCTTTTACGTGATCATATGCATTGTCTACTGATACTGAGTTACTTCAAAAGTGATGTTTATTATATATATATATATATATATATATAGAGAGAGAGAGAGAGAGAGAGAGAGAGAGAGAGAGAGAGAGAGAGTGCGTTTAAACCCGTTTTATTGATGGCTCCTGATATTTTTCAATACTCCAAATTTTCACTCAAAAGTGAGATAGACATATGACTGCCTATTTGTGTTAATTATAGGTTATGGCAACATTTTAGTTGATCAGCTCGATGTACAATGACAATATATATGAAACATATGACAATAAGAAGAAAGTTAATTTTAATCGATCAAATAGTTTAATATACCATTTATCTTATGTTATTATATTATTAAAAAAATTTAAATCACTTTTATTCTTTATAAAAATTGTTAATTATTTTTTGTCAATAACAAGTAAGCAGTAACTATAATTGAATAATAAAGGTGAAATAGTTAAACAAGCACAATTTACTATAATAATAGTAGAGAAAGATAGATACATAGATTTAGGTTCCATTTCACGTGATAAATAAATTAACTGATTAATTAATTGATAGTCTATAAATGAGTTAATTGTATAAGAAATATTTTATAAAATTATTTATTGAACAACTAAAATTAAAAAATAAGATAAAAGATATATTAATAAAAATAAATATAAAAATTAAAATAATTTATATTAATGAAGAATATGAATTATAAATTAATAAAAAGAATAAAAATAATTTTAAAAAATTTTAAAAATATAATAATTTATAAGTTACTTAAGATAACTTATTAAATTAATTTTTTTTAATAAGTTAGTATACCAAATATCTCTAGAGATTAATTTATAATTTATTAACTAAGTTAAATAAGTTATAAATTAACTTATTTATTTCAAATAATTGAGTTTATAACTACTAGTTAATAAATTAGTTGATTGTATAAAAAATATTTTAAAAGATTAAGTATAGAACTAATTAAAATTAAAAAGTGATATAAATAGATATATTAATAGAAATAGATATAAAAACTTAAATAATTCATATTTATTTAAAGATCAGATTATATTAATGCAATTAAGATGTTCAAAATAAAAATATAATATTTAATATTTAATTAATTATATTTTATAAATTAAATATTTATTTACTTACATAATTTTTAATAAGTATACTTACTTAAGCTAACTTAATTTTACTTATTTTATAAAATACATATTTATTTATTTATTTTATATAGTTATATAGATTACTTAAGATAACTTATTAAATTAAATTTTTTTAATAAGTTAGTATATAAAATATCTCTAGAAATTAATTTATAATTTATTGATCAAGTTAATAAGTTTTAAATTAACTTATTTATTACACAAAATTAAGTCTATAACTGATAGCTAATAAATTAATTAATTGTGTAAAAAGTGCTTGAAAAGATTAACTATTAAACTAATTAAAATTAAAAAGTGATATAAATAGATATATTAATAGAAATAGATATATAAATTTAAATAATTTATATTTATCTAAATATTGGATTATATTGATGTAATTAAGATATTCAAAATAAAAATAGAATATTTAATATTTAATTAATTATATTTTATAAAATTATATATTTATTTACATAATTTTTATTTTATTATTATTTATAATAAAAATATAATTACTTAAAATATAATAAATCATATTTTATAACAATATATATTTATTTACATTTGTATTTCTATATATTTATAGTTTAAAATAAGGATTTAATAATTACATTAAAGTTAAATTAATTATATTTTATGATATCATAAATTAATAAAAAGAGTGAGAATAAATTTAAAAAATTTTAAAAAGTAATAGTTTATAAGTTATAAGTTATTCAAAATAATTTATTAATTTATTTTTTAATAAATCAATGTATAAAATACTACAAAAAATTAATTTATAATTTATTAATTAAATTAATAAATTTTAAATTTATTTATTTATAAAACAGAACCAATGTCTACAAGAATAATTTCTCTCCTAATGAGCTGACGGGGAAATATAATCATAATCATAAATAAAAGAGTTGTATCGTGATTGGAGGTTAATGACCAGTAAGTCCGAATTTAATAACGAAAATTTCCACTTGATTATAAACAGAAAATTATCTTCTTTTTTTTTTTTGGGTGATCTTTTAGGACATTGTCTGCGTACTAGATTGTAGGAGACTTCAAAATTTGAATAATAGGAAATAGGAAGGGCTTGGGCCTTGGCCTTTAGAGAGTCAATATTTTTTATCCAACCATATATGGCGTACTAACCCAACACAGAAGCAACTAGCCAGGAAAACCAGGAAAACAACAACAAACACGAGAAAAACAGCAATATACGCTGCAATCAAGAACGACGGTTATTTGATTTGTAGCAAAAGGAAAAAAAAAAGAAAAAATAATAGGAAAAATTATTTTTTGTTTGGATTCGTAAAAAATAAGGAGAAATAAAAAAAGAAGAAAGCAATTTTTTTATTTGTTTGGATAAAAAAAGAAAAAATTAAATTAAGTTGCATAACAATTTTATCCTTTAAAAATAAAAAAAAATTAGTTTTTAAGTTAAATAAATTTAAGAGTAAAATTATAATAAATTAATTTTTTTACTCATTTTCTGCCCACACGTATCAAGAAAATTTTTTAGTAGATCCTATTCTCTTTTTTTCACTCCTTTTCTCTTCCGTTCATTTTATACTATATAATCAAGAAAAAGAAAATATTTTTATTTCTTTTCTTTCCTTGAATTTTTTTACTCATTTTTCTATAAATTCAAGTAAAGGGGTTAATGTCTTTTTTACATAATAACATTATTTTTACATTTTTATTTTTTGCTATCCCTTTTATATATATTTTTTAAATTGAGTTTTACTCTGAGGTGCGAAAAATGTACATTTAATTTAAATATGAATTAAGCATCTTGGATATCGTTTTGCTCACATCCATGGTTCAACTGGAAGTAATAATAATAATTGAGGGGGATTTCTGGAGTGCAACATAGGAAAATTAAAATTGTAGCATCACATGAACCAAATGACGTGGCGTCACCTTATGTTGCTTATATAATAAGATTTAATTTCAGCCACTGATAATAATAAGAGATTGCAGTTTTAAAACATACCACAATGAGCTTTCCTTTTTGCGGTACTAGCGTTAGTTTCACGCATTAAATAGATTTTTAAAGATGTTTGTCACGTTAAAAGTGGTACCCTTCTTATTATTATTATCTATTGGAGTAAATCAATTTTACATATATTAATAAAGTAGTTTAATTTATTTATTTTTAATAAATTTTTTAAGATTACTTTTTATGCATAAAATTTAAAATAAAAGAAAAAATATAATGAAATAAATACAAATAAGTTAAAAGTTTTGAATAATGAAATATTTGTTAATTAAAAAAATAAAATTAAAAAAAAATTAATATTGTATTGAAATTCTAAAATAAGAGATAAAAATAGATAATTTTTTTTCAAAATGTGATAAATAATAAGAAATGAGGGAAGTAACTTATAGTATGTATTTGACATAATAAATAAGTTAATTTATAACTAATCAAAATATTTAGTCAATAACCCATAAATTAGCTTTTAGAAATATTTGTCACACTAGGAACTAGTAACTTGTAAACTTTTATGGGATAAGGTTTATAAGATAAGTTACAACTTATAAGTTAATAATTTTTTATTTTTTTTAAAATTTTTCCCCTTTTTTTAATTAAATGACAATCTATATCCTAATTATATAAATGAATATTCGATATATCCTTAGTAATTCAATATAAATAAATAAAAAATAAATAAGTAAATAAATATATAATATTATAAAATATAATTAATTAAATTTAAAATTCTTCTATTAATATTTGAAGAATAAATAAATGAAAAATAAATAAACAAAAAAATGTAATGTAGTAAACATAATTAGTTAAATTTTACATAATTATATTCTTATTTTAAATGTTTTAATTATATTAATATAATTTAATCTTAAAATAATTATATATTAATTTAATTGATATATTTATTTGTATTATATCATGACTTAATTTTGCAGCACGTGATTGATAAAGTGTTACTCTAATTGGCAACCTCCAACAAGTCTCACCAAGTAATGATCAGTTATATTAAAATGATGTATTACATCCTAATCTTTATTGGTAATATGTATTTCTAATGATAAAAAATGTTAAAGAATGCAATATCACTATGTATTGTATATGTATATTTACCACTAACTCTTTCAATCTAGAAACTCACCTACAAATTAGAATTTTCAAATAGACCTACTTATCTTTCAATAGACAACAATTGAATGCTTAAAAGGATGAATTCCTATAAATATGAAAAGAAGCAAAAACAACAACAAAATGAATTTTCTTATATTAAGTAAGTAAATAAAAAAATATAAAATCAACTAAATTGAACTACAACATAATAGCTATTCTATTGGATATTCATTACAAGAGGGATAATGCATATTTTTTAGCGAAAAGATTATTCATGGTCTAGTTTAGTCATAATGTATGTGGGGTAAGATTGAATTATTGTCACTTCATTTATCCTACAAGGTTGCATTTAAAGGAACCATTCAAACTATGGACTACTACATTCATAAGCACAACCCATTGATAATTCACATCCATACATTGACTATTTTACATGCATTGTAATGATACATAATATAATAAGTAAGTAGTCTATGCTTCAATATATGACCAAGGGCAGCACAAATCCTCCTTACTTTGATAAATTTTCATTTCCAGATGGATATTCATATTTATACATTGACTATTTTACATGCATTGTAATGATACATAATGTAATAAGTAAGTAGTCTATGCTTCAATATATGACCAAAGGTATCAGAAATCCTCCTTACTTTGATAAATTTTCATTTCCAGATAAATGTTCATATTTATAAATATAGATAACAAGAATAAATAAATAATATAAGAAGGTATTTAAATCTTCTTGTATTTTTCAATCTTCTTGTATTAGTCATATAATCATATCCATCCCCATCACATCATTTCAAACATAGCAACTCATTTCCAACACAAATATTTCATCATAATCATATTCTCTTTTGAAATTTGACCATCTAAACCATATATAGTTGCATTCATTTGCAATATACAAAAATAAAGAAATTATATATTGTCATAATATCATAAGATTTTAGTAAGGTTGCAAAACTAAAAATCTTAAGATAATATTTGATTACTATACTCAAATAACCAATTAGAGAGCAACTCTTGGGGTATAATCAATTATGGTAGTCAAACATGAGCAATCAGAAAGTTATTTCAGATGCATATTCAATTATAATAATCAAATATAAGGAAGTTTTTTTACAGATTTCCTATAGATCTATGGTTCATTTGACCACCTTATTTTTAATATGTCATCATTATGCCATTCCAAACCTAGAAATTATCTCAAAAAAATCATCTTTAATCTTGTCGAAATCACATAACACAAGTAAATCATACTACAACAAATCTTTACATACTATAATTATAAAATCATCAACACCCATCACTTTAACAAATACTAAAATATGAAAAATTATCTCATTATAACCAAATTGTCAAGTTGCTTATTTATTTGTATATGAAGCAGATGGAGGAAGTTTAAATACGTAGTTGGCTTGTTCTTATTAACACCAATTCAAAAAACTTAGATGGAATTCCCTTATTCCTTTTTTGAAATAAAAAAAATCAAGCAATCAATAATCATGGCATCCAAAGAGTTGCCTTATTTTGAAAAAGCATTGTTGATGGTTATTTGAAGAAAGTGGGTTGATTCTCGTAGTTGGTTGGAAGAAGCTGAGTGCAGAAAAGGAGGAGGAAATCGGAGATATGGTTGAGAAAATGGGGAAAAATGATGGATCAAAGGGTTTTTTAATGTAAGAAGGTCATTCTAGTCATTTTTGGGCCAGCTCAAGAGTAAAATGGAAAAAAGACATTTCATTTTTCCTTCATACATATTCACTTAATTCTAGTTATACGATAGTCTATGTATAATTTTATTCCTCCTACTCTTGACATAAAACACTCTAATTCTCGATTAAACTCTCATCCTATTAGCGATTATAATGATTAGATAAACATTTTTAACATACAAAAATACCTTTAAATATTCTTTATTTTTTAAAGGGCATAATATATTAATATATTTTTTATGTTATTTTATAATTTACAATTAGGTTAAACAATTAATTTTTTAAATATTTTTAATATAATTATTTATGTTATTAACTATTAGTTAACTTATTAATTATCAATTAATATGTTAGTTATCATTTACTTATGCCAAACCGAACCTTAGTATCATAAGCTTGTTTCTCCTTTTGGATTTTTGAATTAACATGTTAGTTATCATCTACTTACGCCAAACGGAACCTTAGTATCATAAGGTTGTTTCTCCTTTTGGATGAAAAGGAAAAATCAATAAGAGTAAAATTCCCTTTTATAATTAAACCAAGTCATTAGATAAGTGTAAAGAAAAAAATTATTCATCTACTAATTATATTTTATGTTAGATGATTAATCATAATATATATTAATAATTATATTAGTTTTTAAAAAATTCTCATTAAAATAATAAAATTATTTATTTTGAAATTTAGAATATTATTTTAAATGATTTAATATAATACATTATCTATAAGTAATTTTTATGTAAAAAAGTGAATTTTTCATTTTTTTGCTAATAAAGAAAATGAAAATTTCAATAACGGGATAAGATTCAAAAATTAATAGAAACACTAAAATATATAATTAAAAAATAATAACAATTTTGCGTTAATATACTTATAGTTAATGTATAATTTTAGATTATAATATATGTAAAATTGTAAATATTTTAATTTTTGAAAAAAATAATTACATTTAATAATTATTCCCAATCTAATTTTATATTTTAAATTCATTGAACCAATTCGCTATCAATTGTATTAAATATAAATGTATGTAATAAGAAGATATTCGTTGAGTGATCTCCTTTTCGTTTACATGATCAATTTTTTACAATCTTAAAAAGAAATGTTCTCTCTGCACAATCTTGATTTACTCTTAGTAAAAAATTTTAGTTACTATTAATTTTTTTAAAGACGTGTGTTCTTTTTGTGAATTGATAGTGTAGAATTTTTTACATTAACAAAATTAAATTTAAACTTCGTCAATAAAATCATGGCTAAACTATTATACATCCAGAACGCCTCATGATGTTTATTTGGAAGAAATGAAAAGCCACGCTTTGGTCCAGTCCTATTATTTATAATGAATTTATTGTGTTTTTATTTAATTTTTTAATTATTATAACAAGATATAAAGAAAGAGTAAACAAAGATTGTTTGTATTTTTATTGGTATAATAATATTTAACATTATATTTAGAGTTTTCCCTTTATGTTTTCAGTTCATTGAATCCAAAATTTTCTGCAGGTATTTAGTGATTTGTCACACTTCTGATTGTTAAAAAAAGAAATTAAAAAGAGGACATTACTCAAATTCAATAAAAAATAATGAAGTTTTAGGATTAATTAAGAAATTTAATATCATTTTTAATATAAATTATTAATACTATATTAATATTTTACTGAAATAAAAATTTTAAAAGATTATTGGACTTTAATAATCGCACTCTGCATAAAAACTATTTTCGAAAACCATATTTTATTCCTTAACAGAAAAATTGTTTTTGATATAAAATATAAAGACACGTGCAAGTTGTTGGAAGGATAAAATGATGTTGCATACTATGCAACAAATTTTAATTTGCATTGTTGAGTCCTCCATAATTGAGATAAAAGACATGAAACAGGCCTCCATATTAGGAAGGTTTTTTTCCGGGACGACCTCGTATTACTTTTGTATGTACTAAACTTCCATAATTTATAATTTTTGTCATGGGATTTTATAATAAACTTATATGAAGTTATAAATTATAAGTATGCTTCTTAAGAATTATAGTATAACTTGTTTGACGGCTATCTATAATGCCATTATGTTTACAGGTGTGATATAAAATCTGCGATTATATGAAGTATAGGAAATATTACGTTAGAGTATAACTTTTTTTTCATGATTTTATAATAGACTTACATGACGTTATGAGTCATATATAAATTCTACGAAAATTATGATATGATTATCATTATATTTACAAATAGTAACTTAAGTTTTCTAATTAGAAATATTATATTGGAATGTGACTTTGTTCCATGATTTTATGGTGGATTTATAGACCATATATATAAATATATATATATATATATATATATCTTGTAGAAATTATATGTAAGTTGCATGATGACTATCTCTATATCATTATTTTTGTAAGTGGTAATATAAGTTCAATAGTTGTATGAAGTATGTGAAGTATTTCATAACAATATAACTATGTTATATTATTTAATGGTAGATTTGAATAAGAATGACAATGATAATGAAAAATACGCATGATGATTGTAACAATTGTCATTATATTTGTGAGTTATGACATAAGTTTGATGGTTGCATAAAATATGGAAAGTATTGCTTAAAAATATAATTTTATTTTAAGATTTTATGGTAACTTTTTATAAAATTATATTTGCACAATTTATGTTAAGATTTGCAAGTATTTAAAAAAAATTGCATGATTCTCTGTCTCTCGCTATATATATATATATTGCAAATTAATACCATTGAATTTATTACAATTTTTTTATGAAATGTTGTAACTTTTGCTATAAATATTGCAAAGGTTTCAAGAAATAATGGCAAATTATACAATTTATGTAAAAATTTAATTACCAGTATATTAAAATAAATTGCATGATTTTGTATGAAATTTGTAAGATTAAATAATTTTATTGCAAATGAGTTTTTGCAATTTTATATCAAATTAAATGTCAAATCATAAAAATATTTAAAAAATGACAGTATGATTAAATTGTAATATAAATATAACATCTTGTGATGTTTATAATTAGATTTATAATATTTATCCTTATATCAAATTAGATATCAAATCAATATAAAAAAAATTTAGATAGTAAGCATACTACCTTACCTTGAACTTGCCCGGAATGTACCTGGACACTGCTGCGCGACAACAAAAGCACTTTACCGTAGATTCCGCAGCACTGAACGCTGTCCTTGAACGAAGTTGCTTCATCGAAGCTGGATAGCAGCATAAAATTTTTCAAATAAGGACCGAGAAAACGAGGATTCATACGTTGTACCTAAAATTTTATGAGATTATTTTATAAAATTCATAATATTTTATATAAAATTTTTAAATATTTTTAAAAAAACCTTGCACTAATTCCTAAAATTTTTGTAGCGGCAATTATGCTATTTTATTTTGCAAGATTTATAAAAAGTTGTAAAATTTTGCAAAAAAAATTATAAATTTTATATAAATAATTATATTCTTATAATTTATATTATTATAAAAAATTATACATTTTATATAAATATAAAAAATTATTATAAAATTTATAATTAATATATATATATTACTTCAACTTGAAGTAATAGGAAGTATTCACTTGAATAAAATAGGGAAGTAGAGGTTTTTGAATCTGTTTGAAGCAACAAATAAAGAGGGCTGTGATTCGTTTTGAAAATAGTCACGAGAAACTAAAGTTATATACTGAAAATCATAAACAAATAAGTCGTGTCGTGATTCATGCTTATTTTATATTCACGTGCTGTTCTATTGTTTTTCCAATATATATACTCTTATTTAATTATTATTTAGTATGTTGGTTTCTGCTAGATGAAGTCAAATTTTAAATAGCACAAACTCTATGTAAGACATCGGCCGAAGGAGAATTTATGATGACATAAGCAATGGCGGGTTTAGAAATTCTGATTTTGGATCAATCGTATTCAGACTAAATTTTATTTTGATATATGTTAAAAAAATTATAAGGACGTAAAAAATATATTTTTTTTAGTAATTTTGATTTCATATATTGTGATTTTTTAAAATTAAATATAAAAAATATGAAATATTAAATAAAATTATTGAAGTTTATTCATAAATATTGTAACACGTAAATTATTTGGACTCTTATAAAAAAGTTATAGTAAAAAAATTATAAATTTTTAAAAAATGCAATTAATTTAATAAATTCCACTTCAATGCATATTTTTTAGGCATACATAAATATTTTATGTGAAAATTTTAGATAATTAAATCAAAACAAATAGTAAGTAAGAGGCAATAGTTTATATTGTATACACAACAAAAATAAAAATACAACATTATCCTTAAAAAGATTGTAAAATTACAATAAAAATTCATAAAATTTACAAAAACATATAATTAAATTAATGAAATTTATATGTATATACACTTTTTTTAAATATGTATAAAGGATTGTGAAAATTTAGAATTATAAAAATAAAATGGATCGTAAATAAATAACAATATTAGTACAATCATATTATATGTATAATGTAAATAAGTGTATATCAATTTTAGTGCACATAATATTTCTTAAAAAATAAAAATAGAGTTATACATAAATTAAGAAATATTTTGAGAGTTATGTAAATTTTTTGTTTAAACTAAATATATGCTTTGATAAAGTATTTTTAGGGTACATGATAATAATAAAATTGATATTTAAAAGGAAAAGAAAAGGACAAAAAATAAAAATATAAAATACTTATAATTAATTATAGAAAAATTATATTCTTAGACTATAAATCTATCTTTTTTATAAAATTTATTTTTATTATATAAGTACATTTTTTATTATCATCGTAAGTATTTTATAATTTTAAAGAAGTTAAATAATATATATGTATGTGTATGAGTGCGTGTACGCACACGTAAAATTTTGGAAAGCCAGCCCGCCATTGAACATAAGCGCGCTCTCTCTCTCTTTCCATATAAATATATATATATATATATCTATGTGCATACATACATACATATATACATACATACATATATACATATATATATATATATATATATATATATATATATATATATATATTCAATGGAGAGGTTTGAATGTAGAATTTTAAATAAATTACTCAAAGTACTTACCATTGGTCCATCATTTAATGATGATTTAAAAGTAGAGCTAACTCTAACAAGGACAACCTGGAGCCTTGAAGGTGACAACTTAATGCCACTTCAATATGGAGACATGCCCAATAACCAAGAGCGGCGTTCCTCGTGCAATGGGCGGAGCATTTTCGGACATAAGACGCAATCTCCTAAATTTATTAAAATTATATAAATATTATATAATTACATAAATAGTTATAAGCGGGATAACATAAATTATTTCAGATTTCAAAATTATTTTTATTCTTTAAATTTTAAAAATTTTATGTTAACATCTGTTATTGGTCATACGCAAATTTTTTTGGCTTGACGTACCAAAAAAAAAAAACCCAAAAACAAAAAAAAAAAAGCCGTCCCTCGAAATGTTTGAGACGTATATATGCGAATAAAATTTGTGTGGTTCACATCAAATTTCTAGTAGGAGATCATATTACTCAGTAAATTGACAGTCGAGCCAAAATAATGTTGAAACCTCTCGGGTCCCTCTGAGCATTTGGACCAAGACAAACTAGGCATGTAAATTGACCGAATTATTAATGGCAGTCTTCCTAGGGCGGAGAAATATCATCCAAGTAGCTCATTCAAAACTTGATTAAAAAAAATTAACCATTATTTTCAATATAATTAATAATAAAATGGAAAAAAAACTGCAAGAACATGCGGGTTATCTTTGATTGACTCTTTATAAAATGCATTTCTTGGAAAATCGAAATTGAGAAATCTGGTCTCCGAACATGCACAGACAGTAGTAGTTCTGAGTAGTTTGTAATTAGGTCAAAAGAACAAAAAGCATATCTTTTACTACACATTTGAATTAAAGCAATGACAATAATATTCGAAGGGTTAGGTTGATTATTGCTGCCAGCCGTTAGCCACCAACCAACTCAAGTTTGATTAATGGAGCAAATTTTTCTTGCGATTGTCGATGTGAACTTAAATTTCAAATGCTCGTATTTGTTGTTAGTTAAGGGTAGTTGAAACCTTAGATCCTCAACCTCAGAACTATGAGGATGTTTTTCATAAAATTGTCTCTGGCAGCAGTGTAGTGTCGTTTTCATTGTCTTGAATTACCTTTTCCCTGTGCACTTCTTCAAAGTTTGTGACTCCGCAGCGGTGAGCGAGAATAATATATAATAAATTATTAATAATACAAATATTTTTAAAAATTTAATTCAAAACCTTTTACCCTAACATAACCTTTATGCTACTTATCGGCAGCTTTCAATTATACATAGTTGTTGGCTCATCCTAACTTGCACCAACCAATCGAAGGTAAATCATCCACCAAAGGCCAATCTTATGATTCAAATCGTGTTCATACTTTTTTCACTCAGATAGATCCTTTGATATATAATGTGAGGATGAAAGTACTGCAGAGAGTATTCACTTCTTTATATCCGCTACACATTGTTGCTTGAAAGTGAAGTTTAGAATTTTGAATTCTTCCTGTAATTGAGGAAATGTGAATTATGGTATATATATATATATATATATATATATCTTAAAGTAAGGTTATCCATAGCTGTGAGTATTCCTAGGCAACGCCGGCGGAGGAGGCCAGAATGTTGTCTTAATTGTAAAGTATAAAGTTTTTTATTTAAAAAAAATAGTGATAAATACAAATAGGACAATTCAATTCCGTTAAGAGATACCTACGGGGTCCTGCTGCTTGAATAATCTTTTGACCTTAACACCCAATACCCCATGTATTTTTCTTAATAGATATGAAATTAATCCTTGTTTACAAGTAGA
The DNA here is from genome assembly GCA_020226215.1 of Sindora glabra. Taxonomy (NCBI): domain Eukaryota; kingdom Viridiplantae; phylum Streptophyta; class Magnoliopsida; order Fabales; family Fabaceae; genus Sindora; species Sindora glabra. Next base: position 56,341,928 of record CM035230.1, on the reverse strand, counting down.
AATAATAAATGATAAATTACTTCCAATAAAAATATATCTAATTATTATTAGAGGTATCAAAATAAATTGGATCTACTAGATTAGTTTGAAATTGATGTGATTTTCTTTGATTTAGGATTGGTAAAATGATAATAATGATCCGACCTAATAAGAGATTGAAATTAGTTAATTAGACTAAATAAAAGATTAAAGCTAATAAATATTAATCTATTGAATTATGAAATTAGCCTAATAATTTAGTTTTCTTGGGCCAACAAGTTAATGCTTAGATTAACCCATTAACTTGATAATATTAGTATATAAAAATTATTAATTTATTAATATATGTATGTATATATAAATATTAAAATTATATATATGATTAATATTAAATAATATTTAATGTTAAAATTAAAGAATTTATATATTTAATATTATCGAGATATATTACATAAGTTTAACAAAATAAATACTTATATTAAAATTAAAAAATGAATCAAAATTATGTGAAAAATTAGAATTATTATCATAAAATCTAAAAATCTGAAAAAGTAAACTACACAAAGTAATTTTTATAACTAAACATATATAAAATAATTATTATAACTAATTAAATAGATTAATTAGTGTAATAAATTTTTACTATTATAACAAAATAGTAACATGTTCATATATAAGTTGTGAAATTAACTAACAAAATATTTATACTTATTTTATTTAATAGTAATTCTTTTGGGACTAAATCCCTATGATTTTTGGCTCTTCTAATTAAGGAGTTTTTTATATTAAAAATTATTATACCTTGATTCATTTTCTTATTATTTTAGTTATATCCAGCAATAATAATGATGATGATGATAGTAGTAGTAGTAATAATAATAAATAACAATGTAAGTTATTGAACGATGATGATAATAATAATTATATTTATAAAAATTATAATAGTAATCACAATAATAAATAAGTAATATAATAATTGAAAAAATATAATGAATTGTAAAACTTACATGATAAATGTTAACTTGGAATCAGGGCTGGGATTGTAATAACCTAATATAGGATTGACCTGATGAATAATTTTTATCCCTTAGGTTAGCTTAGTAAAATTTGATTAGCCTATTTTGATAAGTTTAGCAACCATAGAATTACAAATACATATAAAATATTTAGCGGATTACACATCGTGTTTTAACCAATGTCTAATCAAGTGTTTGTTATGTATTTGTTATGATGATGTTAATTATATAATCAACGTAAAAAAATAAAATAATATCAGTTCATGTATTGATTAAATTGTTATTGTTTGTTCATGAAAAATAAGATGTGGTGAGATACAACATCACTTTTTAAAACAAAGATATTAGTTTTTATCTTCAAACTATTGTTGAAAATTAATGTTAAACATTGGTGATTTTAAAAAGCTAACATAAAATGTCTTATATATCATGTTAAATTAATTAAATAATCAATATGATATGACTCTCATTTCTCTTTTGTAAATCCCCGATGTTTCTCTTTGTATATCTTTTTAAAATACTTTTTACGATACTACTTCTAATTTCAAGTATATATTAAACCCCTAAATGAAATAGAAATTAACTCTACTACTCTCTAATTTTAAAATACATACACACCTTAAATGAAACAAAATACACAATCTCATATTCCTTAATAAAATACATAACAACTCAATTAAGATAGAAGTTATATTTTTGCACTAATTCCATATAATTAGGACATATGATTAGATAATATCTTAAGATATGCACTATTAAATATTAGTATATGGCTAGAACATTTCAAATTATAAGGTAAAATTTCAATAACATAATAATTTGAAAGTTATAGCAATCATAAAGAAAATATTTATTAGTGAAAGCAAAATTACTTTCTGATTGTCATAGATATTTTATTGTCTATGGATATTCAAATCCTTGTCCCTTTATCATGTATATTCACATGACATCTGCATTAATCAAATAAAGACAATTAACAAAATACAAATTAACAAGCAAATACTTAATAATTATATGCATAAGTATAACTTTAAAAATAAGAACATTAGTACCTTCAAATTATTCTAGAAAATCTATTCGGAAGGATTGTCAACCTATAACCTTTACCATGATTTTTTCGCACTTAAAACTCTTCCAAATTGCCTTTATAATTAACTAGAAGTAGTCCCAATGAAAAAGGAGGTGTATTTTTAATATTAGTATTGTTTTTTCATTCTTACTACCAACAATTTATATGACATTATTGCATAGACAAAGTTTTTATCTTTGTAATTAGAGACATGCATTACTCGAGTTACCAAAATGACCCTAATATAATATTTTGCACAACTCCTCTTTCATCATGTCCCTTTATGTTAAAGAAAAAATACTCATTAACATCATATCTTTAATAAGATATGACTTTTGTGCAAAGTCAATTGGCTAAACTATTTTATAATCTTAGTAGAAAGATTTGCCTCTTTAACTATCTTTACTTTCACTTATCGATAAGTCTCACATTTAAAAGAATCATTGTTAAGAACTTACTAATATGTGAAAGCAAAACATATTAAAAGAGGCAAGTTTTTCAACTAGATTTCTTATCAACTTTAAATGTGCAAATCGAAATGGAAGGAGAATTATATATATAGGTAGTATTAAAAATAATATACACCGATTATCAATGCAAAATTAACATTTTATGTATCCTAATTTCCAAAGTAATTTGGTAGTTATCTTGCTATATATTTAGACATTAGTTAAGCTCAAAAATCAATGCATAAATTGTTTATATTTCCTAATGAGACACTTGAAATACCTTTTAGATGATAGTTAGGTAGAAAATTAATGTCTTAAGTTTTTACGGTTTCTTGTAACTACATAAAAGCCTAACTCTAGGCATCAATTAAGTTAAAAATTAACATATTAAGTTCTTTAATAATTTTAAAAATATCACTATATCCAAATAGAGTCAATTATAATTATTATCCATCATTAAAATTTTTTATATTATTTTAAAAATATTAGTATATCAAAATAAATGTTGATGATAATGTATATCAATGTTTATTTGCAATCTTGAACAGTACCTATGGCAGCCATTTATTTTTTAATGCTACATTAGAATTACTGGCAACTTAAGTACAATATTTTTTTCCTAATATTAGTGGAAAGCTATTCAATATACATCTATATATATAATGTTTCAAGTTTAAATTTGAAATATTAAAGAGGAAAAAATATTAAAATAATATCAAATACCAACATTGTAAATATTGGCATAAAGTAGTCTAATTACTCCATTTATATTGAACTTTTCAAAATTTTTACCTCATAAAGATAGATTCATTTGAAATAAGATATTTATGAATTATCATTAAAAAATTTAAATTTAATCTATTGTTAGTAATTAATTTCATATTATTATTTATTTTTACATTATTATATTAATAAAAAATTATCAAAATTTTGTTTTATTTTTTAATAATATTTTACTTCCTTATTTATTGATAATATAAAATATTTTACACTAATAATAAATTAAATTTAAATTCTTAAAAAAATTCAAATGAAATTACAAAACAACAATGTTAATAACTAGAATTATTGTAATAAAAATTTTTAAATTTAATGCATTGTCGAACTATAACAAAATGTTCGTAGAAACAAAGGGGTATAAAATCATTACACTATGCCTTGAACTTTCGACACGTAAATTTAAACAAAATAAAAAGGAATCTCTCATACAACCCCACGTAGTTGAAATAAAGTAGTAAGTAGTGCTAGGTGGGTTAAAAAAGTGGAGGTTTTAAGTTTAAACTTGTAAAAATTGGTTAGTAGTGCTGCATGACTCAAACCGAACCCAAGAAAACAATAACACAAGAACCTATTTTACCGGCGGAAACACGTGGAAAGTCAATATTAGACAGAACAAAATCTAATGTAGGTTGGCAGCACCCCCTTCGATGCTGACATTTATTCTTTAAAATTAAAATCACATTTTGGAGTTTTTGATTTCTCATAGGAAATTAAATATCCTAAGAAGTAATTTCCTATATGAACTTCTTAAAAATCTCAAATGTTGTTTGGTTGACATGAAGCAAGTTACACATCCTAGGAAATAAATTTTTATGTTTTGTTTGGTTCAATTTTGTATTTCCTAAGAAATAATAATGAAATGACTACAATACCCTCAATAATAATTTAATAAATATTAATTAATTTTAAAGAGGCGGTAATGCTGGACTTTTAATTATTTTCATATGATCTTTCAATAGAAAACAAGAAAATGTGAGTTTGACGAAGTTTACTTGGTTAAAAATACCTAAATTGAGCTTAAAACTTTGAATGATCATAACTTTGTACTCGGTTATCCGTTTTAAGTGAATTTTTTTTAATTTCATATAAATTTTTGAGATTTACATGCTAGTAAAAAAATGTCTTTTTCAATATTTTTTAAATTTTTCTTTATTTTCTTGTTATTTTTCTAATTTTGATCTTATTTTTATTAATTCAAATTCATTCAAATCCTATATTAAACTTTTTCTCTCTAACTCTTTTGATGTCTAGTAGTGTTATAATAATTTTTTTAATAAATAAAATTACTAAAAAATAATTTATTAATAAATAAAATTCAATATAAAATAGTAACATGTTACTATTTTAAAATAAAACATTAATACCAACTAAAAATTTCAAATAAATGGATAAATCATGTTTAATTAACAACTAAACAGCTAAATAATAGCATGTTACTATCTGTTTTCTAAAGAGTAAAACAGACAGTAACATTTCACAGATAGTAACATGTTACTGTTTCATTTCAGAATAGTAACACAAACAAAAAACTTAAATAAATGGATAAATTATGTTTAATTAACAACTAAACAACTAAATAATAGCATGTTACTGTCTGTTTTCTAAACAGTAACATTTCACAAATAGTAACATGTTACTGTTTCATTCCAGAATAGTAACATAAATAAAAATCTCAAATAAATGGATAAATCATATTTAATTAATAACTAAACTATCAAATAATAGCATGTCACTGTCTGTTTTCTAAACAGTAATATTTTACAGACAGTAACATGTTACTGTTTCATTCCAGAATAGTAAGACAAACTAAAATCTCAAATAAATGGATAAATTACGTCTAATTAACAATCAAACTGCCAAATAATAGCATGTTACTGTTTGTTTTCTAAATAGTAACATGTTACTATTTCTTTTCAAGCCTAATTAACAATTAAACTGTTGAAGAAGAGAATGTTATTGTTTCGTTCCAAAATAATAATACCAACTAAAAATTTCAAATAAATGGATAAATTAAATCTAATTAACAATCAAATTATCAAATAATAACATGTTATTATATGTTCTCTAGACAGTAATATATTACTGTTTCGTTCTAAATATAATTAACAATCAAACTATTAAAGAAGGGGATGTTACTGTTTCATTTCAAAACAATAATACTAAATAAAATTTTGAAATAAATGGATAAATTAAGTTTAGTTAACAACCAAATTGTCAAATAATAGTATGTTACTATTTGTTCTCTAGACAGTAACATGTTACTATTTCGTTCCAAAATAGTAACATCAATTGAAAACTTTAAATAAATAGATAATAACATGTTACTATTTGTTCTCTAGACAGTAACATGTTACTGTTTCGTTCCAAAACAGTAACATCAATTGAAAACTTAAAAAAAATGGATAAATTAAGTCTAATTAATAACTAAATTACTAAATAATAGTATGTTACTGTTTGTTCTCTAGACAGTAATATGTTACTGTTTGGTTCCAAAATAGTAACATCAATTGAAAACCTGAAATAAATGGATAAATCAAGTCTTATTAACAACTAAATTGTTAAATAATAGTATGTTACTGTTTGTTCTCTAAACAGTAACATGTTATTGTTTCGTTTCAAAATAGTAATACCAACTAAAAACCTAAATAAATATATAATAATATATTACTATTTGTTCTCTAGTTAGTAACATATTACTATTTCGTTCCAAGCATAATTAACAATCAAACTATAAAAGAAGAGAATGTTACTGTTTCATTTCAAAACAGTAATACTAACTAAAAACCTGAAATAAATGGATAAATTAAGTCGAATTAATAACCATATTGCTAAGTAATAGTATATTACTATTTGTTCTTTAAACAGTAACATGTTACTATCTCATGCCAAAACAGTAACATTAATTGAAAACCTGAAATAAATGGATAAATCAAGTTTAATTAACAATCAAATTGTCAAATAATAGTATGTTACTGTTTGTTCTCTAGATAGTAACATATTACTGTTTCGTTCTAAAACAGTAACATCAATTGAAAACCCCAAATAAATAGATAATAATTTGTTACTGTTTGTTCTCTAGACAGTAACATGTTACTGTTTCATTCCAAAACAATAATATTAATTAAAAATTTGAAATAAATGAATAAATCAAGTCTAATTAACAACCAAATTGTCAAATAATAGTATATTACTATTTGTTCTCTAAACAGTAACATATCACTATTTTATTCCAAAACAGTAATATCAATTGAAAACCTGCAATAAATGGATAAACTAAATTTAATTTAACAACCAAATTACCAAATAATAGTATGTTACTGTTTGTTCTCTAGATAGTAACATCAATTAAAAATTCTAAATAAATAGATAATAACATGTTACTGTTTGTTCTCTAGATAGTAACATCAATTAAAAATTCTAAATAAATAGATAATAACATGTTACTGTTTGTTCTCTAGATAGTAACATGTTACTGTTTCGTTTCAAAATAGTAATATAACAGTAACATCAATTGAAAACCTAAAATAAATAAATAAATCAAGTTTAATTAATAACCAAATTGCCAAATAATAGTATATTAATATTTGTTCTCTAGACAGTAACATATTACTGTTTCGTTTTAAAATAGTAACATCAATTGAAAATCTGAAATAAATAGATAAATTAAATTTAATTAACAATCAAATTGCTAAATAATAGTATGTTATTGTTTGTTCTCTAGACAGTAACATGTTACTGTTTCGTTCTAAAATAGTAATATCAATTGAAAACTTGAAATAAATGGATAAATTAAGTCTTATTAATAACCAGATTGCTAAATAATAATATGTTACTATTTGTTCTCTAGACAGTAACATGTTACTGTTTTATTCCAAAATAACAGTAACATCAATTGAAAACCTGAAATAAATGGATAAATCAAGTCTAATTAACAACCAAATTATCAAATAATAGTGTGTAACTGTTTATTCTCTAGACAGTAACATATTATTATTTCGTTCCAAAATAGTAACATTAATTGAAAATCCTAAATAAATAGATAATAACATATTACTGTTTGTTCTCTAAACAGTAACATGTTACTGTTTCATTCCAAAACAGTAACATCAATTGAAAACCTGAAATAAATGGATAAATTAAGTCTAATTAACAACTAAATTGCTAAATAATCGTATGTTACTATTTATTATCTAAACAGTAATATATTACTATTTCGTTTCAAAATAATAATATGTTACTGTTTCGTTTCAAAACAGTAATAGATAATAACATGTTACTGTTTGTTCTCTAAACAGTAGCATGTTATTATTTTGTTCCAAAACAGTAATATCAATTGAAAACCTGAAATAAATGGATAAATTAAGTCTAATTAACAGTCAAATTGCTAAATAATAGTATGTTACTATTTATTCTCTAAATAATAACATATTACTATTTCGTTCCAAAACAGTAACATCAATTGAAAATTTGAAATAAATGGATAAATCAAGTCTAATTAAAAATTAAATTGTCAAATAATAGTATGTTACTGTTTGTTCTCTAAACAGTAACTAGTTAAAAAAATTTAATTATAATTGATGTGTGTGTATATATATATTTAGTTTGAGTTATAGTGCTTGAAAATTGATATTAAAAAATATTGATAAAATTTAAATAAAATTTAATTTTAATATTCAAATAATTTCAATCAATAAATAAAATATATAATTATATAATGCAATTAATATAATATATATTAAAATTTTAATTTATTCAAAATATTTATATAATCAAATTAAATATATCATATTATATTTATATTATTTAATAATTAGAATCTAACTTTCAAATAATAGCAATAGATAAAATAAAAAAGAAGTAAAAGAAAATTATGCAATAAAATAAAAAAAAAATAAAATGATGAGTGGGTTATAAAATAACGTAGGAATTAAATAAAAGTATGTTGTTAACTAATTCATTTAAATTAAATATTTAAATTTTTTACATAAAATAATAATAATAAAATATGTCATGTAATATATATATATATATATATATATATATATATATATATATATATATATATATATATATCTTAATTAATAAGCAAATTACAAAATAATAACAACACCAACTAAAATGGTATTCACGAAGTGAAACCTGATAATCAATTAAAAGGATAAAATTAATATTAATTAATTTTAGTAAGGATATTTTTATCTATTAATTAGTTAAAAATATAGGAAATAGAACTTACTTAAAGGAGAGTGGGTAAGTAATTTCCTATGTTTTATAGGAAATACAAGTTCCCGGGAAGATTTATTTCCTCCCATTTGTGCAATCAAACAACTCTGTGGTAGTCTATATCTTGAAAAATACAATTTCCTATATTTTTGTTGTAAACCAAATAACCCCTTAAGTGCAAAATCCATAAAAGCCCCATCATGCCTTTTCCATTCTAAAAATTGCCTACTCACTACACGCTTTGAGTTGAAATTTGGATTTCTCAGTTTTTTTATTAATTTTCTATTATATTAGAGAATATAAAATAATTTTTTGCCTAACATAAACTTATGTTTATCTTTACCATAACATAAATATTATAAAAAAAAACTTTAAGTTCTTGAATTCCTAAACTATATAAATCTTAAAATGAGAAGAATTATACAAAGTGAAAAACTTTTGAAGACCCCGATAAATTGTCCTCTTAACATGCCTGAGAATTTATAATATCTTATTTGTTGCAATTTTTCATTAACGTTAACCCAACAAATATTTTTTTTATTTAGTTAATACCTTTTTTTTATCAAGTATGAATTTGATTTAAGTCCGAAGTAATAAATGATAAAACTTGTTAATAAAATTATATTTAAAAGTTAAATTCAATTTTTTTTATCAAATCAATAACATCTTAACATTTAATTTGTTATCACTTAATCAATTAATTCTTGAGAACTCAACAAATATTTAGCTTTGCCTTCATGTCTACAAAAATACTTTCAATTTGAATTATAAGTATTATATTTTCTTTTATATTTTAATAAATAAAATATTTTAATATTATAATTGAATAAAAATAAAAATTTAAAAATATTTAACTATTTATTACTAAATTTTTTAATTTAAATTTATTAATTTAATAATAAAATATAATATAAAAAATTTTAATTCAATATTAAAATGACTGTCTAATTTTGACTTAAATGATAATTTAATTCATTAATATAATAATAGATAATTTTTAATAATGAGTTGACCTATTAACTATTATAATATAAATAAGAATAATTACTCTTAAATTTTAAATTTGTTTGATCACTTGTCATCCATGATGATGTAATTTCTCTCCAAAAACAAAGCATACACTTAGGATGAACAGGAGTAATGATTTTTATTGGATATCATGATCAAATTGATTGTAGAAGATATATATATATATATATATATATATTACAAATAAATTTATCAAATATTTTTCATTCTTTCGATTTAATCTGCTTATTAATATTTTTTTTTCGTAATTCAGTATATCGTTATCAAAATTTAATTTTATCATTTCAATGTTGCATAGGGTTAAGAATATTTCCCGTCCTGTGTCACACGTGATCTTCTTGTTTCCATCACTGTTTACAAGTTGCAAACTTGCAATGCCAATAAATAGACCCACTATCTCGTCTATATGGAATCTCGATCAAACTCTCTCTAGTTCATACACAATTCCCGTGATTTCAATTTGATTTTGTCAAACCTCAAAATTAACACGCTCCCAATATAAATATCAACAAACTTTTTTGTTCCGAGAGAGTTCAAAACAAACTCAAACTTTTACAAACCCAGCAAAAGAAAATCAACAGCAGAAACCAAAGATGGGAAACGCCGTGGGAAGAAACAGAAAGGCCAAGGTGATGAAAATCGACGGAGAAATCTTCAAAATGAAAACTCCGGCGAGAGCGCACGACGTCGTCAAGGACTACCCAGGCCACGTCCTTCTCGATTCAGAGGCAGTCAAGCATTTCGGCCTGAAAGCCAAGCCATTAGAATCCTTCCAAGAATTGAAGCCTAAGAAAACCTATTTCTTAGTGGAATTACCCAAACTTCAACCCCAGGAGGAAAGGCTGAACAGAAGGGTGCGATCCAGTGGAATCCGTGCCATGAACGCTCATGATAGGCTCGACCTCCTCATGCTGTCCAAGAGATCGGTTTCTGATCTCGCGCACGTGAAACCGCCGTCGAGCATGATGATTGCTGGGCCTGGGCCTAATCATGGCTCTACGCAAGTGAAAATGAAGTTGCCCAGGGCCCAATTGGAAAAGTTGATGGAGGAGAGCCATAATCAGGCGGAGGTGGCCGAGAAGATTATAAATTTGTATATGAGTAATGGCGGGCAGCCCGGCGGTGGAGCGGTGGAGGCTAAGGCGGAGCTTGGTGGGAGCACTGAGGTCCAAAGGCCTCGAGCGGTACGTGTTGATTTAATTATTTGCTTATTATAAATATTTTTTTATTAAATACACGCTCATTTTGTGCCTGTATAGTTTATGTGAATTAAGAATTTTCGCTACGCCTAGTTTATATCGATTTTCTTCTTGACTATTTGTTTTTATCAATTTTATCCATCATTTTTTTAATTTTATTTTTCATAAGCATTTTTATTAATTTCACTTTTTTTACTGAAATTTATTTAATTTCTTTTTTTATTACTGTGCGGTTAAATAATGAAATCGGACATGTTCAAGCGACGGAAAATTAATTAAGAATATTTTCAAAAGATATTATTAGATAAATTTAAATAAATGAAAGGGAAAAGTTATTAATTAAAAAGTATCTCTAAAAGATAAAATTGACACTTTCTAAAATGAAAATAAAAGTATAGTTTGGATTTAATTAATCAGTTTGAGGTTTATATAATTTTGTCATATTTAGAATTAGGGTTTAATAATAATAGCTGCTTGCTTTGTTATTATTAGACTAGCTTATTAGCTATAATATATAAAAATAATAATAAAAGATTAATAAACTTCACTTAAGTAATGGTGTAAAATTAACTATAAAAAAGATTAAAAACTTATTTTGATTCTTGTAAGATTAAATTTTTAGTAATTTTATTTTTGATTAAAAGTTTGTATCAATTTGATCTCTTGTAAAATTAAAAACTCTCAAATCTTAATCCTTTCATATAGTAATTTTATAGGGATTAAATTGATATAAAATTTTAATTAAGGATAAAATTAATAAAAATATAATCTTATAAGGATTAAAATAGGTTTTTAATCCAATAAAAATTTAGTGTAATAATAATAATAATAATAATAATAATAATAATAATAATAATATATTTCAATATAGTAGTGGTTTGAAATTTACAATAAAATAAAATATAATTAATTGTAAAATCTCTTTGGAACTGCCTAATTAGGAATGATTAAATATCTTAATCTTATAATGTCTCACAGATTTAGGAATGATAAGATTTTTTAACTCAAAAAGCAAGATATAGGGATGTGATAATCATATCTTGTCTTATTCCATGGAATCTCACTATTATAAAAGCATTATTTACAATATTTTGAACATATTATTATAACATCTTTTTTTATTTTGCATTATTTACAATATTTAAATATAAATTATTTATTTATAATGTTTGACACTGTTTAATAATTACACTTGAATATGTAACTTTTAATTTTAAGATTTATTTTTTAAACTTTTTTTTTTATCATTACTTGGAAATCTTTGTGGAAATCTATTACCTTGTGAGATATAAGAATAGAATAAATTTTGTCCACAAAGTTATGGAGCAAAACAATATTTTGCTCTCAATCACAAGCAAAGGGGAGAGGAAAAATTGATTTGCTCCCCTTGCCCCATTGCCCCCCCCCCCCCTACGCCTACTGAATGTCAATCTAGAATTAGTACGGTAGCAATGAAATGGTAATCCGGCGTAGAATTGGGCTGGTGTATAATTTTTAGTTGTTAAATTATCTTGTAAGAATTGGATTACCCTGGTTTGGCCTATCTATTCAGAACGACACAAGTTTCTCGAATCTTTGAAAGTGTTAACATTTTCATGTGTCCCGTTTGGCTTTTTCTTTGCATGTTGATGAGTTAAGCAACTTGGTAGGGTGGATATGGACGTGAGAATGATCTTAATTGACCTTTTCTCTCATTGTTATTTTACTTGGTAGGATGGATACGGACGTGAGAATGATTGCTAATTTTGACAAGGAGTTGTGAATGAAAATTAAAAACTATTAATTGAATATAAAATAATACGATAAATTTATATAATTTAATTTAATAAAAAAATTTAAATTTAATTTTAAATTTCATTTTCGATATAGAGCGAATGAAATAACTGCTCTTTAAGGACTAGATGGGACATTTTGCATTAATAAGCGTAGAGATTTGAACGTCAACCGTGGACATTTTCTTAGAATGAAAGCAGAAGGCGTGGGTTTTTTATTTTCTAGTTTATTTTGTTTTCACGTTACATTAGGAAATTTGAGGTCAATCTCAAACAAACAGCACTTCATGTGGATTGGGTGCTAATCGCGTATTTGCATTTCTGTTCAAAATGTTTGAAAATTTGAAGGTGTTCATATTAGAAATCTAGAATCTTTTGTTTTTTCCTCTCTTTTTTTTTTTTTTTCATTAATAGCTCGGCCACTTTGCATTATGGCAACATGCAATTCCCAGAATGTTGTCGAAGTGTCAAATTTTTTTTGTGGAAAATGGGGACAAAAAATTCCAGATAAAATATCTAAATTTTCGTTGTATACGTAGTTATTAAACTTTTAGTTACCTCTTTCTAATTAATTTCTTATTAGCATATTTAAAAATTTACAATACTATATGTAACGAAATTAATATTTAAAATTAGGTTGTAAATATAAAATAATAATTATCAATAATATAGGATAATAGGAAAACTTATAAAGCTTAATTAATGAATATAAAAAATTTGGAATCTAATTTTGAATATCACTTTAAGTATATGTAGTATTTTTATTTAAAAGTTAATTTGTGAGTACTAACAGAAAAAATTTATTGGTCACGAATTTTCTTTTACATATTTTTGCTCTCAACATTTGTCCACATTAACATACTTATTCATATGCTATGATTTTGCAGAAACGAGTGAGTTTCAGTCCAATCCAACAAGAAGAAATTTGTGAGGAAGGAGGTTCGTGAGGAAGGACGTTCCTTGTATAGTCATTTGGGCCGCTCCAACGCCTGGCCTACCCTTCATTTTGGTGCTTGCTGAGTAGTTTGCTTTTCCTTTGGGAATCTTTAGGCTACTATTTCACAACGTATAGATATAGGAATAGCCCTTATACATGTGTAAATCTGAAGACATCACGGTTGTTAGTTCAGGATACAGGAATGCTCTATACATTAAAAATAAAATTAGAAATTAAATTTCAAATGTAAATAAAAAATTATTATTAAATATAAGATGGTGAAATAAATTTATAAAATTAAATTTAATAAATACAAAATATTTAAAATTTAATTTTGAATTTCAAATCTTATTTTGATGTATATAATATTTTTGCTCAAGAAATGTATCCTGGTGTAGTGAGAAATTTATTAAAGCCATTACGAAAGTTAAAGAATTGGATACCAATCTTTTTCCTTTTTCCTTTTTTTTCCCCAAATCAAACAAACAGACTACGATACTATGATTTGTAGGATTCCAAATTTTAATTCCAACGATGTGCTTTAAAAGGCTTTTAATTTTTCTGTCAGAATATAATTATAAATTATTAAAATAGTAAAAAAATTAATATTTATATGTTAAATGTAAAGAATTTAATAAAAGATAATTTTTTTTAAAAAAGTTATTTTTCTATTATTATAATTTTAAGTATCAATTTTTTATAATAATAATAAAGTATGAAAATGAATATATTAATCTTTATTTATATAAAAGTATATAAAATATTTCCGCAAAAATGTTTCGAAAAACAAACGACCTGAAAAATGCATTCATAATAGGAGATAAACCGAGAGAGTGGGTTTCCAGTAGATTTCAATGTCGCAATATGAACCTGGAGCTTATATTGGGTTCAATAAATGGGCCTGACCATAATTTTCAGACCTCTCCCAACTTCTGCCTATTTCAACCAAGGTTTGTGGCCCAAAAGAAGCCTAGTTATACCGAATTTTAGCCCAGTTAGAATTGGGCAAGCTTTTTTTCTTTTGGGTCTGGAGAATTAGGTACAATGCAAATTGTATTTAACATTGCCCATACATTACTGCTTTGCTATGTCAAAAAAAATAAAAAATAAAAATAAAAACACAATATGATGGCTGAGCAAACATGTGACAATTTAAATAGAATAAGTAAATAAATAAATGAGGATAAATTCAATCAGGGAAAATAGGGATTTCAATTCATACAGTCTTACTAAATCTGCAACACAATATGATGGCTGAGCAAACATGTGACAATTTAAATAGAATAAGTAAATAAATAAATGAGGATAAATTAAATCAGGGAAAATGGGGATTTCAATTCATACAGTCTTATTAAATCTGCAATTTTATCCTTTTTAATTTGTGTAATTAGGCCTTAGAGTTTCAAATAATTAACTCATCTCTTAAATAGAATCATAGAATCATATGCATCATCTTATATGTCAATTAAATTTTACATACAGGTATTTTATCTTTACTTAATTTTTAAAATTCATTAATTTTCACTAAAATCGTCCTCCATCAAAATTAAAATACATTTAATTTATACTTAAAATCATGTAATGATAAACAAAATAAAATGGTTAGAAATTAAAACCCTAGAGACTAATTTCATTAATATTGAAAAATGAAAGTTTAGAAAAACCATGCAATCAAGAATTGAGAATAAATATGTTTTAATTTTGATTGGTAATGATTTGGATAGGAATAAATGAATTTTGATAATTGAACAAAAATAAAATATCAGCATGTGAAATTTAATTAACAAATAAAATTACATGCAAAATTCCATTAGAATTTACAAATTTTTTGAAACTTTAGAATTCATTTACACAGATTAAAATTATAAGAATAAAGTTAAAAATTTAAGAAAACTACATAAATTAAAACCTCAATTTTTCTTAAAAAAAAAAAACTTCCACTTTTCCTCAAATCAGATTTTAATACAAATGCTGTTCATTTATTGTTTGCAAGATTGTCTAGTTTACCGATTCAGCTAAAGAATTAGGAAAAATCTTGTCCTACCTCTCTTTTTTTCCACCTCTTTTCCTGTCCACTAACAAAGTCCACGGTCAGGTTATGCGTCCATATTCATCAATTATTAATTATTCGATCGCCTGCTGAGGGCCTTGCCAAGGTTTGGCGGCACAGCGGGGGCCGTTCGGCCCCCAGTTTACCCCTCCCCGTTTAAAAAATTTCCTATGTACCAAAAAATTTATTAATTATTCGATCACTGTATAACAGGTTCCCCTGTTTGTTATAGAAATTTGAATCATTAATAATTAAATATTTCATTATGTCAAACAATGTTGTTTTTTTTTTTAATTTAACTGTAAGGGTGATATACATATATGATCCACGATTTGAACTCACGATATGAGAAAAATAAAATTTATAAAATAATATTAGATACTATTATACTATTAAGAATATTGATAAACAATATTTCTTATTTAATATAATAATTAAAATCTCTAATAATTAATTATAAATTAGATTATACACATAAATTTATCAATAATCAGTTACTTATTATTATACCAAACAACTAAACTTGAGTTTCATTCTCCTACTTACATGAAAAGAGAATGGAACAATTTTTCAAAAAATATTTTTTTATAAAAAATTAAAATTTTTTATATATAAATAAAAAAGTATCATATACAATTATGCTTTATGATTAAAAAAATTATACTTAGATTCATGGTAGTAAAGAAGAATGATTTTTAAAAAATAAAAAATTATTTTTCATTAAACTTCTTTTATTTAACAATAAACATATAATAAATTATTTTTTATTATTTTAATATTTTATAATTATGTTTTTATAATTTTTTTTTTGAAAATAAACAAAGTATTTTTCCGAGATTTAACTCCTACCAACAATTGTACCGCATGATGAATAGAAACGGCAGAAAGAGGAGGAGAACAATGAAAATCCCTTTATCACTTTTGATGAAATTTGCCAATTATACTTCTCTTTCTACCATTGCAAATCCGCAACTAGCCTAGAGAAATTCTTGCATACTCTACACACATAAATGATTTAATAATTTTATTAAATATATAGTAAGACACATTACCTAAGAATTTTTCAGGAGACGCTTATTTATATGCAAAAATATCAATAAGCTGTGAATAGAGGGACAATGATTCGGGGCATGTATCCCATAAACCAACAGCTTCCATGAGATTTTCTAATGATAGCCATCTTGATGAGAAAATTCCGGAAGCAGGTTTCCCTGAGAATCATAGACAATTTTCCCGGAAAAATCAAGAGGACGACACCGTTCTCCCATCAGGATGGTCTTCTTCCAAAGTACTTGATCTTCATCATCCCCATAAATTTCCTCCTCATCTTCTGCCTGCTCTTTCCTCCAAGAAATCATCTTCACCATCGAAATTGCCCTGTTGCTGATATTGCTATTTATCTTCGAAATAAGCCTTTTGTTCTTGGACTCCGAGCCTGTTTCTTCTTCCATTTCTGACTCCACCTTCTTCATCGTTTTAGACCCGCAGAGAAAATTCACCACAGAGAATACTGAGAATACCCCAATTAACACAAATAAAACTGTGATGGGCATCGATGAAAATGGAAGATATTGAATAGAATTCGTAGGATAAACCCTTGCCATGGCTGGAAGGAAATCACTGAGCTGTGGAGGGTAGGTTTGAGCTCACATATATAGAGTCAGAAAATGAGCAAAGTTGGAGTGGCACTCGGTATTTTTTCAAAGGTTTTACCTTTCTTTTGGATCATGGATTCATTCCGAACTTTTATGTTTAAGTTTCATCAAATATTTACACATATCATATATAATTTAACATAAGAATTTAAATTTAATTTATTATCATTATAAATCATCTTTATATCATTATTCATAATAAAAAAATTATTATAATCAAAATTTTCTAATTATTTTTTTAATGATGTATTTTCATCTTATTTATTAATAATAAAAAATTTAATACAATAATAAATTAAATTTAAACCCACCATATATATTCATTTTGCTTATTTACAAATTTGATTTGTTTTGTGATATATTTAAGAGAATATATTGAAGTGTGGGTAATATTTTTTCTTCCTAACAGAAAAGTTGTTACAAGTGTTATGCAGGAAAATGTGCGGAGACGTAGAATGGACCAAACAAAGTTTGGGTAAAAGTCAGGCACTTGCTTTTATTAGGAATTATGTACAATGGGGGATGACCTAGTAAAAAAGGAATAGCTATTTCCACGCGATGACGTGGAATGGTAGGAGATGTGGTGATGATGTGGCATCATTTGATTGAGGTAGCGCGAGTAGGCTTTGCCTGATCCGATGGGTTATATTGACTAATCACTTGACCTCAGGTCGTCGGTTGGAAAGCATTTCGGTATGGTTTACAAACTGTTCATTTTCCAATTTACACCAATTCTTTTTATTCTTGTCGAGAGCTGCCTTCTTTGAATATACGAGAAGAAAGAAACTGCAGAGGCTTCTAATCCGAAGACCATAGAAATTAGTTTTTTAAGGTGGATGCACAGCATTTTACGATCCACCTTCAAGTTTCTGTATAACTTTTCTGCTGATTTAGAACTTATTATTAGTTTATTTTATTTTATTTATTTTTGCTTTTGTTAAGAGTTATCCCTCTTTATTTATGAAAAAAATTAATCTTTAATTTAAGTTGTGTTTTGTAAATACTTGTAAAGGGAATTGTGCATATTGAAAATTAAAATTTTTTAATATTTAAATTTAATCTGGATAGTACTTCATTAAAAATTAATATTAATTAAACTTTTTTATAACAATAAAAGAATTTAATAAATTTTTAATAATAATATAAAGATATATAAATAAATGATAATATAAAATTAATTTATATTAATAATGAATAAAATTTAAATTATTTTTTTAGTAATCAAATTGATTAATCATTAAATGTACACTCGTAAATAAATGCTAAATCCGACTAAAGAAGATCAAATATTATCTACACATAAATACCTGAATCCTACAAAATTCAAACGTTATTTGAGTTAAAAACAACAAAATTTTGAAAGGGGATGGTGATGACTTTACTAATATGAAATAATTGAAACCCAAAATTATGAAAAATGTCAAAATTGCAAGATCTATATCAAATTCTATTTAGCAGAACTAATATGTTAGGTATTTGTTGATACAAAAAATGTAATGAATTAAACTAATGATAAAATGAATATATATATATATATATATATATATATATATATATATATATATATATATATATATAGCAGATTGAAAAAAATATTTTTACATGAGAATGAAAAAAATAAATTATAATCATCAAATTTAATATTAAAAAATTAAAATTAAAACATAAATATATATATATATATATTTTAAAATGATCATGTAATCTTTCTATTAGTCACATTATTTTTAATTATATATTAATCCTCATTATTAATATGAATTAATTATTAATACAAAATTTGATCATCATAATTTATTTTTCTAGTACATATACAATGGAATGCAAAGCAAAGACTCTAAAAGGCCAAATGCTAGTAAAAACTCAAAGGATATATCCATCCAAACATAATTCTCTAGCTACAAATAGCAATTGAACATCATATTTATGATACTACTTATGTAATACATGTACATATCGTATAATCAAAATCAAAATATATATTTAAAGGAACATCATAAACGGAAATGTGAAATTAGATCCACAACTCTAGAAAATTAGATGGGAATGGCATTAGTGACAGAAGGGTAGATCACGGTGGCTGGATGACCCATGATTTTGCGACCCTTCGTGCGGCGAAACATGTACACCAAAGCCCCCACCGGCCACTCCACCACCGCCGCTGCCGCAAACGCCAGAAAACCAAGCGTTGGACCGACCACCTTGCACCGACAAGGGTTGCTAGCTGTGCCACATTGCACGCAAACTGGAATCCCAATTCCAACCATCTTAACAGTTACAGCATGTGTGTATGTGTATAGATCGAACTCAGAAGTGGAGCTGGATTTCTTGCTTAGATGAATTGATGAGACTGAGACGAAGAATTGAGCAACCCAAAGTGGTCTTTATTATAGAACATTTTTGAGTCATGTTTTGATTAATGGGTTTATCCAACGAGGCACTACGTGTGGGCAGGGAGGGCATGACTTATACACGTGGCTTTATTCTGTTTGAGGAATGGACAGCTGTCAAAATTTTGACGATTGGCAAAGTTTAAGATTGTTGGCTGTTGATTTGGATACTTGTAATTTGAATTTGTTTCTAATTGATTTCTTAGTTGATGACTATCTTTCTTGTTTGAAAACCCAAATGTTTTCCCAACTCAAGGCTTGGAAGGAGGAAAGAACCAGCGCTGGACTCACTTTATTGAGATAATTTATGGGTTTGGTAAAAGAGAATAAGAGACAAATATAATAATAAATGTAATTTTAAGTGTGTTAAACGTATAAAATGCATTCAATCTTTTAAGAATTGAGATGTAAATTTGAAAAATATATTTTGGAGAGAAAAGTCAACATTATAATTTCTTATAAGAAAATTAAAAAAATAGTAATTATAAATTTAAAAATTATTTTTAAAAAAGTCGAATTCATTTCTTAAGGTTTAAGATAAATTCAAGTCTAATATATAGACCTTCAACCCAAATCTTGTTAATGTAATTAGGGTCTCTTAGATCCAATTTCAAGTCTTTTTGTATTTTTCTTTATTGTTTTGGGTTTGGATCCATTTTTTTTTTAAAAAAATGGGTGATATTAAAGAATTTGAAAAATTCATTTGTGCTTTTATCGATGTTTTTTTTCCCCTCTAATTCTATTGAGGGATGATGAACTCCCTTTTGTGTATATGTGGATTTCCGATGATGATGAATATAATTCAAACTCTATATCTCTAAAATTGTGAGTTACTTGGCACAATATAGGCAGCTACTTATCATTCTCGTGTCTAATACACACTATTTAATTTATTTTCTTTTGGTGGCTTCAACACTTTTCCAGGATTAACTTGCAACCATCTATTGTTTCAGTTTTTTTCTAATGATAAAAGTAATAATTTACTAAATATACACATAAAAATCTGGATTTAAATCTACAAATATGATAAAAATAAAATTCTTAAAATAATATTAAATTTCACTGTATCATTATGATGCCAGCCCATTGTTTTTGTTTTTGAATCAAAGTCATGCATAATTTTCATCCAAAGTTATGGTTGAAAAAATTTACTAATTCTCAGTCCATAATAGACAAAAAAAAAAGGGATTAGATTCAGATTTAATTCTCTTAAAATATAAATTGTATAGTTTTTAACTTCCTAATTTAAAATAATTTATTTTTTATTCCTTTAATATTTTAGTCAATTTTTACTAATTTTTTTAATCTCCAAGCACTAATTGTATTATTTCTCAGACAAAACACGTATTTTAGAATTTTAAAAGCAATGACTTTTATGTGTAATTCATTAATTTTGTTCAAAATTTTCAATATTTGGATAAACATTTTTCTTTTATGCCTATATAAAAGTCATTTCAAATTAATATGGATGATGCATTAGATAAAAATGATTTTGCGGGTTGTGAGGTTAAGAAGTTGATAAAAATCAAATAAGAGGATAAAACAAATTAAATATTCTGAGGGATTATTTTAAATTTCAAGAATCAAAATGATCCAATTCATATTTTTGATGGATCAAATTTGCATTCAAGTTAAAAAAAATATTATTGATTTAAAGAAATTCAAGTATTTTATAATTAGAGATATATTTTAATTAAAACTAAATAGTTGAAAATTTATTATACTTACTTCAAAATCTAAACTTTTTTTTTTGAGACATTAGGTGTGAAATCCACACAAAAATTATAGTATTAATGATTTTTCTTCTTCCAATAAAGATCATTTGCAAGATTCAACCCCCCCCTATTATTAATAAGGTCCAGCATGTGTGGGATTAGCATGCTCTTTACTAAATTAATACCTTGTTAATCAAAATATAATTTTTTTCATTTATCATATTTTATTTATTTGAATATAACTAAAGCATCTTTCATCGCAGGATATTTAAAATATTTCATTGATAAATTTGAATTATATAAATCTTTTCTTACGTTTTCCAAGTAAAAATTTTAAAGTTGAGTTTGAATGTAATATTTTGTTTCATGTTTTTAAGTGGAGCCAGTCCGATGGGTTAAGTAATAAAATTTTTGCATAATATATAAAATTTTATGTTTCAATAACGCTCCAAGGAGGCAAGTGCAAGCTATACCTTAAGATCCCCATACAAAAATTGGTTATTTAACTGAGAAGGGTAGAGTCACCTTGGCACTTTATGCAAAGTAAAAGAGAGGCATTCTCTTCTATTTATGTGGAAGATTGATAAGCAAGTATTCTGCGATTTGACACAATTTAATTTTTCTCTTGTGCGCTTTACAGTTGAACATAGAATAAAGTATGATTTAAACTTTACCTCACATATTTAATTTCTCAATTAGACTGACATTGATAAATGAAATTGGTAATTTAGTCATTAATTTCGATCTCTGCAAGCTCATATAAGACCGTTTTCTCTTTTCTCTGTTATGCAGTAACATTTTTGTGATTAATTATTGGCTTCAAAGTTGCTTTTGGTCTAATTTGCTAGATTAATTAATTTTTTAAAGGGAGTTTTTTTTTTAATAATAAGAGTAATCAAGCCACGAAATGCATATATCTGTAATTTTAAGATCAAATTTAAAATGTATTTAGAACATAAAAAAGACAAAACTTTTAAATAATATTATATACTTTTTAAAATAAATGTTGTCGATTAATGAGAGATAATTTTTGTAGTCATCTTTTACGCCAGAGATTGTTCAATACCAGAAGCTATATACATTGTGTAATTGATATGTCTGATGACCATACCCGATGCGATAGGCAAACTTTAATGGCATTTGCCTTCACGAACGAGGAAGCTGTTACAGTTCCTCAGACTAGGACAACATAGAGCAAAAGGCAATATTCTTATATACCTTTAGAAGTAAGGGGATTAAAGTGGCCTTTAATTGACAGAAGGCATTGTTCAATTAGTTTAAGCTTAACTGCAAAAATTAATAATTTCGTTTTTAAATTATAAAATACTGATAAAATGATTTTTAAATTAGTAAATTTGATTATAATAACTTTTAAATAATACTTTGTCTGTATTTTATCATCTTTTCACATATATAATTTCATATCTAAACCATACAACATAAAAATGAAATTATATAAACAGAGTATTATTTAATAATTATTATAATTATTTTTATAATTTAATGACTTTTTTTACCAACGCCGTTTTAATTTTAGAAATAAAATGGATTATTATGTATTATGTCTACCTGAAATTAACAATTCCACGTTCTTAGGTTTCAATAATATTCTTAGATACATGACCTACTATATAAAATAATTACAAATTGATATAAAAGACAAATCAATCAATAATATTTAGGTACAATATTTGTATTTATGTATTAATTCATAATTGATTACCATGTAATATGTGAAATAATTTTTTTTTCAAGGATTCTTGATATCTTACAATTATATTAGACCGATTAATTTGAAGTTAAACTAGATTAAATCTCTTCAAAGAGTCAAAATTCACGTTTACAAAATTTGAATTTGAGATTTTATTTTATAGAATTGAACTTCAAAACCCTTGAACTAATATGCATTAATATATGTGAAATAATTGATTATTAATCACAGAATCTTTTTAAAGAAAAGGACTTTTATTCAAATATTCTATCATCAAATATCTCAATCAATAATTTTAGTGATATATTGACATTATTATTATTAGTAGTAGTAGTAGTGCATACATTAGATTTTATTAGATCACCTGTTATTCCACCAATAAAAAAAAATTAACAAAGGATTCCCCATTCTCAACCCCCAAATTGAAGGAGTCTACGCAAGGTCCCCCTACATTGATAACAGCCACATGCAATTCCCTGATGACTACATCAGGTCTCCATCATCACTCTTACTCTGCAATCACCAAATGAGTTGCTTTTCCCCGACTACACATTCCATGCATCAATAAACATCCAGACCCTTCTTCAAATATTCTCGGTCCTTGTCTTTCTCTTTATATTTCTATTCCTTCCTTGCTGCCTTCAAAAGGTGTCATTTCTAAGTTTCTACAATGGCGTCTCCAATACCCACTCGGAATCCTCAAAATATTGCAATCATAGCGTTTCTACTCAGCATTTCATTCTCATTTTCAATTGAAGCCACCCCTTCTGGGAAGTTAGAACAGCCACTGGCTGAACCACCAACTCACACTGAAATCAAATGTGGATCGTGTCCTTGTGGAAAACCCTGCAGCCAGCAACCTACTCCTCCTCCACCATCCCCTCCGCCGCCTAATGCTCCAAATGATCACTCTCTGCAGGACTGCAACTCATCACCACCACCGCCACTGCCACCGCCGCCATCACTGCCACGGCTACCTCTGCCACCTCCACCGCCAAGGTTCACCTATGTGACAGGTGTGCCAGGGGATGTTTACCAGACTGAGCCATATAATTGGGGATACCATTATTATTCTGGTGCCCAAAGTAGAGCTGTTGGATTAATACGGATTTGGGCTGCTTTGGGAATATTATCAGTAACAATGATTTTTTGGGTTTGAAGCTTAGATGGTATAGTTCAAAACAAAGGTGAATTCTATCGAATTCTACAGAATTCAAAATCTGAACTGAAATGATAAGTTTAAGAATTATTAAATTAAAATTATTTAATTATAATTATAATTAAATAATTTTAATTTTACAATTTTTAAACTTGTCACGATCTATTAAATTTTAAAATCCTGAGAGCACTGTGCAAATACAAAGTAATTTGTGGGAGAGACGTCTGTGGAAGTACAGTTTATATGTTTGAATTCTCCGTATTGTTCTTGTTTAATTTTTATGTATGTTTCCAATTTTTTCTATTCTATTCTGTTTCATTTCATTTGTTTATGTTTCTTTTGATAGTATGATTTTTTGTCCAATAAATTTTTAACACGTGAAGTAGAACAATTCAAAAATAAACTGCTGCAGATAATTTAGTACTGATTTTGGTCGGTGATTTGGTTCGGACGGACAGGTTGATAAAAGCATATCAATTGATATATGAACTTGACAGTTGTGATGATCATAATTTGGAATTACGTACTCAAAAATTGGAAAGAAAAAAGTCTCTTTCTTGATTAATACAGTTGCTGAGTCATGTTCGTTTAAGCTGGAAAAAGTAGTTGTTAGCTCAGGCTCCACTGGCGTTGCCATTACACATGTCCTTGTTATCTGACACAGCACAAAATAATTTATCATGTTCGAATGATCAAATATGTCCAAAACTACAAAAACACAACGTATTATCAATCCACAGACGATTAGCATCAGTTTGGAGAAACTATTTCCGAACATCTTGATCATATGTTCGATCAGTAGGGGCCCAATCAGCCGGTATGGTCTACGGGATATTGAAATTTGAAGTATCTTAACGGGGAAAATCCCAGTCTAAACCCCTTGTTACGTGCAAATCCAAATTGCCTCTCGGCGTGACTCCCTAAATACTAGGGATTATTCCCAGCGCACGCAAGGGCGAGCGCCTAGCAACAGGCCCGTTGGCAGCCAGAAAATATTAATAAAAGTACAAGACCTTCTCACAGAGTGCATGAATAAAATAAAAGATATTTAAAAGTGCAAAAATATCAACAAATGAGAAATTCATAAGTCGAAAGAGGTACATGATGAAGAGGAGGAGAAGCATATAATTCTAAATACCTGACATAATCGGCTCAATTCACTCTCAGTATAATTCATTTATTCGATAGTCATTGGGCTTAAGTACATGACCAATTAACTGACGTAGATCTAAACAATCAACATAGTAATTAGTTGCTAAGTTACCCAATATTACCTCTTCCCTGTATAAAAACATGTATGTACTTTGTAAAAAGGATCTACACTCTCATTCTCATCTTTGCACTATTCTCTCTTACGAGATTATTAACTCGACTATTGTAGCGTCATTTGAAATTTTAACTTCAATCATCTATCTTGCAAGTTTTAAATATCCAAACTAACTTTACTAAATTGAAAATTTATCATCCTTTTGTTTTCTTCACCTTGGTCTTTAAGATTCTTTCAATGACTTATGCTATGCAAATGACATTACGTTGTAGAGATATATATATGTATATATATTATCCCATCAATTGAATAAGATCTTATCTTACTTAAATATCAAAAAATACTTTGTAATATCTCTATCGTCTTGTGTAACTAACCTACTTATGTTGCTAGTCTTACAAAGGTTTTAGCTCCAAAAAGGTTTCATTGAAAAAATAGCATATAAGGATATGGAGAGTATACTTCAAATATTTTTATATTTTATACATTTTTTTTGCTTATTGTGCACATATAAACTCTAAATACAATTAGGTATATATTATCACTTAGTGACTCTTACACCTACGCCTAATTCTAGTTATGTAAACTTAACCATATATAAATCGCACACTTTTAGATATAAAAACTTTTACATTCAAGGTTAGATATAAGAACTTTTACATTCAAGGTATATGCTCACACACAATGAACCTAAATAATATAAACCTTAAAGGCGCATGAACTTAAACATTTAGATATTATAAAATTATTATTTTCCAATACTCTTCCATAATTTTGAAATTTCTTCAATCCACGAATTCTTGCAAAATCTTCTATTACACCCATCAAAATCTAAAATGATTTATGTGAAGTTAATTAATAATTGTAGGTGGACAAACAAATTTTATTTATTATGAGAAATGTTATGTGAATGGATTAAGTAAAAGTGATTTGAGGTTAAATGCGACTAAGGATGAATATATGAGTATAAAAGAGATTTTTGAAATTATCCCCCATTTTATCCCCAAGATAATTACTTTCATATTTTTCCCCTAAAAAAATTAGCTATTTATTCTTTTGTAACTCGCATATTTCTTTCTCTCCTCTCAACTTCCAAGCAAAATTTCAATCTTTTTAACCTTTTCATTCTTTAAATTCTAGGAAAGTAAGAAATTCTACCCTCTAACTCATGCAATATTTCTCTTCTACTCCTCTTGATTTTGGATGATTAAGGATTTTGGATCAAATGTTATTTCAGAACTCTAACCTTAAACTTTTGAATTTTTTATGCTAAGAAGCAAGCTATAACCTTCAATCCTATTACCTATTGTCTTCTTTACAATCATTGAGTAAACATTCTAATTGATTTTGTATGAATTCATATGATTTATGCTAGTTTAAGTAGGTTTTATTCATATTTATTTAACTTGTGGATTTGTATTATAAAATAATGCTTCATATGGATTTCTTACTAACTTGCTTTATATAAGGTTGCTTTTATTTTTTTTATGGAAGTTGGGTTTCATGATCTAGTATTAAGAATGAGATTTGGAGTGGGATTCTAATTGAGTGAAGCAAGCTATAACGTTCAATCCTACTGCCTATTGTCTTCTCTACTGTTATTGAGTGATATTCTAATTGATCTTGCATGAATTCATATGATTTATACTATTTTATATTAGGTTTTATTCATATTTGTTTAGCTTAGGGGTTTGTGTTATAAAATGATGTTTAACATGGATTTCTTGTTAACTTGCTTTATATGAGGTTGCTTTTATTTTTTTTATGGAAGTTGGATTGCATGATCCAGTATTAAGAATGAAATTTGGGGTGAGATTCTAATTAAGTGAAATAAGCTATAACTTTCAATCTTATGGGCTATTGTTTTCTCTACAATTATTAAGTGAACATTCTAATTGATCTTATATGAATTCATATGATTTATGCTAGTTTATGTTAAGTTTTATTCATATTTGTTTAACTTGGGGATTTATGTTATAAGATGATGTTTGATATGGATTTCTTGCTAACTTGCTTTATATGAGGTTGCTTTTATTTTTTATGGAAGTTGGATTTCATGATCTACTATTAACAATGAGATTTGGGTGAGATTCCTTGTGTATAAACATTAAAGTTTTTACAAAAATATAGAAATTCATATATGAATTAATTAGTAAATCAATTCATCAGGAAGTTAATACACAATACCCCTGCCATGAATTGATTTATCACTTATAGAAGCAAAATTAAATTATTTTAGTTGATTAGTGAATTGATTCAACTAAGGGCAAATGACAACTTCCTATGTATTGAATTGATTCATGAATCGATTCAAGTCTTCTAGAAATGCATTAAACTAACATGAATTGATTTCTCAATCGATTTAGGCCTTATAAAAGCTCCATAGAAGTTTTGAGTTAATTCCCTAATCGATTCATACACCTTGATTTTTTATTTTTGTGATGAAAGCTCCTTGTAGAGGGTGTTTATGATATTGTTATACGGTATATGACTCAGAAAGGCTATGATTAAGGTGCAACTTCATTTTAATTGCAAAAACTTAATCTTATGGTATGATTCAATGGAAATGTGAACACAATTATTGTGAAATAAGGGTAAATTGTTAAATATGTGGTTTATAAAGTGGATCCAGTAATGCTTGTAAGGGATAAAAATGACTTTGAGGAATAAGTATAAACTTGTCATGGAAAAAGATGGATACGAGTTACAAGAAGATTATTTTGCATTTTTTCTTATTTAATATTGAATATCATTATGAGAATGAGATAACAATACTAATGTATTTGAATTGTCTGAATATATGAATTACAAATAGATGCTAAAGAAGGGTAATCTAGTCGATGAAGTTTTGAATGTGTACATTTTCCATATTTAGCAAGTTTATTCAATAAACACTGGACTTACCCTCTTGTATTCTTATTTTTACAAATTCTTAGGTAGATATATCTATACCACGACCACAATAAGGATTGACTCTTTAAGGATCTTACTAACTTGAGGAAGGATAGCATATAGTGACTTTTCTTTGTAAATTGATAAGTCATTCTTAAACCCTTCCTTAGAAAGTTTTAATCTACAATAGATAATGGTTAGGTAGATATTGCAAACAATGGTATTTCGTTTCAAGATTGTCAATTAGACTTGCTTATTTTTAGGAAGTATTGAAATTTTTTTGTAGATTTAGCTATTTTTTTATGTAGAACTAATTGTGATGATCATCATTAATTTAAAACAATAATCATGGCATTTATTGATATTATTTAAAATAGTTTGTTTTAAATGATTAAGTAATGCCTTAGCAAGATAGGCTAGTAAAAACTGGAAGATTAAATTTTATACTAGTCACAAACTAGGCAAGGTCATGACATCTTCAAAGTAAAAAGGCTTTTCCAAAAAGTTTGTAACTTTCTTATCTTCATGTGTTCTCTTGAAACCATTGGAAACAATTTTCTTTGCGCCTTGTGATATCTCCTTTGGCATTATTCTTCTTCATAACCATTATTTTGTCATTCATGACATCTTGCTTAACATTTTTCTTGATCATTTTCTTTTTTCTCCTTCATAACAACTCTCCATGTATCTCTACTACCAACGTTATCCAAGTTAGCACATTCCATTGTAGCAACATTGCATTTAGCATAATCTTCTTTAAAAGTCTATGTTTTCAACTTGAAATTCAATATTATTAACTAATTAATTATATCTTCATCAAAAAAGAATTTGTTCTTGAATAATTTTTCTTTCAGTTTGACTTTTATCAAAGACCACAAAATTTTGCATTGCAATTAGTTTCTAATCAATTGGAAAAATCCTATTTTTCATTCAAATAGACATCAACTGATAACCAACACGATCATATATGATGCATAATATATTTTTTAAAAGTAAAGCATAATGCTTTTTAAGAATTTGAGCTAGACTTAATAAATTATGATTGATTTCAAGTACATACAAAACATCATGAATGAACTCCATACCTCTTAAAGTCTTAATTGGAATGTTTTCCATTTTTTTAACATCAATATACTTTCCATTGCCAAGTTTCATCTTGTCTTGGTAAGACTTATCAAGATTTTTAAAAATACCAACATCATGGGTCATGAGATTATTGCAACCACTAGCAACCATCCAAGTATTTGATTTATATCTAACATAACATGTGGGAGTGAACAATGTTTTCTCTTATTGTGCATCAATATCTTCTATTTGAACTTGTTAATTCTCCTAGTCTTATTTTCTTAGTAGATTTTTTCAATGTGTCCAAATTGGTTGCATGCTTTACATTTCACATTTAGTTTCTTCTAACAAAAAATTGTTGACTGAGACCTTTTTTTTTCCTTTTTTGGCAATGAGGACATAATGGATATTTTCTTTTTCTTGTACCTCCATTGCTAGTTTGCTTCTTTTGTAATAATACGGGAAAAGCTTCTTCCATTTTTTATTCCTCCATCCTCATGGATCTTCGAGGCTCTAATCCTTGAAAAGTATTCATAACTTCTATCAAAGTCAATTGGGCAAAATCTTTAAAGTCTTCCAAAGAAAATATTTTTGCTTTAAATCTCTTGGGAACACTAATTAAAATTTTCCCTACTAACATTTTTTCACTTAGCTCTTTTTCAAGCATTTTGATCTAATTTACCACTTTCATGAGTTTGTGCATATACTCTCTAATAGTTTCAAAATCCTTCATCTTGAGAACTTTAAATTCTTTTCTTAAATTTAACACTTGCATTTGTTTCATCCTCTTACTTCCCTAGAACTTCTTTTTCAAAGCATCTTAAGCTTCTTTAGGGGTGTCAAGTCTTGTAATCTTGAACACATGATTGGATATTAAGCAAAGTTATATATTTCTTTACACTCTTCTCATTATGATAATTAATTTGAGTCAAAATGAGATTTTCAAAAAGAGGTCTAGGCTCTTTTCAT
Organism: Sindora glabra; assembly: GCA_020226215.1. Taxonomy (NCBI): domain Eukaryota; kingdom Viridiplantae; phylum Streptophyta; class Magnoliopsida; order Fabales; family Fabaceae; genus Sindora; species Sindora glabra. The sequence continues at coordinate 56,311,602 of CM035230.1, read as the reverse complement.
ATATTTCGAGATATGTTTTCATTTTGATATTATAGAATGCATAATTTGTACATGAGAATACAAAAAGTATTAGAACAAATCAGCTGCTTGAAGCCACAATCAAAATTTACTTATGTTTGAGATTTTTTATGATGCAAAAATCATTTTGGATTTCTCTTTGCGCTCTTGCTACCATGTTAAAAGAAATTGAGAAAAAAGATATGGAGAACATATTCCTTACATTTTATTTATTTTCTTGACTTCACTTGACATGCATAAACTCTTTAATATATATATATATATATATATAATTACTAAGTGACTCTTTGATACCTATATATAATTCTAATTACATAAATTTAACCACATATGAATCACACACTTCTACATACATGAACTTTTATATTCAAAATATATACTCACACACAATAAACTTAAATAATATAAAACCTAAAAGATGTATGACCTTATACATTTAGAAATTATAATTCCCTCAGGCTTCACTCTCAAAGGACCATGCCATCTTAAAGTTCGCACTTGTTTAGTTGTTGCTGAATTTGAAGGCAACAAGAGTAGGAGATGGATTCTTTCCTACTCCTTTTATCACTTTAAGACTTACAGTTTATATACAAACCAACTACAAAATCATAGTCATTACAGCTTTTCATCTTATGACATTACCAGTCACTCGGCACCTCCACAGTGGCCTGGACTGGCATTCTTCACTACGTACTAAATTTTCCTTCCTGCTACGGAAAATTAAGTACAAGGAAAAATAGAAAAAGAAAAATACAAAGTTGACAAACCAGAATGTTCATTTTCAAGGTACTTCAGAACCACAGCTGCTGATTGGCAGATCATTTGGAGTGCAAACAAAAGCCCTCTTCTGTAAATGTCTCAAACTCTGTTCCATGCTAAGTTGCACCATCTCAGTCAGCATCTTCTTTGCTTTGCAAGGTTGCTCATCCCCATCAATCCGAGATATTATGTTGCACACTATATTCTCCAGTGTATCAGCTTCATATTCTGATCTCGGATACGGGGATTCTCTCAGGAGCTGCAACAGCGTCCGCGCTTTCAGCTGAGACTTTGGCGTTCCTTGTACTGTAAGCTCAAGAAGTCCCGGAATCACGCCTTCTCTGAGAATTGGTTCCCTGTACTTACACCTGTCGCTTTCGCACATTGTTAACAAAGTTCCAGCAGCATGCTCTCTGCTTTGGAGATTGCCATTTTCAAGAACTTCCACGACTGCAAGAACTCCGCCTTCTTCTGATGTCAAGGAGATTCTCGCTTCATCAAAACACACCAAGGATTCTATCAGAGAGCAACATTTCTCGGCAGTTTTTGATGATTTTTTACAGGTTTTGAGGATTCCAACTATGAAAGGGATCGGATTTGCTTCGAAGATGATCGAGAGACTGTTTGTGTGTGTTGATAAATTGGAAAGAGCCATCACTGCGTCGGATTTGGCTTGAGAAGTTCCATAGTTAAGGGTATCCACAAGAAGAGGAATGGCGCCGGAAGCAGTTATGATTGGCTTGTTGGTTGCGGATGCAGATAGAGTGAGCAGAGATGCTGCTGCGTATTCCTGAAGGTTTATATTCTTAGACTTGAGGAAAGTAATAATCGGTTCTAATGCACCAGCTTCCACTATGTTGACTTTGTTCCTGCAAATATAACACAAAATTGGGTGATTGATTTCACTGAAACAATTTATTGACTGATTTAGAAAATCAGAACTCGCATAATAGAAGAAGAGAAAATCAATAAAATTCCCCATCCAATAAAATTAAAAGGATTAGTCTAATTTAATCTAAAGTCGTAAGAGCTGCTTGTGATTCAAAACAAAGATATAATCTTTGAAACAAATTATTTGGAGATTTCTAACTGATTATGGGTCGGTTTGTTGTAAATGGAAAATACATTCTATAGAAATATAATTATGAAATATTGAAATATCAAGATGGAAGGAAATGATCAATTTCTTCAATATTAAATGTGAAGAGTGTGACGTAAAATAACATCATATATTTCAAAGAAAAAGTTGTTTTCCTCCATTATTATCTCACTAAGTATCATAATTTGTTAATCAAAGTATATAAGTAATATATATCTCATTTACTTTATAGAAATAAATAAGATTTTCCAACAAAAAATTGCCATAAAAATCAAACAGAGCCTAAAACAAGCAGCATTTTTATTTATTTTTATTTTTATTTTTTTGATATTTTGACAACGAGGAGGATGTTCAAACCTAAGCCTGCAGTATATTATTCAAGTTCCTCATCAAGACTACGACTTAACGGTGCTAGCAGGATTTTCATTTTTGTTTAGCTATTTTCAATTGTAATTCTTATATAAAATATGAAGGCAACAATAGTGATTCACAATTATTCCATTCGGTTGAAGGTGAAATTTGACTTTCACAAACAAATGGTATCATGATATCTTCAAGGAGAAGACGAGGAAAAGAAAGGAAAGTAAAGGGAAAAAAAAATGGTGGAATGTGTGAACCAAAGACAAGCCAGTTTTTAAGTCTGATAAACTTCAAAACTAAAGCATCCGATTCTTTCTTCGGATATCTTAAGCATGGTTCTAATGTTGCTTAATTTCTCACCGATTTTACTTCCCAAAACTTTGTTGTCCTCTCAACCCAAGAAAAAAAAAATGGTCGTCCTCGAGTGGAATAAGTTAAAAAAGAAAAAGAAAAAAGAAAAAGAGGAAATAAAAAATAGAACAGTTGACCATATCACTTCTACTTCAAGCCCACCCTTCACTAACAAATATCCTGCTACTTGGATGTGTAAGAAAAGGAAATCAAATTATCCTAAAATTTTATTGTATTTTCCGACCAACCAATCAGATACAAATAGAAGGAAAAAAAAAAGCAGATGAAGGAAGTGACAGAAACTCCTACTACTATTCTACAATATTTCAATATCCAATTTCTTCAATATCAAATTCCTAACTTGGTGACTTCAAGGTGCCTCCTGTGTTGCATAAATTGCACAAATTACACAATCGAAAGCAAAGAAATCACATCAACATAGAAGCAAATCGCAACTACTTACAACAACTTGAAAAATAAAAGGCAAAAAGGCAAAATCCCATTATAAATATATGCAAATTCCAATCAATCCCAATAAAATAAAATAATTATCACGAAAAATAAAACAACAAAATTAGAAAGAAAATAAAAAAGATCACAGATTACCAGAAGCAGGAGTGAAATTTTGGGTGAGCTAAAGTTACATACTTTTCGTCTTTGACGGCAAGATTAAGCAAGGCGAGCAGAGCAGCTTCATTTGAATCGGGTGAGTCCACTCGGAGCATGGAAACGAGTGGGCCAACAGCTTCGAAGAGCTGGCGCCGACAGCGCTGAGAGGTCTTGGTGAGCCGCCGCACATCACGTGCGGCTTGCAGCTTCAAATCTGGGTCGTCCGATTGGAGGAGCTGAAGGGCTCGACTCACGGCCACCGGCGTCCGAGCCGTATTAGCCTCGAAAGTCAGGTCGGGGCTCAGACCCTCCGAGGAAGAGGAAGAGGAAAAACTGTTCATTGGGGAAGGAAGAATTGGCAGATAGAAACAGAGAGAGAGAGAGGAAAAATATCAGTGAGGGATTTAAGCAACGCAGAGGACTGAGGAGAGGAGAACTTGGTGGTAGGAGTTAAGCAACAGTTTTTAAAGACAAAGGTTCCTTAGAGATACACTGCGGTTGTTGCCGTTGGTTTTGGTAATTCGGGGCCAACTTTAGAGGAAGGTTTCATTTTTTTTTTTTTTGTTGTCGTTTTATATTTTGCCCTATGGCCTACGGCCAAATACCAGTTTTCCAGAATGTTAATGCATGTTTAAGACATTTTTGGTTCAAGTTCAACTTTGTCATCCATGAGATCCTCAAAATGACTAATACGTCCCTCTTTGGACCGGGCAAAAATAGACCTTGCATAAAAGTGTCATTGTATAGAGCAGTTATAGATAGCTAAGCAATTAGTTATATGTAATTGTCATTGGAGCCTCAAAATATTACTATTTATCGGTTCAATTTCTACGGTGTTTAAATAAAATCTAATGGTGATTTAAGACCAATACTTAGCAAATAATAGAGGTAAAATTGCTTAAAAGAAAAAAAGGGTAGTGGTCTTGGACAGATTTTCTTTATTTCATCAAAAAAAAATTTATAAAATAAGAATATATATATATATAGAAAACTTGTTAAGCCGTGAACTAAAATATGTATTTTTTTTATTTGCATATCTCTTGGTATATATTTTGTTCAAGATGAAAGCAATAAATAACAAATTCTTTTCAATAATAATAATTTTAAAAATCAAACTCAAATCCTTTAAACTTAAAAGATTTTGGAGCTCAATTTATTGTCACAGAATAAATCATTTACTGACAATTAAAATATGTATTTAATGATGTACGGCAAGTCACTTTACAATTAACACAGAAAAATCGAAGTAATTTTTTTGGTGGTCCCGAAATGAGGCCTAACGCTGTGCATACCGTCGCACGGTGGGACCAAACGCCATTTCCTCACTTGCCAGAAAAAGTTACCACCGCAGTACGAAACATATATTTCGCATTTTTTTCGTGAAAAAGGTCTGCATGAATATATGCTATTATCAGGCATTAGCAAACTTGTTGAACGGTGGAATATTCCATCGTATAAATAAAAAATATTATCCATATCGATTTGGATTTTGTATAAGGGCTACGTTTTATAACAGAGTACATAACTTTATTTAATGATTTCCTGTGACAGAAATTAATTAGATTATGTCACTACATGTTATATATGTTAATTTACTCGGGAAATTATGAACCATTGATTGGAAATCACGAAAGGAAAACATGATGCAGTACAGTTCATGCATTCTATAACTGTAATCAGGAGCGGAATTGGAAAATCATTTTTAGTCAAATTTGTATATATAAATATTATGAAAAAAATTTATACTTAATTTATTATATTTTTTATTGAAAATAATATTAGATACAGTCGTATTTCATCAAAATAAAATATTAAAATATTTTATTCACTACTAAAATTTGATACACATATAAAATTAAATATGTGAATTTAAAAATATATAATATTTGAAGGAATAATATTAAATTTATAGCAAGCCAATATTTAATATTTTAAAAATTAATTAAAAATTAATATTATAATACGTTGAATTATGTGAAGGTTTGGAAGATCATGATCTCCTCACCCCATCATCTAGTTCTGCCTCTGATTCTAATCACTAAATTTAAAATCAAATTGGCTAAAAGTAGCATTTGGTATATTTTTTAAAAAATTTAATTTTTTATATCTTAAATTTAATTTTAATTTATTGTATACAATTATTCAACCATTCTTATTGTTAAAAAATTCTTGTATTTATCCATTAAAAATATTTTACCTCGCAAAATATTTTATTGGCGTTTTTTTATCAAAATATTAGAGCAATATTTTTGCATCATAAAAGGAAAGCTTCACAAAAATTATGATAAATGCTCTAGGGATATTGAACATGAGCCGTTTATTAAGGAGATCTTCCTGGGAGCAATATTTAAAATCTCTTTAACTATGGAACACTCAAATGCACAAGGGAAATATTTGACAAGATTTGAGTGGAATATATTGTTCTCTCTCGTTCATTGGTTTGAGAACATTGCCTCCGACAACAACTATAAGCCATAAGCTGTGATCAAAAGCCTTTTGCTTTAAACTTTTTCTTTTTATCTCTTTCCATCATGCCAAGGAGAAAATTAAACATGACTCTCCCAATCAAAATTATTTCCATATGCAATATTTACTCTGCATCTACCATCATGTGTTTTTTCTTTTAAATCTTAAATATACCTTTGTTATAGATTATAGATGGAATGGTTTAGAAAGAATAATTATTATGAATTTAAAATTTTTTATTAAGTTATACTATGTGTAAAATTACACAACGCAGTTGGATTGTTTGTAATGATGAAATCTATTTTTTTAACAACATTCATAATACGTGTTTTTAATTATTACATAAGTTTGAATTCATAATACAATAAAAAGAATTAAAAATAATATCAAATATCATTATATTATTAAAATTATCGATAATATTTATACATTTTGTTGAGAGATTTACAAAATAGGAGAGATCAGCATTTTGATTAAAGTGCATATTTTTAATTATTTAATTACATGTGATTGTCACAATGTGGTCGAGAGATAATTAAGACTTCAAAAAAATTATGTATGACTCATTATAACAATTAAGACTCATCTAATGGGTGAGAAAATTTGTATTTATCATGTAAAGTAAACGTGTTGTTATAATTTTGTGCACCTTATTAAGACAAAATAGTCAAAATGAGCACATGTTAGGGGGGTAACCAATCTCATAATAGTAGCCTCAAGATGTAAACTAAAATTCGAGTTGTATGGGCCCTTAATTAAAAGAGCCTTTATTTGTTAGGGCTCGCAAAAATTAAGATGGACCCTGTTCACAATAAAATCAATCAGTTTAAACTTGACCAAATTTGAGCCCCTCAATTTGTCCACCGCTGTTGTCCAGAGAATCACAAGTCGCCACTGCTTCGCAAAATCTTTCTTACAATCCTAAAAATGTATTAGAAAAATGTAAGGCTGTTTGATTCAATTTTTTTAAAATTATAAATATTTTTAAAAATATTTTTAATTTAAAATATTTATACGAAACTGTGAGTATTCTATATTCCATAACATTAAGATGTTTTATTAATATAAATAAATTATTTTGATCATTCATTTATCAAAGCCTTATTAACATTAATATTTCTATTATTTACCATTGTCCATCATTAACTAATATTGATTGTTACTTATCACTATTAACCATTGCCTACTACCCATCATTATTAGTTGCCATTAGCCACTACCTATCATTAATAATCATTATTTACCATCATTTATCATTAATAACCATTGTTTATTACCATCTATTACCATTAATCATTGTTAATTATTGGTGATCATTATTGGCCAACACTTGTCATTGATAACTATCAACTGTTATTTATTACTCGTGACTATGGTCATTTATTATTACACATTGCTGATAATTGCATTCTATTATTTATTTTTAATGACCACCACTAATTATTAATTATTTTTTATGACTACTTCCGGCTGTCACTACTCACTGCAAGTGACTACTATTTACCACTATTATTATTATTATTATCATTACTCACCATTAAATACTTAATTTTAATAAAAATATTTGTAATAATTTAATAATATTTTAAAAATACTTAAAATAATTAAAATTCAATATTATAACATTCTTAAGAATATTTATGATTGAATAAAATATAATAATATCATATTTTTAATAATTTAATTATTAAAAATTCTATTTTTATGAATATTAAAATTCTTAAAAATATTTGATTTCACAAACCCTATCAACATAAAGTATTAACCTCTCCTTACCTATTAATCACTGAACTAAACTTTTGATTAATTTTTAGACTCCATTTACGGTTTTTTATATAGAAAACATGTATGTTTAATCATAATAGTCTTGTTTACTTATATTTATACCTATAAAATAGTAAAGTAATTAAAAAATTTATTTGTACAATATTAAATGAAGAGAATATAATGAAAAATAATATTTTTTTATTTTAAAAGGAAATTTATCTGTTCTATACTTTTTTAATTATAATATATAGAGCATATTGCACTCCTTACTTGCATAAAAAATGGAATATTCTTAACAAGTTTTTTTTTTTTTTTTTTTTGGGGGGGGGGGGGGGTGGATAAAATAAAGGGAGCTTTACTTTCACCTAGTTTTAATTTCTACTGGGTGACTTGCTTCGCGATAGTCAGTGGTGAAGCCGATAAGATTAGCAGTGGTCCCGGTCCCCAAAAATCTTGAATATTCATTTTAATAATAATAATAATAATAATAATAATAATAATAATAATAATAATTTTAAATTGGACTTTCAATTATAAAAATAATACTAAACCCAAGAATAAAAATTTCTGACTCAGATACTAATCACAACTGAGTAATTAAGGGTAATAACTATAGCTTCTTCTTTTTTTTGTGAAGCAGGAAAAATTTATTATCCGAAAGATGTGCTTAAATGGATGACCAGGGAACAGCTCTGACGGGAGGAATTCGAGATATCCTAATTCCTAACATTTTAGATACAGTCCAGAGGTTTGAGTAAAACATCAAGATTCTTAATAAAGAAATTATAAAAGTAAATAATTATAAATTAAATTTTTTATTAAAAATTATGATATTTTATTTTTTTCTTTTAAAATGCAAACTATATTTAAAGGAACCGGATAATAAATAAAAACTGCTATTTCGTATAAAGGAGGTATGCTCAAATGTATGCCGACATCGCTCATTTGGAATCTTCATATCCTTTGATATTTTTATCTTTCTTACTAAAATAAATGTCTTCATTTATTATGTTGTATATTAAAAAAATTTGGCGGGCTATTACAGAACATTTTTTGCACATGTGACATGTGAGTCCGTAGAGGACAAGTAATTCTAAAGGCATTAATAATTAATAATTATCATTAATTATAGGATAGAAATTAAAGGCAGAAAATTAATGGATAAGTTCCTTCCTTGAGCCTCAAGCCATTTTCTTCCCAAGATTCATCTCTCTCTGTTGAGTTCACCCTCGTGTCACGTTTGTTTGTGCCTGTGAATCTGCGGTGGATTGTCGGTGCTTTTTGTCTTTCAAGAGTCCTCACCGCTGATCACTAAATATGATGCATCGATTTTTTTTTCTTTTATTAATTTTATATTATTTTAAAGAAATAAAGATATAATTTTTATTTTAAAAATATGTTTTTTATAAAATTTTTAATTTTAAATAAAAATTTTATATTTATTTTTTTAAAAAAATTTCTGATGCATTTCTCATAGAATCCGTTTTCAAATAGATTTTTTTTTTCAAACGGAGGGAATGCCGTGCTTATTCTGAAATTGCATATATTCCTGAACAAAACAACTTACAATTTTTTTTTTTTTTAATGACAGTGTAAATAAGTTTCTCTAATAATATTAGCCCAACGGGCCGTTTGAGCATCTGTTTTCCCTGATTTTATCTTTTATAAAATACAGTTATAAAATATTAAAATAATGCTATTATTTTATTTATTTAATATTAAATATAAATTATTTAAAAATAATTTTTTAATCTTTTTAATATTATTCTTTCATTAATTTATATATATGGAAATAATATTTTTAAAAAATATTTTTAATAAAAAAAAGAAACCTAATCTTCTGGGATTGTCAAGATTGTCAAGTTCATGCAAAGGCTTATTCATTACAAGAAATCTGTACCCAACATAAAACATAAATGATAGCACTGTGAAAGTAACGGTGGAAATTGAATTTCCCGCGACAATATTAGAATCGTTAATTGTTAGCCATTCATTAACACGAACAAAAAATTTACAAATTATATGTGGATGTTAAATAGTATAGCCAGGCAGCTACCCTTATCTTATGTGAAAGTGAAAAAAACTGAATTATAATTATTAGATATTGTGTTAATAATCAAAATTAAAATATAGATTTGTATAATTTTTTAAAATAATTATATGACATTTTAGTTACATTTCAATCTTAATCATTAATAATGATTATACTTCCCTCTTCTTAAAACGGCGTTCTCACTAATTAAAAATTATTTAATGAAATGTTTGGTGCGGCAGGATGAAGCACTGGTGGGAGGTTGGCGCATGCTGGCAAGGAGGGGCAATTTGAGGACCTCATTGCTCTGATTGAGGAGTTTCTTTTCTTTTTCCTTTTTTGTATTAATAATATAGGAAGTTACATTTTTTGGAAAATAGAAAAGTGATAAATTATTTGGTTAATTATTATTTTTTTAATATTAATCAAATAATTTTGAAAATTTATAAAAAAATTTACATAGAAATTATTTTGTAAAAAATTCAACTTTATACAAAAACATACTTTTCATACGAATGAAACGATTCATAAGTCTCGTTTTAGAGAAGAGAGTGATTGTTTGTCTAATTTGGGGTTGCTGGGTATTGGTTCAAATGGGGCCAGATCTCGGGTGCCGGGGCTCTACGGTTTGGGTAGCTCCAACTGGCAATAAAATGAAGTTGAATGTGGATTGATGTGAGGGATTTGGAGCAGCTGTGATATTGTCCCCTAATAATCAGGGTAATGTTTTAGGTCATTGGCGTGATAATTTTGGGTGCACCTTGGCTTTATATGCTGAATTAAACATTCAAAAGGTGTTTTGGTGTCTTTAAACTTTGAAGGCCATGATGTTCAAGTAGAGAGTGATTATAACGCGGCGGTAGATGCTATACAAAATGTTATGGTTATTTGGAAAGTTCAATCAGTTGTGGAGTGCGCTCGTAAGTACTTGCACTCCAATCCTAATTTATCAATGATATTGTGCTTTAGAGATTGAGGTAATAATTTTTTATAAGATATTATATTTTCACACAAATACGATATATTTATTATACAAATTCAAATTGATACATTAATTTATTTAAAAATTTATATTAAATTTTTAAAAATTTTATTTGAGAAATAATTAATAATTAAATTATAAATAAGTATATATAATAAAAATATAAAATCTTTATTTTAATAAAATAATAATAAAATTTTAAAATATTATTTTATTAAAAATTAAAAATATTTTTATGAAAAAATAATTAATTAAAATTATTAAACTTGTTACACAAATAACTCCTATTTTAATATATTTAATAAATGATTTGAATTTAATAATACACATTATCACTCCTAAATTGTAATATAGTTGCTTTTGAGATGGTTAAATTGGTTGTCCATATTATCAGGGGTGGCTCAGGTAGACTATGAACTATTCCTCCTCTTTTGCATTTTTTTTTGTTCGAATTATTTAATATTTGATAAATTACATTAGATTCCAAACTAATTTAGATTCGAGTCACATTAGACCCCTAATTAATGTAGATTCAAACCAAATTTGACCCCTTTCGAAGGGGCAAAACTCTTCTAGAAATAATTTTTTTAATTCATGAGATTTGAACTCAAAATTTTATTTACAAAAATCAAACTCTCAATTATTTAGATCAATTGTCGTTGGCCTATTTTGCATATTTTCCTTCTTTAAGTTAATGCCTTAATCTTGGATTCTTGGTAATGGTGTAACTTGGTTGGTTGATAAATAAAAAGATCTTGTGTTGAAAAAAAAAGTGAATTAAATAAAAATATATTAAAATCTCAAAAAAAGGACATTTCCACCATTATTAAATGTTTAAAAATACCATAGATTTTGAAATTGAGTTTTAAATTTTTTATATCTATTAAATTAAATTTTATAAATTTATTTCACAATTGCGTATTCAATGATATTTCTTAATTTATATTTAAAATCTGATTTCAAATTTCATTTTTAATGAATGTAGAGTTATTCTTAAATATTATTTAAATGACTCTCGGAGCATTTGTTGCAAGATTATAAACCAAATAAAATAGCTAAATAAGGTCCTATGCATTTTTTCAACAAAATTATATGTACAAAAAGTATAATTTGAAATTGAGTACTAAATAAAAATTAAAAGATATTAATCAATCAATGATAGATGGACAAATTTATCAAATTCAATCTAATAGATATAAGACATTTAAAATTTAGTTTTGAATTCCATTTTTAATACATCTGATATTTTAGATGTTTTTTCGGGCAATTAAATGAGGTCCTATATTTATTTAGAGGCATTCGGGTCCAAAATAGTTGGCGTCAATCAAAAAACAGCAGCGGGCCTAACTCAAATAGCACATGTCAAATGAAAGGTTTTAACATGCACAAGTATACATATATTTTAATTTTATTATTGAAAGAAAAACAAATTTGAAGATTTAGAAAGGCTCCATTCTTAAAAATTTAATTTGTTATTTTTATATTTTTTATCTATTTAAGTAAAAAAATTATTTATTTATATTTTATATTAAAAATTTTTTATCACACACACACATATATATATATTGAAAGAAAAACAAATTTAAAGATATAGAAAAGTCTCCATTCTTAAACAAAATTATAATATTTTAACTTCATATTTTTATATTTCTTTTTAATTTAAGTAAAATAATTTTATTTATTAATATTTTATATTAAAAATATTTATGGCATATGTATCTATATATTATATACCAATCCTAATATTTCTTGCCTCCTATTATGACAAGTATCATTCTTATAATTTACTATATGTCAATTTGCCTTTTTTTAAAGTAAAAATTAATTTTTTATTTTTTTCAACTAAAAGATAAATTATGAAATAAAAAAAATTTACATTTATTAATCACTAATAATAAATAATAAATACAAAATTACTAATTAGTCCTTTCATTTATCTTTTTGATATTAAATTATTTTTCAATAAAAATTTGAATTTGAATATTTATCTATAACTCAAATTCATAACTACTTATTTATTTTATTTTCATAAAAATCTTATTAAATTATATTTATACTTTGCCTTTTTTTTCTCTCTACCTTCATTCACTTTAAAGTCATCATTTTATTTAAGATGAGAGTTTTTATCTTCATCTCTAATATTTGTAAGTTCACAATTACCTAATTATTTTATATTCATAAAAAAATTTTAATTATATTTAAGTTTTATTTCTTTTCTCTCTTCATATTTAATCACTTCAAAGTCATTATTCCCTTTAAAATGAAAGTTTTATCTTCATCTTTAAAATTTATAAGTATTTTTTTATTAATTTTGACCTTTTGCAATTACTCATGTTACACCCTCCTTAAATTATAATAAATTAGAAATTATTTTGTAAAAAATAATACATGAGATAATCGATAAATTCGATTAATTTTGAAATTTTATATATGAAATATAGAATGGCATAAAGTTAATAAAATTGAGACTATATGAATATAAATTTGGTGAAAAATTGATGAGAAAAATGTATTAGAATTATAAAGTATAAAATTTTGTATTAATATAAATGAGTATATGAGTATAGAAGAGATTTAGAAGAAATTTTTCAAAAACGCCCTTAGGGTCTTATTTTTTTCATTTTAGCCTCCAAGCCCTAACCCTTTTCTTATTTCCTTATTTCTCAACTTCTCTCAACTTTCTTTGTACAATCTCTACTCTACTCCATCAATTAAGCAAAAAGAACCTTCATTCTTTTTTATTTATTCATCCAATCAAGGTAAGAGTATTACTTTCATCAAGAATTATTTCTATTTCTTCTTGGTTAATGAAGAGATTTGAGGCTATTTAGTTTTGTTGAGAATTCTCAATTGTAACTCTAGAATCCATGAATTTTGATGTAATTAGGGTTGAAAGATCTTCAAACTAACTTTCTAAAATTTTCTTCCATACAAGATGAGTGGATAATCTAGCTAAATATATGGATTTTATAGTTACATAAGGGTATTGATGAAATATGGGTTGATTTGTGATTTTACTTGAATCTTGTTTATTTTGATGTGTTAGAAGTAAAAAATGATGAAGAAAGGTGATATTATATAATAGATAGGTGTATTAATGATTATATCTAAATTTGATGTGTAAATATGTGTTTAGAGGGCATTTAGAATTTGATGAATTATGAAATTTTCATAAAAAGTTGAGATCTTCATGTGCAAATCTAGTAATCAATCGATTCTGTGGGTCCAGAAGCAAAACTAGGTAGGTGAATCGATTGGTCTATCAATTTCAAAATCTAAAATTTTTATGCCAATTTTGAAGAGGCATAACTCCATCTTCTTATGTTCGTTTTAAATAAATTACTTATTATTTTAAAAGTAATTAAGTCTAGTTTTAAACGAAATTAGTTTCAAATCAAAATATTATATATATTTTGATATATCATTAAAATAATAGACAAAGGTAAAAAAATTCAAGATTTCAAAAAATATACTTTTTATGTCTATTTTCTAAAAAGCACAACATTTTCAAATCTTGACTGATTTGGATGAGTAAGTAATCTATAAAAATTTAATTGAATCTACTTTCATGAAATAAGTTTTACAAATAATCTATTCATAATTTTTGAATCATCCATTAAATATCATTCAAATGTGACAACTATGGTAACTCTATAGTCAACTATACCCAACCTATTTTAGGTTTTCATAATTTATAAAGGTCCAACATGGAGTGTTTAATCTCTAAACATCAAAGATAAATAATTTGTGATATTTATATGATAAGTACACAATAGAATGATCATAAAATGAGTGATATTAATATTTATAAATTATCTTCATGAATTGTGAAGTAGAAAAAAAGAAAAAGAGATAAAAGTGGGATACTAAGAGATTTTTGGAGTAAATGGACATTTCTAAGCAAGTATATATCTATTTTAGGAACTTTTTTATTTAATTTCCTTACACTTTATTTATTTTATATACTAGGATAATATATTGTAAAACTAAGAGGCTGAATATGTATAGATGTATACCTCAATATGAATGAGTACGAAAACCTATGATCTTGTTAATTACTATTGATCTAAATGATGCAATGAAGGCATTGTATGGGCTATTGCCTAGTTGTGGTATGCTTTAATTAAGATTATGATTGTGATTATGCTTGACTAATGACCATACATGAGAAGTTTGAAACTATCATTTGACAATTAGATGTGCTTGTACCCAAATGTGAATGTGTTTAAAGTTGAGGCTACTAAGAAATATTTACTCATGGGTGGGGCAAGCTTTTCTATTCTAGTTCATGGTTTCTCTTGGCTATATAGTTCACCTGAGGGAGAGATCAAGTTTCAAGAAATAGTGAATGGTCTTATCAATACACAATTGTATAACTCCCTTATGATGATGAATTGATTACCTCATATTACGCCTAAATTAAGATTAAGATATTATGAGATATGAAATTCATGTGATATGTATATATATACATGATAATGTGATTCAATTCATATTGCTAGTGTACAAATGATACTAATGTGATAAAAATGGCTTGGAGCTGAATATGAGAAATGTGATTAGGAGACTTTATTAAGATAAAATTAAAAAAATATTATAAAGCAAATGTATAATTTCATAAAATGATGTAAATAGAATATTTTTATAATATAAAGTTCTAATAATTTAATTACCTTATATTGTATTTAAAAAAGAAAAGGATCCTATTTTATTATCATATTGTTTTTACCTAATGTAAAACTGATAAGACAAGGACTGCATGCTTTAGAATGATATACTAATATTCTTAGAGTAAATCAATATCTTAAAAATCTAATATTTTTTATATTCAAAGTTTAATTCAAATAAATACTTAAAATGTATTATTTAATTTCTTTAAAATGAAGTTGAAAATATTAAGAATCAAGTGTCTAGTTTTATAATATAATATGATTTAGGCCTTTTTAAATTATAAAGCTTTAATATTTTAATTATTTTATGCTTGACTCAAAAAATTCTCATTTATGAAAATTTTCAATTATTTAAGATAATTTTTTTAAAGATATAAAAGAGTGATATTATAAAATGGTATAGTGATATGAATAAAGTTTGTTGAGAGCCTCGCTTTTTAATATTTTATTTATATAAGCTCAATTTCAAATAAATTACTATGTAAAGATAAATTTTGATTTTAAAAGTTAACATTAGAGAAACGTAAAAAGTTAATGACCTTGAATAATTCATTACATAATAATTTGAACTTAAAATTATAATATTTGGAAATAAAATAAGTAATCTTCTTACATTTATAATTGATCATTATGAATGGTTTAAAAAAAAGGAGGGAGTGAAAAATAATCATGGATATCTTAGAACGTCTAAAAGTGATTAGACATCATTAGGTGAGTATGTATCCCATTCTAAATTAATGTCTTAATAATAACTTGTTTAGATATCATAATTTATAATCCTTATTATAAATAATACTAATCATGCACCTATTTATCTGCAAGTGCTTGATAGCATAATTGCAAATCATAATGTATTATGAAATTAATCTTATGGCCATGTATGAATAACTTAGAAATAATACTTATGATAAGTTAGAAATTATTTGTTTGAGAGATTATTGTTTGAACAAGCTTGTAAGGCATGGCAATGATACTACTAGTTGTTGATTGATTATGATTGAAATACAAGGGTAAATGATAATTATATCAAGCATGGAACAATTGATTATGAAAGTGCATAATGTTAGGTGAATAGGAATTGATTGTTGCAGCCATTCAAGACAGCATGGTGGTGCTATTGTATGTATATATTATTATAGATTTGATTTGTCCCATGTTAATGAATATATGATTTACGTTGAAATCATATTGAAATTGTGATTGGTAGAGCTGAGCTTTATTGTGCATATTGCATTAAAAATCAGAAATGTAATGGGGGTGATAATATGAAAGTCGAATGGGAAATTCTCGACAATAATTTATGAAGGGTATAAGGTAAATTTGGAGGGATAAGAATGGACAGTTTATGAAAGGTATAAGGTTGATTTAGGAGTCAAAAGGTAGATGCATGTTTTTATTATATATAGGGTCCTTTAATGTACTGTGAATTGGAACCTCTATATCTTTGAATATTTCCATTTAATGTTATAGTGATTCTATGATTGGCTATAATTGAGTTTTCAAATTTTGATTGGTATGGAAAATAAAATGTGTGAATAACGATGTGTGAGACAGTGTAATTAAAGAGGAGCTTTACTCCACTTATAATATTAAATTGATTTCTCTTTGATATTATAATTGAATTGAATTATGGTAAAATTGTGAAAAATCTCTTTTAGATTTTATTATTTATGCATATATGATTATGGATACAGGCATTGGTATAGAAGCATAATTGTTAGATTGTTGAATAAGATAAATTCGTCAGGTATGAGTTCTGGAAACCACCTAATGGTAATTCTATGTTGCTACTTAGATTAATTGTAATCATGTACTGATAACATTTTTTTTTATAGATATACATTCATTGAGATTATAAATCTCATCTTATTCTTTAACATTTTTAGGATGTAGCTTAAGAATATTGAGTTATAAAACTCGTATAGGAGTTCGAGGCAATCCAAGAAGAACTTAAAGTTGAGATTGAATTAAGATTCTTTTAGAATCAAATTTAAGGATTAGAGATGGAGACAAGGTTATATGATTTTGAGTCACCATGAACATAAAAAGATTTTCAATGGATAGAATTAATATAAATAGTGTTGAGGCTGGTAGAAATAGGATCCACTTTGGTCATAATCGAACTCAAGTTGTGACAACTCAATCCAAAGTTCCTATTATATAAATTTATATTTTTAATTTCTTTTACTTATTTTTTATACTATTATTATTGTAGTTTTTTTGTTATGAGTGCTTTATTTTATTAAATTTTTGCTTTTTGTTCAAAAATTTGTAACTTAATTAATTCTCATTAGTTTGATAGATTCTTGATTTTAAAACTATAAAATCGTACAATTTTTTACATAGTTTATATATTTTATTTCATTAGGGGAATTTTTTTACTATTTCATACTATTTAACAAAAAAGCATAATTTTGGAGAAAATTATGAAAGGAAATAAACTATCATATGAACATATGGACTATCAGTTATGAAACTTACAAATTTGTAGTCAACAATATATATGTATAGGTCATTTTCTTATTACCTTAAACTTATGTAAAAATATTGAGATTAACAAATGTAAGATTTTCTATTTTAAAATTTGAAAGTCATTTTATCTCTATCTTCATATGATTTTATTTGAAATTTTTCTATTTTTTATCTTTATTTTATTTAATTAGTAAATTTTTAATCATTATCTTCATTTCATTTTATAGCCAATTTAAAATTAAAAACTTTCATTTGTAATGCATTTTTTCTTTATCTTTATTTAATAAAATTACCTCTCACTTTCATAAACAAATGAATAATTCTATTTATACTTATCTATCACACGACATCTGTCACTAAATACTTTAATAATTTATTTTCATTTGGTGAATTTTTATTATGATATTTGCAAATTTAATTTTTTATTTTATAATCTAATTAATTATTTTTTATTATTATATTCCTAAATAATTATATTATTTCTCTTATTTTTTTTGCTCCTTTGTGTCCTTAACATATTTTTCTTAAACTTCAAATAAAGGGTAAATCAATTTTTCTTCTAAAGATTCGTTACCTACTATACACTTTTTGTTTGTTTACAATTTTATATTTTTTATTATATTATTAAAAAAGAACTTTATTATGATTTTTAGAAAATACTAAATATAAGTTAGTCATTAGTGTTTTTCAACTAAAAATTATTTCTCTTTTCTATGTGAATTAAAAAAATATAAAATATTTTATATCAGAATATTGAATTTTAATCCACTTGTATGTCATAAATTGTGAGTTTTAATTTATTACTTTTAAAAGTTTATTTTATATTGTAATGTAATAAATAAAAAATATATTATCATTATAAAAAAATTTATTCTTATAATAAATTATGTTATTAAATATTAATATTAATAATAATTATCCTAAAAAAGATATCTAATTAATGCAATATTTAAATTTAAAATTAATTTTTTTAAAAAATAAATTTAAAATCAATTGCCTACTTAAATATTGAACGAAATGAATAGAGAGATGGCTATTTTCCTCTCTTAATTTTTTTCAATTTTTTTATTTGATGCCTTCTACTTCAAATATCTTAGAGTTGGAGAAATTATTTTTTTAAGTTATTGACTATATATTAATCAATTTTTCATTTAATCTTCTTTATAAATTATTAATACAATTATAATATTATAAATAAAAAATATTTTATTTTAAAGTTTATTTTATACTGTAACATGAGAAATAAAAAATATATTACCATCATAAAAAATTTATTCTTATCATAAACTATGTTATTAAATATTAATATTATTAATAGTAATTATCATAAAAAAAGATATCTAATTAATGCAATGTTTAAATTTAAAATTAAATTTTTAAAAAATAAATTTAAAATTAATTATCTATTTAAATGTTGAACAAAATGAATAGAGAAATGACTTTTTTCCTCTCTTAATTTTTTTTCAATTTTTTTTATTTAATGCCTTCTGTTTCAAATATCTTAGAATTGGAGAAATGATTTTTTTTTTAGTTTTTGACTATATATTAATCAATTTTTTATATAATATTCTTTATAAATAATTAATATAATTATAATATTATATTATTAAAATATATATTGATTCCTAATATGAAATTACTGCTTTCAAATTTTTATTTTATTTTGTAATGTGATACATTAAAAATATGTTACCATTATAAAAATATTTTTATCATAAATCATGTTATTAAATATTAATATTAATAATTATTATATTAAAAATGATATCTAATTAATTTGATATTTGAATTTAAAATTAATTACTTATTTAAATATTAAATAAAATTAGTGAAGAAATATTTTTTTTTAAAACTATTAGCTATATATTAATCAAAACTTTCGCTAATCCTTTATATAAATAATTAATACATAATTATGATATTACATTATTAAAGTAAATATTTATCCATGTAACATATGGGTGACTAGCTAGTTCTATATATATATATATATATATATATATATATTCAATTTTCGCCCAGCTCAATTCCCCTTCTCCTGAGAGAAAAAATCAAAATAGCGAAATAGTGCCTTATTATCTCTTCGATTCTCTTCATGGTAAGTGTCCAGGGGATTTGATTGACAAAACCAACTAGTTTTTGCAAATATTTTATTTTATTTTAATTTTAAAATGAAAGCTTTTCTTATTTTAAAAAAGAAATACACGCTAGATTTGAAATCATAATACACAGTAATCCTACCTTCTTACAAATTAAGAAATTTTATATTCTACAGTTAAGATACATATCTACTAATTGCAATAAAATCTATAAAAAAAATTTTGCAGGTTTTTCATGAAAATTAGCAAGTTTTTTATATAAAGAAGAAAGTTTTTGAAAATCTTTTGTATCGCATCTTTAATAAATGGAGAGGTAGTTTTAATGTATTTGTCACGTGTAAAAATTTATCAACTTATAACGTTTATAAAATAGATTTGTAAAAAAGTGCATACTTTTTTTTTTTATTAAAACGTTCTCATAAAAAATTAGATAAAATAGATAATATGCATGAGGCATTGCGTCAAAAAAAATATCGGAAGGTAGGGCCATAATAGGGGGTCCCATGGAGGACAGAGGACACGCAGTCACGGGCTAAAAACAAAGGCGTCAATCACATCGGAGGATTGGGCTCCATCTAACACTTCTTGGGCCTCTATTTCATCAACTATTCAGTAATAGTCGATTGAAACACTAAATGCTGCTGGCCCCACGCATGGTCACAACGGCCGAGTATAACGGTCTGGCAACTCTTCGATTGAAATCTATAATGCATATTTGTTATTTTTAGTGAATATATCAATCTTTTTTATCAAACTCTCGTGCTACGTTTGAAAAAGATAACGAGACTTATAAATTCACAAGATTTGTGCTCATCGAACAACAAGAACGTCCTACTTTAGAAACCTTTAAACATAATGGTTTAAAAATGAACAATTTTAAATAAAAAGAATAACTTCATTATTTAATATATGCCTTATTACATAATTTTAAGTGTGTAAGAGATCAATACATCCAAACTCTAAGTTTAACGCTAAATTGGTCCACTAAATTGTTGATACTCTATCCTTGAACTAAAAACCTTCCAATGTAAATAAACATATTTTTTTGCGATTTGACATAATATCTTTTCTCTATATTTTAAGTGACATATTGTCATCATAATACACTAAAATAAAAATAAAAATGTGAGGATTGCAATTATGTATTTCTTGAACTCTTACAGGTTCTTGAACTATGTTGAGATTATCAATATACCCCAAACTTTGAAAAATTTTGGAAAAATAATATACAAATTAAATTTATTCTAAATTCCAATCATAGGATCCTCAAATCATGCTTGATTTTTTCAGTAATTTTTTTCTAAAATTAGAGATGGTAAAAAATCAAGACTTGCCTTGTGAGACATGAAGTTAGTATAAATTCTTATCCTGCAGGAGCAAATTTCTTATTTGAATCAATTTTTGAGGACAAAATAATATTATGATGCCTTGCCTTGCAGTATCCTGGAATAATAAAATTATTTTTTTATCCTTTATATTATATTTGAGATTATAGATTCTATAAACTCTTTTTAATAATTTCATAATTAAAAAATATTTATCTTAATCATTTTTTTAAGATTAACATTAGGTGGACAAATTATGTATAATTTTAGACTAATATTATTACATTATATTGATTATTAAATGTTAGTTATGCATGAATTTAAAATTTCTAAATTTTAAATTTTTTTAAATTTTCTTGTGATCATCGATGCCTTATAGATTGTAAGAATGAGGCACCAACTTACCCTATAATCAAGGACAAGTCAAGGACGAAACAAATTATTGCCATCTCTATATAAAATCAAGCATATTTGCCAATACAATTTGTTATAATTGTAGCTCGCATACTTCACTTAATGGAGTAGGGTTCATTCATATATGCATACTAGATTTTAAGATTGTACTATGCACGAATATATAAAAAATTATGTATATATATTTTCATTGAATTATATAAATTGAAAGTATAATTATTTTGAAATATTTTAATCATTTTTAACAAATTTAAAAATTAAATTTTAATATATATAATATAACTATAATTGAACTTCAAAATTAAGTTAAATCATATCATTAAAATCATGCAAAAGTAAAATATTATTTTGAGATATAAACAAATAAGAATTGAATAATTAAATTTCCCAAGATATATGATTTGCTCCACCACTCTCTTAATTCAATATTTTTAGGTAATTCAAAATTTTGAAATATTTAATCAAATACCAACAGTAGATATTGGCAAAAAATAAGTTATTCAAATAATTTTAGGTGTTACATGAATCAAGGTAAAAAAATATTATGAGTAAAATTAAAAATATTTGCAAAATTAATAGCTAACAATAATTATAAGTAATCATATTGTATGTTACTAGGAGAATGACTATTTAAATAAGATATTTCATGTCATTTGGAAGAACAAATTAAGTAATGTATTTAATGTAATTAGAAAGGAGAGTTTATTTAAATAAGATGTTTAATTATAACTTAATTTAAATCATAAACCACAATAGGAGAAGAAGTGCATGGTTAAGGTAAAGAAATATATGTAGTGCAAAAGGACATTGTAAGTAAATAAGATTTAGTAATTAGGCGAATTCCACTCCAGATCAATTTGAATGAATAACTTTAGAAATTTTAAATAATTAGTCAAATGTAAAAATAAATAATTTAAGTAAGATGTTTTATGTGATCAATAAGAAAAATAAATAAGATATTTTATATTATTAGTGAGAAAAAATTAAATAAAATATTTAATATGATTAAAAAAAGTATAAAAAAAGGAAATGGTATACGACAAAAAATTTAAAGAACGACACTTAAATAATTTTTTTAATTTTAATATAATATAAATAAAGGATAAAGAGCAGAGATAATAGGCGGAAAACTAAGAATATGAGGGCTGAAAAAGCTGACGAGTAAAATAAAGCAGAACTTTGCTTTGAAAATAAAAAATAGTTGATATGTAAATAATAAAAGTAAGTAAAAAATGCAATAAAATAACTAAAATAAAAAAATATGTGAATTATAAAATAATATAAAAATAAAAAAACGAAGAGTTAAAAGTTAAAAACTAAAAAAAGATAAATTTTAAATAAGATAAATTAGTATCTCGCATGAACTGTAATCCCAGCAGAGCTTGGAGGTGAAAGAAAAAATTAAAAGAAAAGAAAGTAAGTTTGAGCTACAGAAGAAAATTAATGTTTGAAAGCTACTTACTATAGTATTTCACAAATTTTAAATTTTGAAATAATTTGTCAAATTTATAAATTATTAGGTTAAAATTATTTAATTTTTAATATATATAATTAAATAATTTTAATTTAAAATTTTTAAAATTATAATATCATTTCAAATTTTAAAATTTTAAAAATTCAATAAAATTTTCCTTTGAAAATGAATAGAAATTGACATGTGGCAAAAAGGTGTTACAATGTTGCGTGTGTTAAGAGAGCGACACTCTATAGATAGACAATAGACAGATAGTCTTAGATGATGAATATGATATATCTAATTTTGTGATTGGCATTCCACTTAATATCTTTAAGGTAAAATTAAAAATGTTATTTTTAAAATTATAAAATATTGATAAATTAGTTCTTGAATTATATAAAATCATAATTTTATCCTTAAATAATAATATATACAAATAATTTTATCTTTTCATGTAATAATTTAAAGATAAAATTATTTATATAAATTATTATTTAAGGAAAAGATTACAATTTTGTATTAATTTAAGAACCATTTTACCAATGCTTTGTAATTGTAGGGATAAAATTATTAATTTTATTTATTTTTAATTTGAACACAGCTTGTTTCATTAAAAAGCATTTTTTATAAGAAAATATTATTTGTATATAAATATTAATAATGCAAGATAGAAAGTGGAAGTAAAAAAATATATTTCTAACCCACTAGAATTAAATAAAAATATTAAAATTAAATACTTTATTAATATTTGAATTGAATATTGGATAAATAAAACTCTTAATAAGGTACACGCACGCACGCACACACACACACACACCATACTAATCTCAGGAAAATCACCCATTATACTTGAACGATATGAGACTTAATTTATTTGTATTAGTCCCTTAAACTTAAAACTTTTATTTTACCCAATGTGGGACTTCTCAAAAATAAATATAAATAACTAGAATTTAAATAATGTAATAAATTTAAAACCAAATAAAACACAATAATTATGAAAATACTTATCACATCTTGTAGGATTGAATTTTCCATCAATTTTTTTAGCTTTTGCTCCTATATCATTCCTTTACACTTGGAAAGGGCTTAATCTCAAGTTCATATGTGTAACTTAAATTCTTTCATATTACTAGAACAAATATTTCGAATACTTTTACAACTTTAACTTCTTGGAGTAATGACAATATCTAAAATAAGTTTTTTTAAAAAAAATACTTGAATATTAGTTTTAATTTATTGACAAAATTGATCAAGTGTCATACTTTATTCAAATTAAATAATTCTACTCCAACAATATCTATAACTCCAATCTTCAAGTAAAGAATAGTTTTTATTGATTATTGGATTATACACTTAACATCTTCTAACTTTTCCTGATATTTTGATAAGGCTTCAATAATTAGTTCACCTTCTTGACTTTTGAAAATTTCTTCTATCTAATTTTTTGAAAACTCTTTTATATCATTATGTTGTTTAACAATATCATTTTCTTCAATGTCCTCAAATTCTTCAAGATCTCTTGAATTACCATATGTTGAACATATTTCATTAAGTTTGTTCCATTTCAATTTTGAGAAATCTTTTATGGCTATATTGCTAGCTTCTTGACAAGAAGTTTTCTCTCCTTTATCAATGGTATTTTTAAGTTCATTTACACTTGCATTGTTGTTATTGAAGTTAAAAGTGAAAGATTCAATAGGAACTTGATATTTAAATGCTTGATTTACATGAATTTGATCATAAATATTGTTAATTGCTCTATTGTCTTGATGAGCTTGAAAACCTTTTTCAATTTTATGATAAACATTATGATCTTGACATTTCTTCTTAATCTCTTAACTTGTATAATTCTTCATTATACTATCTTTTATGGTTGTTCAATGAAAATAACTCTTTCTGATTGGTTGATTTCTCTTCAAAGTTAATAATTTTGGATAATGATAACTTTCCATGATCGATTAAATTAGAAAATAATCTTTATTCGTTTTTAAGTAGGATTGTATTATAATGATTTAAAAAACATTTTCTAGTCAAAATCTTCTCAATTTGCAACCATGATTTAATCTTATTTTTGCCTTGATGTGTTCTATTAGCTTATAGATGACTTCATTATGTAAATGCTCCTCTTTTCAAGTTTTTCGTTACTATTTTGACCTTCTTATCTTCCAAAACATTTATAATGTCCAATTCATGTAAGAATCAATGTTGAGGTTGCTATTAAATTTAAAAAAATTAACTTGCATTTTGCTTCTTTGAATTTGCTTTCTTATTGCATGATAGTCATTATATCTTTCTCTTGTGGGCTTTAATTCTTCATCAAGACTTTATAGCTTTCATTAATGAGGATTGACTAGATAATTGTTGTATGACTTTCTTCTTCTATCTCCACTTTAAAAGTAATTTTTTTTTATAGTCCATCATTACTTTGACTTTTTCTTGAAAGGCTTCATGGATGGATTTTCTTTGGTGAACTACAGGATCATAATGATGGATAGGTTGGTCACAGGCATAATCTTTGGCCTAATAGTTTCTATAATCTCCATGAAACTTGTTGGTGCCAATTCTTAAGTTGATTAACATGTTATGAATCTTATGAAGTTCATGGCTCATTCTCTTCTTTCGAGTTAACATTATTGTTTGAAGAACTTTAATCCCATAATCATTGTTAATAAGAAGTTTGCTACCATCTTTGTTATCACCATTAAGAATGACAATTTATGTTATTTGAGTCAACTTGTTTATTAAACGTATTAAACAATTCAACCTATTCAACCCATTTACTAATTTTAATTAATAAAATTTATATTATAAAATTACTTAATAAATTTAATTACTTATTATTTCTCAAAAAATATTTTTAATTATTAATAAAAATACTATTTTAAATTTTTATTATCATTTTATTTAAATAAAAAATTTATATTTTTATCATATATATCTATTTATAATTTAATTATTAATTATTTCCCAGATAATATTTTTAAAAATTTAATATAAATTCTTAATAGCTTGGTGTGCCAACCCAAACTTTTATAAGCATGTTATTTTCGCATCGAATTGTTGTCACATCAGATTATCGTGTTGTGTTAAAAATTATTACTATTAATTGCCACCAATCATTATCTGAAATCTTTAATCTCAAATTTTGGATTGTTGATCAAACTATGATGCTAGCAGATGAAGGATAGAATGCAAAAGTGGAAAAACATATTTCTAATGCACTAGAAGTAAATAAATAAATATATTGAATTCAAATACTTTATTGATATCTAAATTTAACATTGGATAAATAAAGTTTCCTAATAAAGTACATATATATCTGTTAATCCTAAAGAAATCACTCACCATACTTGAGTGATGTGGCACTTAATTTATTTATATTAATTTTCTAAACTTAAAACTCTAATTTTATCTGATGTAGGACTTCTTAAAAATAAATATAAATAAATAGAATTTAAATAAAATAATAAATCCAAAATCAAATAAAACACAATAAATATTAATTCCTTATTATATCTTGTAGGAATGAATTTTCCATAAAATATTTTAATTTTTTCTTCCACATCGATTTATAATGAAGTGATATGTCGCCTATATTAATAGTTAAAAAAATAACATCTAAAAGTATAATAATAGAATAAATAATTTTTTGAAACCAAAAAGTTACTTTTTTTTGAACTCTTCATATATAATATTAAATAAATTAAAAACCTTCCCTTTTATTACCATATTTAAAAAAAATATTTTTCATCTAGACAAATAAATTCCTCATGTTACAAATTGCTCGATCTTACTCGTTAAAAAGGCTATCCTCAACAGCAATTAAAATACTAAAATTGTATAAAATGATTCTAACTTGACAACTCTTTAATACCCTTTCCCCTTTCTATTATTTATCCACTGAACATTTCTCTACAATTTTTTTATTATCTTCTTTTTCCATTATTTATCCAAAGGAACAATTCTCTCCACAATTATTTTTTGAAAAAAAATCAAGTTAGTACTATTTATTATAATTTATTATAATAAGGCATCTAAGCCCACTTTCTTTCATTTAAGCCCACTTACAAATAATAATTTATCATAAAGTTCAGAAAATTAAAATGACACACTTATGATACGTTTCAGAAAGAATAAAAATACTGAAATAGAAATTGCTAAATCCCATTTGATCACTGCGTAGTCCTTATAAAGCAATTCGACAAATTGAAAGAAACCATCATAGAAATCATCAAAAAAATTGTGATAAATGAACTTAGTTAACACTGTACTATCAAAAATTAATATTTTTAGCCTTTAACAACTTTCAACTAGTAATTTTACAACAATTTAGATACATTCCAGAGAATTAAGTAAGACATTAAGATTCTTAATCAAGAAATTATAAAAGTAAATAATTATAAATTAAAAAATTATTTAATTTTAAATTTTAATTTTTTATTAAAAATCATGATATTTTATTTTTATCTTTTAAAATACAAAATATACTTAAAGGAATCGGATAATAAATAAAAACTGCTATTTCGTAAAAAGGAGGTATGCTCAAATGTATGCAGATATCCCCCCTTTCGGAATCTTCGTATCCTATGATATTTATATCTTTCTTACTGAAATAAATGTCTTCATTTATTATGGTGTATATTAAAAAATTTTGGCGGGCTAGTACAATACATTTTTGCACATGTGACACGTGAGTCCGTGGAGGACAGACAATTCTAAAGATATTAATAATTAATAATTATCATTAATTATAGGGCAGAAATTAAAGGCAGAAAATTAATGGATAAGTTCCTTCCTTGAACCTCAAGCGATTTTCTTCCCTCTGCGTTGAGTTTGCCCTTGTGTCACCGTTTGTTTGTGCTTGTGAATCTGCGAGTTCTCACCGCTGATCACTAAATACATCAATTTTTTTATTTTCTTCTATTAATTTTATATCAATTTTAAAGAGATAAAGATATAATTTTTATTTTAAAATATATTTTTTTTATAAAATTTACAATTTTAAATAAAAATTTTATATTTATTTATTTTTAAAATTTATCTGATGCCTTTATGATTGAACCGAATCCGTTTTCAAATAGATTTAAAAAAAAACAAAAACGAGGGAATGCTTTGCTTATTTTGACATTGCATATATTCCTTAATAGAACAACTTACAAAAAGTTTTTTTTTTTTTAAATGACAGTGTAAATAAGTTTCTCCAATAATATTAGCCCAAGGGGCCGTTTGAGCATCTGTTTTCCCTGATTTTATTTTTTTATAAAATACAGTTATAAAATATTAAAATAATAGAAATATTTTATTTATTTAATATTAAACATAAATAATATAAAAATAATTTTTATTTAAAAAATTACTTTTTATTTTTTAATATTATTTTTACAAATCTTATATGGAAATAACATTTTTTAAAAATATGTTTAATTAAAAAAAGAAACCTAATCTTCCGGGATTGTCAAGTTCATGCAAAGGCTTATTCATTGCTAGAAATCTGTACCCAACATAAAACATAAATGATAGCACTGTGAAAGTAACGGTGGAAATTGAATTTCCCGCGACAATATTAGAATCGTTAGTCGTTAGCTATTCATTAACATGAAAAAAAAAATTACAAGTTATATGTGGGTGTTAAATAGTATGGCCAGACAGCTACGCTTATCTTATATGAAAGTGAAAAAAACTGAATTGTAATTATTAGATATTGTATTAATAATCAAAATTAAAATATAAATTTGTATAATTTTTTAAAATAATTATATGACATTTTAGTTATATTTCAATCTTAATCATTAATAATGATTATACTTCACTCTTCTTAAAACGGCGTTCTCACTGATTAATAATTATTTAATGAAATGTTTGGTGCGGCAGGATGAAGCACTGGTGGGAGGTCGGCGCATGCTGGCAGGGAGGGGTAATTCCAGGACCACATTGCTCTGATGCAGGAGTCATTTTGTTTGTAATAACAATATAGGGAGTTATATTTTTTGAAAAATAGAAAGGTGATAAATTGTTATCTATGAAAGAAATGAAATTTTTTTAAAATTTTATTTTTTATAAAATATAAAAAATTATTTTTCACCTCACGTAAATTCTATTTTTAATATTTTTTATGATATAAAAATAAAATTATTTTTTAAATTTAATTAATAATAATTAAAATTTATTAATGGATGTTATAATAATATTAAGAATATAATAATAGTTTTATTAATATTTGTTAAAAAATTTAAAATTAGATCAAATAAAATATAAACAATTATTTTTTTAATATTAACCAAATAATTTTGAAAATTTCTCAAAAAATTTACATAAAAATTATTTTTTAAAAAATTCAACTTTATACAAAAACATACTTTTCATTCGAATGAAACGATTCGAAAGTCTCGTTGTAGAGAAGAGAGGGATTGTTTGTCTAATTTGGGGTTGCGGGGCATTGGTTCAAATGGGACCAAATCTCGGGTTCCGGGGTTCTACGGTTTGGGTGGCTCCAACTGGCAATAATATGAAGTTGAATGTGGATTGATGTGAGGGATTTGGAGCAGCTGTGATGTTGTTCTCTAATAATCTGAGCAATGTTTTAGGTCATTGACGTGATAATTTTGGGTGCACCTTGGCTTATATGCTGAATTGTTAACTACTCAAAAGGTGTTTTGGTGTCTTTGAACTTTGAAGGCCACGATGTTCGAGTAAAGGGTGATTATAACGTGGCGGTAGATGCTATTCAAAATGTTATGGTTATTTGGAAAGTTCAATCAGTTGTGGAGTGTGCTCGTAAGTACTTGCACTCTAATCCTAATTTATCAATGGTACGGTGCTTTAGAGAATAAGGTAATAATTTTTTATATATATAAATTTTAATTAGTATACTAATTTATTTAAAAAATAATTAATAATTAAATTGTAAATAAGTATATATAATAGAAATATTGAAATTTTATTTTGATAAAATGATAATAAAAATTAAAAATAGTATTTTATTTATAATTAAAAATGTTTTTATAAAAAAATAAATGATTAAATTTAATAAATAATTTTATAATTCATAGTTTGTTAATTGAAATTATTAAACTTGTTTGATAAATGACCTGATATATTTAATAAATAAATTGACTTGAATAATACGAATTGTTACTCTTAAGTTGTAATAAAATTGCTTATGAGACAGTTAAATAGGTTATCCAAATTATGAGGGGCTAGTTCAGTAGACTATTTTTTTTTTTTTAGGAGAGTCTGAACCATTTGATATCTAATAGGTTATATTAGACTCTCGACTAATTTGAATTCAAGTCACATTGGACCCTTAACTAATTTATATTCAAGCCAAATTTGACTAACAATTAATTTAGATTAGCAACTAATCTTTTAATTATAATTTTTTTAATTTATAAGGTTTGAACTTGAATCTTAATTAAAGAGATCAAACTCTCAATTAATTGGATCAACTATCATTGGTCTGTTTTGCATATTCTCCTTCTTTAGGTTAGTGCCTTAATTTTGGGTTCTCGATGTTGGTATAACTTGGTTGATTGATAAATAAAAAGATCTTGTGTTGAGAAAAAAAAGTGAATTAAATAAAAGCATATTAAAATTTCAAAAAATATGTATTTTCATCATTATTAAATGTTCAAACATTCTATAAATTTTGAAATTGAGTTTCAAATTATATATATATATATATATATATATATATATATATATATATATTAAATTGAATTTAATAAATTTATTTCACAATTGTGTGTTTAATGAGAATCCTTAGTTTATACTTGAAATTCAATTTTAAATTTTATTTTTAATGTATATAGCATTACTTTTAAATATTATTTATTTGATTCTCAGAGCAGTTGTTGTCAAGATTATAAATCAAATAAAATAGTTAAATGAGGTCCTATGTATTTTTTCAACAAAAATATATGTACAAAAAGTATAATTTAAAATTGGGTATTAAATATAAATTAAGAGATATTAATCAATTAATGATAGATAGATAAATTTATAAAATTTAATCTCATAGATATAAAACATTCAAAATTTAAGTTTGAATTTCACTTTTAATACATATAATATTTTAAATTTTTTTCCGCCAATTAAATGAGGTCCTATATTTATTGAGAGGTATTCGTGTCCAAAATAGTTGGCGGGAATCAAAAAACAACCGCGGGCCTAACTCAAAATAGCACATGTCAAATGAAAGGTTTTAACATGCACAGGTATACAGATATTTTTATTTTATTATTGAAAGAAAAACAAATTTGAAGGTATAGAAAAAGCTCCATTCTTAAAAAATTATAATCTTTTAATTTTGTATTTTTATATTATTTATTTATTTAATTAAAAATTTTATTTATTTATATTTTATATTAAAATTTTTTATAACACACACATATATATTTTGAAGGAAAAACAAATTTAAAGATATAGAAAAGGTTCCATTCTTAAAGAAAATCATAATCTTTTAATTTCATATTTTTCTATTATTTATTTATTTAAGTAAAAAAAATTATTTATTTATATTTTATATTAAAAATATTTATGGCATATATATATTGAATTTTCACTCAACTCAATTCCCCCTTCTCCTGAGAGTAAAACCAAAATAGCGAAATAGTGCCTTATTATCTCTTTCAGGAAAATTTTACGGTGTTTCAGGGGTTCCAAATTCGGAGTGACGTGATACCTCCTAAGTCATTGAATGAGATTTGGTCCCATTTGAACCAATGCCCCGCAACCCCAAATTAGACAAACAATCCCTCTCTTCTCTACAACGAGACTTTCGAACCGTTTTATTTGAATGAAAAGTATGTTTTTGTATAAAGTTGAATTTTTTTAAAAATAATTTTTATGTAAATTTTTTGAGAAATTTTCAAAATTATTTGGTTAATATTAAAAAAATAATTTTTTATATTTTATTTGATCTAATTTTAAATTTTTTATTCGTATTATTCAAAAAAATACCATGAATTTTGATAATCTTATCCAATACCCTAGAAGGTGTCACGTTACCTCGAGTTTGGAACCCCGAGATACCGTAGTAACCACCTCTCTTTCATTCTCTTCATAGTAAGTGTCTTAGGGGATTTGATTGACAAAACCAACCCATTGTTGAAAAAAAATATTTTATTTTAATTTTAAAATGAAAGCTTTTCTTATTTTAAAAAAGAAATACACGCTAGATTTGAAATCATAATACACATTAATCCTACCTTCTTACAAAATAAGAAATTTTCTATTCTATAGTTAAGATACATGTCAATAATTTTACCTTAAATAAATTAACTCATAATTGTACTTAAATACTATTTAATTAATTACACTAAGTGTGATAGCTTTTAATTGGTTCTCTATAGTGCGTGAACATAATGTATATTTAAGAATCTTGGCGCCAAATAGAAAATTTAAGAGAGGATTTTGCTTTTACAAGGGAGAGAAAAAATTAGAATGCACATTACATTTTAAAATATATAAAAAATATTTGCAGGTTTTTCATGAAAATTAGTAAGTTTTTTATATAAAGGAGTAAGTTTTTGAAAATCTTTTGCATCGCATCTTTAATAAATGGAGAGGTAGTTTTAATGTATTTGTCACGTGTAAAAATTTATCAACTTATAACGTTCATAAAATAGATTTGTAAAAAAGTGCATACTTTTTTTTATTAAAATATTTTCATAAAAAATTATATAAAATAGACAATATGCACGAAGCATTGCGTCAAAAAAATATCGGAAGGTAGGGCCATAACAGGGGGTCCCACGGAGGACCGAGGACATGTAGTCACGGGCTAAAACAAAGGCGTCAATCACATTGGAGGATTGGGCTCCATCTAACACTTCTTGGGCCTCCATTTCATCAACTATTCAGTAATGGTCGATTGAAACACTAAATGCCGCTGGCCTCACGCATGATCATAACGGCCTAGTTTAACGGTCTGATAACTCTTTGATTGAAATCTATAATGTGTATTTGTTATTTTTAGTAATGTGCTTGCTACAGTATTTCGAAAGGTTTTAAGCTCGGATGGTGTGATAAAACATAAGTCATTAGATGAGATTACCAAGATTCGTGCTCATCAAACAAAAAGAATGTCCTACTTTAGAATTCTTTAAACATAATGGGTTAAAAATGAATAATTTTAAATAAGGAAGAAGATAACTCCATTATTTGATATATGTCTTATTGTATAATTTCAGGTGTGTAAGAGATTATTGCAAATCAACGCATCCAATCCTAGGCTTAATGCTAAATTACTCCACTAGATTATCTATACTTTGTCCTTTAAAAAGCAATTTGAACCACATGCTTTCCGGCATAAATAAATATATTTTTTGTGACTTGATATAATATCTTTTCTTCATACTTTAATTGAGATATTTTCATCATAATATACCAAAACAAAAATAAAAATGTGAGGATTGCAACCATGTATTTCTTGAATTCTTTCAAATTTTTGAATCATGCTAAAATTATTAATATACCTCCAAACTTTAAAAAATTCAGAAAAATAGTATACAAATTAGATTTATCTTAAATTTCAATCACAAGATCCTCAAATCATGTTTGATTTTTTTCACTAAGGTTTATCTATAATTAGGAATGGAAAAAAAATCGAGTTTTAGGACTTGTCTCATGAGGTACGAATTTAATATAAATTTTTATCTTATAGGAGGCAAGTTTTTAATCTAGATCAATTTTCAAGAGAAATATTATGTTGTTTTGTCCCGTAGTGCTCTAGAATAATAAAATTATTTTTTAATTCTTTATATTATACTTGAGGATATATATTATTATAAACTCTTTTCAATAATTTTATAATTAAAAAATATTTATTTTAATTATTTTCTCTTAAGGTTAACATTAGTTAGATAAATTATATATAATTTTAGATTAATATTATTATATTATATTAAATATTACTTATGTGTAGATTTGAAATTTAAAATTTTAATTTTTTAATTTTTTAATTTTTTTTTTCAGATTTTCTTGTGGATCATTGATGCCTTATAGATTGTGAGGATAGGGGATCAACTTGCCCACAATCAAGGACAAAATGGGATAGGGATGGGACAAATTATTAAGAGTGTAGGATGAAAAAGTATACAATCAATTTGTTATTACTTTACTCCATTGCCATTCCTATCTAAAATCAAATATATTTGCCAACACAAATTATTATAATTGTCACTATGTGAGACTGGCACACACTTCGCTTAATGGAGTAGGGTTCATGCATATATGCATACTAGATTTTAAACTTGTAAAATGTATGAATATATAAAAAAATTATGTATATATATTTTTGTTGACAATAAATATATAAATTAAAAGTATAATTATTCTAAAATATTTTGATTACTTTTAACAAATTTAAAATTAAATCTTAATATATATAATGAAAATATAATTGAACTTCAAAATCAAGTTAAATCATATCATTAAAATCATGCAAAAGTAAAACATTATTTTGAAATATAAACAAATAAAAATAGAATAACTAAATTTTCTCAAGATGCATGATTTGCTCCACTACTCTCTTATTTCAATATTTTTAGGTAATTCAAAAATTTTAAATATTTAATCAAATACCAACGGTAAATATTGGCAAAACATAAGTTATTCAAATAATTTCAAGTGTTACATGAATCAAGGTAAAAAATATTATGAGTAAAATTAAAAATATTTACAAAATTAATAGCTAACAATAATTATAAATAATCATATTGTATTTTACTAGGAGAATGACAATTTAAATAAGATATTTCATGTGATTTGGAAGAAAAATTAAATAATGTATTTAATGTAACCAGAGAGAATAGTTTGTTTAAATAAGATATTTAATTATAATTTAATTTAAATCATAAACTACAATAGGAGAAGAAGGGCATGGTTAAGGTAAAGAAATATATGCAGTGTAAAAGGACAATGTAAGTAAATAAGATATAGTAATTAGGTGAATTCAACTCTAGATCAATTTGAATGAATAACTTTAGAAATTTCAAATATTTAGTCAAATGTAAAAATAAACAATTTAAGTGAGATGTTTTATGTGATGACTAAGAAATATAAATAAGATATTTTATATTATTGGTGAGAAAAAATTGAATAAAATATTTAATATGATTAAAAAAAGATCCATTTATAAAAAAAGGAAATATTATACAACAAAAAATTTCAAGAATGACACTTAAATAATCGTTTTAATTTTAATATAATATAAATAAAGAATAAAGAGGAGAGAAAATAGGCAAAAAATTAAAGTAGGCGTTTGATTCACGAGATCTTACATTTTCAAGAAAGTATACATTTTCGAAAATATGATTCTTGAGAATTTAATTAACGAGAATGTAACATTCTTATGCTTGGTTCACAATAAATTTTTCTGGGAATATTTTAATATCATATTCCATTACATGGGAATCTAAGGTACTCACCTCCTCCTATGAGAATATTTTGGAGGAATATTAGGCTAAAAAGATTCCTAAAAATGTGACATTTCCAAGCCTTTTTTTTTTAAATTTTGAACCAAATATGGAAATGTGATATTCTCTTAAAACATTTTGCGAACCAAACACTATCTAAGAGTATAAGGGTCGAAAAAGCTAACGGGTAGAATAAAGCAAAACTTTGCTTTAAAAATAAAAAATAGTTGATATGTAAATAATAAAAGTAAGTAAAAAATGTAATAAAATAAATAAAATAAAAAATGATATAAATTATAAAATAATATAAAAATTAAAAAAATAAAGAATTAAAAGTTAAAACCTAACATAAGAAAAAAAATTTAAATAAGATAAATTATTAGCTCGCATGAATTGCAATCCCAGCTGAGCTTGGACAGAAAAATTGAAAGAAAAGAAGGTAAGTTTGAGCGAAGAAGAAAATTAATGTTCGAAAGGTACTTACTATAACATTTCACAAATTTTAAAATTTGAAATAATATAACATATTTATTAATTATTATGCTTAAATTATTTAATTATAATTATTTAATTTTTGATAAATATAGTTAAATAATTTTAAAATTTATAATATCATTTCAAATTTTGAAATTTTAAAAATACTATAAAATTTTCCCTTGAAAAGAGAATAGAAAAGACACGTGGCAAAAAGTTATTATAATGATGAATATAGTCTTAGATGATGAATATAATATATGTAATTTTGTGATTGACATTCCACTTAATATCTTTAAGGTAAAATTAATAATATTATTTTTAAAATTATAAAATATTGATAAAATAATTTTTGAATTATATAACATCATGATTTTATTTTTAAATAATAATATATACAAATAATTTTATTTCTTTATATAATAATTTAAAAATAAAATTATCTATATAAATTACTATTTAAAGATAAAATTATAACTTTGTATTAATTTAAGAGCTATTTTACTAGCATTTCATAATTTTAAGGATGAATTATTAATTTTATTTATTTCTAATTTTAGTATAGCTTGTTTCATTAAAAAGTATTTACCACAAGAAAATATTATTTGTATATAAATATCAATGATGCAAGACAAAAAGTGGTAGTAAAGAATATATTTCTAGCCCACCAAAATTAAAAAAAATACTAAAATCAAATACTCTATTATATCTAAATTAAATATATTGGATAAATAAAATTCTTAATAAGATATATATATATATATATATAATAATAATCTTAGGAAAATTGCCTATTATACTTGAACTAACGATG
The DNA here is from genome assembly GCA_020226215.1 of Sindora glabra. Classification (NCBI taxonomy): domain Eukaryota; kingdom Viridiplantae; phylum Streptophyta; class Magnoliopsida; order Fabales; family Fabaceae; genus Sindora; species Sindora glabra. The sequence continues at coordinate 56,275,016 of CM035230.1, read as the reverse complement.
TGGGACTTGATTTATTTATATTACTCTTTTGAACTTAAAACTCTTATTCTACAAAATGTGAGACTTCTTGAAAATAAATAAAAATAAATATAAATAATTAAAATTTAAATAATGTAATAAATTTAAAACTAAATAAAATATGATAATTATAAAACAAACTTATCACATCTTGTAGGATTGAATTTTCAATCAAATTTTTAACTTTTGCTCCTGCATCATTTCTTTACACTTGGAAAGGATTTAATCTCAAGTTCATATGTGTAACTTGAATTCTTTCATGCCACTAGAACAAATGTTTAGAATACTTTTACAGCTTTAACTTCTTAGAGTAATGATAATATTTGAAATGAGTTTTCTTTAAAAATACTTGAATATTAAATTTCAATTTGTTGAAAAGATTGATCAAATGTCATATTTTATTGAAATTAAATATTTCAAGTCCAATAATATCTACAACTCCAATCTTTAAGTAATGAATAGATTTCATTGATTATTGGATTATAGGCTTAACATCTTCTAACTATTCCTAATATTTTGATAAGGCTTTAATAATTAGTTCACCTTCTTGACTTTTGAAAATTTCTTTTATCCAATTCTTTGAAAACTCTTCCATATCATTATCTTGTTCAACAATATCATTTTCTTTAATGCCCTCAAATTCTTTAAGATTTCCTAAATTGCCATATGTTGAACATATTTCATTAAGTCTGTTCCATTTTAATTATGAGAAATCTTTTATGGCTATACTCATAGCCTTTTGATAAGAAATTTTCTCTCCTTTATCAATAATATTTTTTAGTTCATTTAGATTTGTACAGTTGTCATTGAAGTTAGAAGTGAAAGACTGAAGGGGAAGTTGATATTTGTAAGCTTGATTTATATGAATTTATTCATAAATATTGTTAATTGATTTATTATCTTGATGAGCTTGAAAACCTTCTTCAATTTTATGATAAACATCATGATTTTGACATTTCTTCTCAATCTCTTAACCTACATAATTCTTCACTATACCTTCTTTTATGATTGGTTGATGAAAATAACTCTTTTTGATTGGTTAGTGTTTCTTCGAAGTTGATGATTCTGGATAATGACAACTTTCTATGATCGATTGAATTGGATAATGATCTTGTTTTAAGTAGGATTGCATCATAATGATTTAAAAAACATATTTCTAGTTAAAATCTTCTTTATTTGCAATTATGATTTGATCTTATTTTTACCTTAATGTGTTTTTATCAGCTTTTAGATAACTTCATTATGTAAATGCTCATCTTTTCAAGTTTTTAGTTACTATTTTCACCTTCTTATTTTCCAGAACATTCATAATGTCTAGTTTATAAAAAAACCAATGTTAAGGCTGCCATCAAATTTAGGAAAGTCAACTTGCATATTTGCTTCTTCAAATTTGTCTTCTTATTGCATGATAGCCTTCATATCTTTCTTTTGTAAGCTTTAATTCTTCATCAAGAATTTGTAGCTCTCATTAACGAGGATTGACTAGATAATTGCTATATGGCTTTCTTCTTCTATCTCCATTATAAAAGCAATTATTTTTTTGGTAGTCCATCATTACTTTGGCTTTATCTTGAGAGGCTTCATGAATGAATTTTCTTTGTTGAACTGCAAGATTATGATGATGGATAGGTCATTTGCAGGCATAATCTTTGGCTTGATAATTTCTATAATCTCCACTAAACCTATTAGTGCTAACTCCTAAGTTGATGAGCATGTTATGGATCTTACGAAGTTCACAGGTCATTCTCTTCCCTTGAGCTAACATTATTGCTTGAAGAACTATAATCTTATGATTTTCGTCAATAAAAATTTGCTACCATCTTTATTATCACCTATTAAGAGTGACAATTCATATCATTTGAGTTAACCTATTTGTTAAATGTATTAAATAATTCAACTTGCTCAACATTTACTAATTTTAATTAATAAATTTATATTATAAAATTATTTAATAAATTTAGTTACTTATTATTTTTTTAAAAAATATTTTTAATTATTAATAAAAATATTATTTTAAATTTTTATTATCATTTTATTTAAATAAAAATTTATATTTATATTATATATATCTATTTATAAATTATTTCTTAAATAATATTTTTAATTATTAATCTATTTATCATATTGTGTTAGAAATTATTACCCTCAGTTGCCACCAATCATTATCTCAAGCTTTTGATCTTGGATTTTGGATCATTGATTGAACACTGAAGCCAGCAAATGTAGGACAAAATGCAAAAGTGAAAAAATATATTTCCTAATACATTAGAAATAAATAAAAATTCTAAATTCAAATACTAACCATACTTGAGTGATGTGGCACTTAACTTATTTATACTAATTTTCTAAACTTAAAATTGTAATTTTATTCAATGCAAGACTTCTTAAAAATAAAAGGAAATAAATATAAATAAGTAAAACTTAAATAACATAATAAATCCAAAATTAAATAAAACACAATGATTATTAATTTCTTATTATGTCTTGTGGGATTGAATTTTTCATAAAATATTTTAATTTTTGCTTCCACGTGAATTAATAATGGAGTGATATGTCATGTATACTAATGGTTAAAAAAATAACATCTAAATATATGATAACAAACAATAATTTCTTAAAAAAATTATTTTTTTGAACTCTTTATATGTAATATTAAATAAATAAAAAATTTCACTTTTATAACCATATTTAAAAAAAATTCATCTAGACAAATAAATCCCTTGTGTCACAAATTACTCTATCTTACTCGTTAAGGAGGCTATCCTCGTCAGCAATCAAAATATTAGAATTGTATAAAATGATTCTAACTCAGCAATCCTTTGCCCTTTCTATTATTTATCCAACGAACATTTCTCTACAATTTTTTTATTATCTTCTTTATCTATTATTTATCCAAGGGAACAATTCCTCCAAAATTATTTTTTTCTCGTTCAATCTCTTCATCATTCTAGAGCACGAATTGGGGAGGCTGAGAAAGACGCTAAAAGACGCAACAACGGAAGACGGTGATTCAAACACTAAACGGGTTTAATTTGTATTAGTATGAAATTTATCAAATTTAAAAATTTTCATTAAAATTTATTTTTTATTTAAATTACATATTATATAAAAAAACTTATTCTACTTTTTATTATTATATTTCTCATCGTATTATGAAAATCTACTTTTTAATTAAATTTTATATATATTTCAAAACATTTTCAACAAAAAATATTTACAAATGAATTAAAATTATTAATTTTGATATAATTTTTAAATAATAGGATTTATTTGACAATAAATTAAAATTATTTCTATCAAAATGAATTAAAATCAATTATAGAAAATTTTGATGTCAAATTAACCCATAAATAGACTTATCAAGATAGGTTAATCCAATCTTTTCAAGCTAATCTAAAGAACAAAATATATGCGTAGGACTATTTTAAATTGGATAACTTTTTCAGAAGATTGAGTTGCTATTGTATCAATTTTAATCTTAGGTCAATTTTTACTAGGTGAGTTTTATAACCCATTATTATTATTATTATTATTATTATTATTATTATTATTATTATTATTATTATTATTATTATTATTATTATTACTACTACTACTACTACTACTACTACTACTACTTGTTTGTTTATTACTAATTTAGCATCATTAGTTAATTAAAATTAACTATGTTATTATTATTATGATTACTATTATAATTATATTTTGTTATTATTATTATCATTATTTAAAAATTTATATTGGTGTTCATTATTATTACTATAAAATAGTTAAAAATATAAAAAAAAAAATTTTAATATGAAAAACCCTCCAATTAGAAGAGAAAAAAATCATAGAACCTAGTCCAAAAATTTTGTCATGAATCATCTAGCTATAATCGGTGTGAAACTCATTTTTTAGTTTCCACAAGCCAATCTAACCTATTTTGGTATTTTCATATAGTTCTCAACAAGATATTCAACTAAATTATTGACTTTATATACATTTCAAAATATTTACAAATTTAAAGTTACTATTATAGCATGTTGATTGTATTTACATAACGTAAGATCTATTGCTACTTATATTCTAGGAAGACAATAGTTGCTTGAAAAAGGTAAACAAAGAGTTCATTGCCCCTAGTTTCCTAGTGGTGGCTAAGGAGTTTCAACATGCATTTGAAAATAGTCTAAGAATTAAAATAGTGAGACTAGGTTTCAATAAATAAATAGTCTACTTAAATATCAAATATCTAATTCTACATTTTTGTTAAATCAAGTTTACTATGATTTTAACAATAATCATATTATGAATAATTATCAAACAAGAGCATATATCAACATAAATAGCAAATAAACCACCTTGTGTCGTTTGAATCATTCTTATTCCCTCACAAATGTCCATTTTCGTTCCTCCAAGATCTAGCTTTATCCTATCTCGGCATTTTTCCTCTGATTAGATTTGAAATCATTCCCATCTCATTACCTCTTCACAATATTTGTTCACTACACTATTTAAGTAGAAATATAATTCCCTATAAAAGGTATCATCATCCATAAACAAGCTATACTATTAATATCACTACATGAGCTTAAATTGCCTTATAACATCATACAAAATAAATACACGTACAAAACAAGGTGTATAAGGATGTGATATTTGAGTATGTACTTGAGTATCATAATTCAAAACAACTCTAAATATCATACTCGAGTATATACTTAAGTAGAACCATTCACAATGTAATGTTTTATGTATACTTGAATAGTTTTAACCGTTGAAAGGTATTTTATGAATAAATTAAGATTTGCAAATTTATTGTTTATGAAACTTGTTTTATATGAAAGTAGGTTCAATTAACTTTCCATGGATGATTTTTTTTTGTGCATAAAATGAATAGGTTTTAAAAAGGTTATTACGTTTTGTAAGTTAGACCTAAAAATTCAATTTTTTAAAATTCTTGAATCTCTAACCTTGTTCATTATTTTAGTGACACCTTAAAATATACATAAAAAATTAATTCAAAACTAATTTTATTTAAAATTAAACTTAATTACCTTTTTAATGAGAGGTGACTTGTTAAAAACGAGTGTAAAATAAATGAGATATAATCATTTAAAATTGACATAACAATCTTATCTTAGCATACTCAAGTATAGATATCTAAAGAGCATGTCTAGTGTTCATAGTCGAGTATGCTCACTTATGGCCATTCAGAATGCCCCCATATTGTAATACTTGAATATAGGCATCAAATGAGTAATTTTAGAGTCATACTTGCTTATATACTTAAACATAATATTGAGATTTTGTAGAATAGCTTTGAAAACACTGTTCATTTGGTTAATTCTTGCTCATTTCAACTTACATAATGCATTTGAATTGCATTCTAACACAAAATCATCATCTATATTTACTCAACCAACATTCACAATAATAAATTTCACTTCAATCACAACTTCCTCACACAAATCATCAATTCATCAACATAATTGCAAAAACTGTCTAACTAAGCAATAATTATGAAATTTCTTAAATGTAAATAGATAATCTACTTACATAAGGTGTTGAAGAAGGTGAAAAAAGTTAAGAAAGAGTTGATTTGTTCTTATCATACCGAAATAAAAGTAAATTAGCTAAATCCCTAACTTTCCCCTTTTTAACAATATAACTCACAACCACTAATGACATGGCTTAATTTTAAAAAAGGATTACTTTAGTTGAAGAATAAGAATAATTATGGACAACTTGAAGATAAAAACTTGATCTTATTTGTTGGATTTGAAGACTTGAAGATAGAGTGAAGCTAGGAGGAGAGTAGTAGGAAATTCTCTAGAAAAATGGAGAAAGATAAGGCTTTGAGGGCTCTTATAACCTTAAGGGCAAATTTGATAATTTTACAGGGTTCCAATAGTAAAATTAGGAAAATAAATTTTAAATTTCCTTCATACATTTTTACTTAAATTCTAATTTTATACATATCTCTATTTATCTTAATTCTACCTATCTTTGTCATAAAACCATATTCTTTTTACTTAAAATACAATCTTAAATTTGTCTACAATAATTCTAATTATCGATATGCATAAAATTATTAGTAAACTAATAAATGAAATAAAAAAAATTCTAAATTACATGGAGTGTGACATTTTCATTATTAATTAAAATAGATACAAATATTATGTTACTAAATTCACAATATATATATATGAATATATTACTATTTTACTCTAATAGTAATAGTTTTTTTCTTTAATATATTTATTTAGTTATCATAATTATTTTATATATGATTAGTTTTAATATTTATTTTATGCAATTATTTTTATTAATTTTTACATTTTATGATAATAATTTTAATTTCTTACTTAATTTTTATTAACTTTTAGTGGAATTATTATTTTAATAACTTAGTGTAATATATATTGATAATATTAAATATATAAAATTATTAATTTTAGTATTAAATTTTTTTAATTTTAATATGATTATTTATTTTGAAAAACTTATGTAATATATGTTAACAATATTAAATATATAATTTTATTAATTTTAAAATTAAATTTATTTAATATTACTCATATATATAATTTTAATATTATTCATTTTAAAGTATAATTTTAATATATATATATATACATGTTAATTAATTAATTATTTTTTATTAATATTACTAATTTAACAGGTTAATTTAATAATTTAATGAGCTAACACTTATTAAATATAATCCTTTATCAAGTCAACTAATTGATTCCGATCTCTTACTATATTAAGTTACTATTATCATTTTTAATATCAATTATAATCTTAAGTCAAGTAAAATTACACCAATCTAAAATTAAATCACACTAGTCTTAAATCAAATTGTTAGACTTAATTTATTTTAATACCTCTACCTATAAATTTAAAATATTTTTATCTTTTGGAAAGGCAACTTTCGGACAAAAAAGTGACTTTCTATAGATTAACTAGTACTCTTTACCTGGTGGTGAAATGGATAATAAGATGACAAAAAAGATGAAAATTTTGACTTTTAAAAATTTCACGTTTGGCCAGAAAGAAAAATACAATGATATAATTTGTAATTATCAATATTACCCCATATCAAAATTTCAAAATTTTCATTCTTTCTAATATCTCTTCTAATTAAATTTAAATTTTTGTTTCCTTTCTTCATATTTTCTTCTCTACCAAGTATAAGGGTAGCCAATTCGGACAAGCGTAAATCTGCCTAGGAATTAATTAGGAACAGGAGTTATGAATAATTATTTTATTCATAAGCTTTCCAATTGGCTAAAATCCAATTTTGAGACGACAGAACTAATAAAATTGAAGAAATTAACAAGTGGTCTGTACAAGAATCGTTTGTTACCTTTGGAGCACTATTTTAACCATCTTTTTTTTTTGCCTTGTCAAATAGTGATGTACAACAACTACACTTGAAAAATAGAAAAACAAATTAGAAGAAAACCCCTACTTCGGAAAATTGTATTTTTAACCATTAGAATATACGAATTACGGTTTACTTTCCCATACCAGTCTATTCCCGACGTTTTATACCAGCACCTCTTATTTTGATAAAAATATTTAGTAGAAATTATTTTATTTATTTATATTTATAGTTATAAAATATTAAAAAATAGATATTAAATATTTTATTTATTCAATATTAATCATAATAATCTATTTTCGGGAGTAAGTTTTTTTTTATTACTATAATACTATGCATTATCTTTTTAAGCACACAATATGCAGTGGGCATAAAATTCTTTTACTTATCTATAAGAATAATTTTATTTTTATGAACAACATCTTGTTATTAAATCATTCCACATTGGTTGTGAAAAGGGTTAAGTTTTGGTTTATAAGTTGAGATAAAAACCAAACTCTTAAACTAATTTTTATAGTTGAAAAGGCCCAATAAAATATCCAACACTAGTATTAAAATTTGGTTATAATATCTCTACCTAATAGTTTATCCAATAATTTATGAGAGAGTTAATTAATATCAAGATTCCAATTAATAACATGATATACGAGGGATAGATTGTTAGGTTCTCTTATGTTAATTGCAAAAGGGGTTAGGTTTTTTAAGTAAATTTTTATAGTTGAGAAAGTTCAATAAAATATTCAACATTTTTGTACAAAGGGAGACTTGTATTAACTTTGATTATAACTTGATGTCGCCCATCATATTTCTATTATATTTATAAGTAAACTTGTGAACAAGTTGAGTCAAGTCAAATCAATTCATACTTCTATTTGATTGAATTCAAGAAAATTGAACAAATTTAAGCTTGAGCTTGTCAAGTTTTCGAAATTCAAGTTGGAGCTTAATTATTAGGCAAACTTTTTGAGTTTAAATAAATTTTAACATGTTATATGATTTTTTAACATATAAAATAAAAATGTAAGATAATTTTTTTGTACAAATAAATGAAATCACAATATAAATCCCATTCTATTCTAACAAATATACATATAAATACTCAAATTATAATTTTTGAACATTACTTAGTAATGACACAAGTAATAATATAAGTAGAAAATTTATTATTAAAAATCTCAACCTTTTCACATAACTCAAACCTAAATCATTTGAGTTTAAGATATTTGAGAAACAATCTTTTTTGCATTTTTTTGCTTTTATAAAATGAAATTAGAAATAATTTTTTTAATATCAAAATATCCATTGATTAAATTAATCAATAATTTAATAAAACCATGAATAACAATGGAAACATATATATATATATAGAAGTTCATTTAAGTTCAAAAACATCATGAATTTTATGTTTTTGAGGTTTGAATTTAGCTTGTCAATTATATAAACTTCGTTTATTTAGGATGGAGTTAATTTAACTTGCACACAGATCAATTTTTTTATAAGTCGAATTCAAGTTGTTCACAAATAATTTAACTTATTTTTGCGCTAATTTATTAGGATAATTTTAAATTCTGAAAAATACAACCTGTCATTCTCTAGCAAATTAAAATAATTCACATGAAATTCAACTTTCATTATTATTTCTGTTTTGTGGAATTATTATTCTCTGCATACTGTCTCTCATGTGCTGTTCGAGGATTAACAAATGTTAAAGTAATTTTAAATTAAATTTGAAATTAGAGATATTATTTGGTAATATAAATAGAAGCAATTATATGGGGTTTACGCGTCATTTGCTGATTATATTAAGGATTATCAGTACTTGCAAGATTTGAAACTAAAATGGAAATGAAAGGGATAACATGGTTGATTTTTATGGGCAAAATATCTTTGGAGTAATTTGAAGTGAAAGACAATTAATTTTCGGAACGATTGTCGTCTTTTAAAACCTTTATGCCTTCTGATACATTTAAAATTTAATCTCTTATTTACATGTATATATATTTAATAATTTAATAATTCTGTACAATTTTCGGCTGTGGGTAAGATCTCAATGATTGAGCTATACTATGGAATTTAATAAAAATTTTAAAATAAATTCTATTAATTAAGTTGATCAGCTAATTATGAGAGTACGTAAATTCCTGTTACCATTTTGGGCATGGATGTACGTAAATGTAAACTCACCCAGTCACCCTTTCATCTTATCTTCCATGAACGCACATGTTTGCAATTCTTTAACAACAACAATAATATATATACGTATATATACACAATAATATATATTTAGGTATGTTAAAATTTTGATTAAATTACTTTATTACTCTCTACAATTTTACTTAAATTTTAATTAATTTTTTATAATTTAAAAATTTTAAATTAAGTTTTTATATTTATTTTTATTTCTAAACAAATACTTTATACATTTTCTTATCAGATTCTTTTAGTAATTAATGGACAAGAACAACATTCTTTATATGTAGTTTAATGATAATTGACCTAGATTTTTCATACAATTTTTATTTGTATTTAAATGAGATGCAAATAACTTTGGAAAAAATTATGACATTTTATAAAATTATTTCATTTTTATCAGAAAATGTTGGATCATTTATTTTCACTCTATTAATCATTAACATACAGTTATTTATTATGAATAAATTGCTAATAAATTTTAATAGAAAAATTATAGAAAATACCTAATTAAAATAGAAAAAAAAAGCACAAGGATCAAGTTCCAAACTTTTAAATTGCGGAAATTTAATTAGGATCTAAGTGAAATTATATATATAAATTTAAATCAGATACGAATCACAGAAAAATATTAGAAAGATGAATCAGCTTCGAATTAATAAACTCCTTGCATCACAATTTCAAGTTTTATTTTTTCCGGTTAATTAAGAATTCAATGGAATGTTTAGCACCGTTTTTTGCGGAATTGGGCATGTGATTAGCCTTGCGTGCCCATGTGATCCTTAATAGAACATACACATGCTTAATGGTCCCCCTTCATTCCCTACGACTAAGGCTATTCATCCGTTAAAAACAAAGCGACAGAGAGATCTTAAATTAAGTGAATTGTCATGGGTCGCTTTGATTCTCCTAATTTGCTTGACAAAGCCAACACAAAAGGCTGTACGGAGAGGCATATGTGCAATGCATGCATGTTTAAACTCATCACTACTACAAAAATGTTAAATAATATTGACAGAAATGTTAAATAATATTAGTTATTTAATAAATTAGATCTTAATTATAAATTGATATATATATACGAGCGACATTATCAAGTTAGATATTTGATATTAATTTCTTAATTGATGTGGAAAATAATATTATTATATTAGTTTTTAATTTAATAACTAGTGTAATATTTATTTAGAACATTCGTTCTCTAATCGCCATTAAAAAGTATCATTCTTTCATATTTGAACATAGTTCATTAATTTATATTAAATAATCGATTTAAAATTTTCAATATATGACATTGAATTTTTAAATAATAGATGCTTATTTTATTTTTTCCCAAACTCCACTGTATAGTGAGTAATATTCACCTAAATCTAATTACAAAATAATATCCAATTATATTATTATATACTTAATATAAGATTCAATATTTATCTCTATGTCTCTATGATTAAAATAATATCTCAATATAAAAAAATTTCAATGGCAAGCATTTCATACATTTAATTGTGTTTGAAAAATTAAAGATATTAAAGTAATGAATAATATATACATATTACAGAATTGATAGTAATACATCTAAAAATCAAAGAAAGAAGTTACGTTATCTACCCTATGACATAACCATTATGAGAACACTTTGTGAAACTAACAAGCCATGATTGATGTTGTAAGTACAATATTGATACTATATACTTCTATTGAACAAAAATTTATTATTTATATTATGTCATTAAACTTTGATAATATTCTGTATTATTTATTGAGCCGAAGAGCACCATTCCCACCACTAAACTAGAGATAATTGTGGTTACTAGAAAAATCAGAACATAACATATAAAGTATTATATTATAAGATCAAAAAATATAAACAAATATCAGAAACTAATAATTCTTAAAACAAAATGAAGTATACATAGAATATAAGCATGAAAAGTTGAATTATTGGTAAAAAAGTTAAAACTAAGTATACAAAATTAATCATTCTTAAGATGAATTTAACCTAAGTTATCTTGGTCAAAGATATTGGATTATTGGTAAAAGAGTTAAAAGGTACCTACAAGGTATAAAAGGTTATGTGCTACTTAAACTCAAATTTTTCTATTTGTCTAAATAATTATAAATTAACATATGGGTATATCTTGATGACAGTAAAAAGAGTTATATAATGAAAAAATATTAAGTAGTCCTTTACAGCAATCTCTACTATAAAAGTAGAGTATATCACATATTATGAAGTTATTCATGAAGTTGTGTGGTTAAGGAACTTTATCACTGATATTTAACATTACAAGGAACATCTCAAGGCACTATTATAGATTAGCTTTAACATTGGTTGTCCAACAGATTTTAACATTAGTTATTATTTAATGTATATACGAGTGTTGTTGTATGTTGAAATGTATTTGACATGGAAAAGACTTATCACATTGATTTTTTTGCTAAAAAATAAATATATATTCTTATATATTTTTTTAATTATTTTTTCACATTTCATGTTAGTTTTTAGTAAAAAAAAAACTAGCATGAAATGTTTACTAAAAACTAACATGAAATTTTTAGAGAATATTTTTTAATGTCATATTTTCTTTTTTGCTACTAGAATATTTATAATAAAAATTGAACAAATACAACATCTCGCTAAAAACGTATATTTTGAGTTAAAAATTTGAAAGATTATAATTTCATATTTGATTGTTCATTTGAGGTAAATTTTATATCGATTTCATATAACTTTTGAGATCTATCTATTTGCAAAAGATGAGAGGTATTTTGCCTTTCCTTGAATCACAAAAACTAGCCATTTTCATAGCTTTTTTTTTATTTTTTCTCTATTTCTTGGCATTTTTGACCGATTTGAACTTTCTTGCAACATTTATCAAATATATAATAGGCATCTAAAACTTAGATACAATATCAAAGTTATACAAATAAAACATAAATAAAAATAGCTTAAAAAATCTATGCAAAAATGAGAAAATGGAGGAAATAAAGATTAAAAAAATATAAGCAAGAAAAATATAAACCCGTTTCATGCTTGATGCTAATTGAAAAATAATTCATAGCTTACTAATGAAGATCCCCTAAAATCTCTTAATAAACTTACATAAAAAATAAAAGAAATGAAAAAGTTAAGATTTAAGAAATAAAAGTATAAAAGACACTTTTTATATTTTAAACTCATTTTATGTTCGATGTTATTTGAAAAAGTATTAGTAACTCACTGAAATGTGGTGGAGGATAGGGTAAGATATAATGTTTTGTAGAGGGAGCTGGACAGAGATAGAAAATAAGCTTAAAAACAAGTAAAAGAGAGATGAATGTGATAATGAGAAAAAGAAAAATAAAACTTGTTTTAACTATAGTACAAAAATATCATCACTTCTATGACTTTAGACATCTACTAATTAGAAACAAATAATTAGGTGATTTCATTTTTGAACACTAGTAGTTGGCATTACTTTATACACTGATTTTATAAAAAAAAATTAGTATGTTAATTATATCTTAATTTTTTGAACTAATTCTTCTCCTCTTTTTTGATACCAAGTTTTTAAAAACTAAAGTAAAAGTCATTTTAACATTGATTCTTTATTTGAATTAATGTGATATATCTCACTCTTCAAAATAAATGATGATTCAAATAACTTTAAATGTTAATTAAGTCTAAATTGACATATAATTTACAATAGATGCTGATTATAAATATTAATCATTGTTTTAAAATTTTCTAGAACACATTTGTCATCTTTAATTAAAAATTGTTTTAAAATTTTCTAGAACACATTCTTCATCTTCAATTAAAAATTATGACTTTATAATATTGGCTAATTATTTCAATTGATGTAATAAGTTGCACTTATTTTCAAAAATACCATCACACCATTATATAGATCAATTTTCAGTTTAACCAACATCAATATGTTGATATTAAAAAGTAATTCTATAATAGTGAAGTTTTTAACTATATATTGTGACAATGTTGTTGCTATAAACTTCTCTTGAAACAATAATAATTTTACCCGTACAAAATACTTTTATATGAAATACTAGATTGTGAGAGAGAAGATACACGTGTATATACTTATAGTGAACATATTTTCACTGATCGTATGCTCATAGATTCACTAACCAAAAGCTTAGCAACATGAATGTATTATGATCATATAATTAATATGGGTTTGACTATATCTTTTGATAGTTTAGGTTAGTAGAAATATTTTAATGTAATTAATTATTTCAAGATATACATTAATGAAATATTTATATTTTGCCATACATTGTTAATTGTGCAGATTCTATGGGAATGGCATGTTGATAGAAATGTTTAAACCATATCTTATTACAATGTGGAGGATATGGATTTTCATTTGGCATCTTAAGGGAATGTTAGGACTATCGTGTGAAGGTTTACATATATCACATTTATCATCATATAAATCTTATTATGCAAACTTTATGTCAATATCTTTTTCAAATTTTGAGGTTTGTTTGGTCAGCCAGTGTAGGTATACAATATGTATGATATTAATATCCCTATTGGATATAACTATTATATACTATTGGGTACTTATGATCTCAACTTAAACTTATGGGTGTAATATTACTATATTTTTCATTGATACATTGTCGTGGTCATAGTTTTTGCATTATGTAATTCAAGTGGAAGATTGTTGGAATTTAATTTTGAAATTTGAATTAAAAGATAAATTAAATTAAATTCCCATTATAAATAACTTAATACCAAAACAATGATGTGGTAATATGATTTGATTGCCAATTAGTGATGATAATGATCAAGCAAAATTTATAGCAATAATCCCTAATAAGTGAAAGGGGTAGGATTTGACCATAGGTAATTTTTTACCCACTTTAGTAATTATATTAAAATAGGGTCCATACTACTCTAATTATAGATTGCACATTCCTATTTGCATCTGGTCATACAACTTCTCAAAAGTAATCTCGTAGAATCAAAGTGATCAAGAGAAGTAACCTCTGTAACTTAATTTACAATGTGGGTATTAATATTGATCATATCATGGTTAAGATTATCCAAATATGGATACAACTAAAAATATAGTTGTTTTATGTACTTATTATTTTATAGAGTTTATTTGCATATAATTATTGTACTTATTTACATGATTTGGGGTTCCTATATTTTTTCATAAATAATTAACACATACACATAAATACTCTACTCAAGAGACTAGGCAAGTAACATTATGGGTTTGTCCTTTTCCACATTTAATTCTATTTGTTTTGACAAAAAATATTTTGTATAAAATATAGTTATAAAATATTAAAATAGTAGAAAATGGCCTAAATGTTCAATATTAATTTTAAAGACTTTATTAAAAGATAACTTTCTATTTTTCAAATAAGAAATATTTTCCCCCACTAATGTCCCTCTAAATATCATATTTTTTAATCATTAACCATATAAATATATGATACTTTTTTGTTTATCTATAATGAAATAAATTTTTTTTAAAGAAAACATCTTTCAAAAAATAAACGGAGGGTTAGAGTTTTTGTGGAAAGTTGATGTAGTTAGAATGTCGATGTAGTTAGAAATCGGTTAGAACGTTGTAGCCATTATTTGCATGTAATGTTCATAAATCGACTAATACATTGGAAGACCTAAGATTAACCAAATACCTAAACTTCATTTTGTGTTGATATATGTGTCTTTATTAGCCAACCAACTAGTTCAGATTAAATCCCATTATTTTAAGGAAAATATCTTCTAAAAAACAAACAGAAACTTAAAATTGTTGTGGAATGTTGATGTCGCTAGAATGCAGCTAGAACATTGTAGTCATTATTTGCATGTAATGTTCATAAACCGATTGTTAGGAGACCTAAGATTAACCAAATACCTAAACTTCATTTTGTGTTGATATATGTGTCTCTATTAGCCAGCCAACTCGCTCAAATTAAATCCAATCATTTTTGTGAAAATTGCAAAAGGAAGAATCATTTTCTCTCCATATTATGAACCTGTTTTGCTTGGTGCTTGTTAAAATGAATTTATTAAGGGTTTCATACTTCCTTCCATCTCATGTCGCAATCTGAAACAAGAATGCTCTCAAATATTGTCAGGTGTAACTTGTAAGCTTAAACTTTGGCATCTGCTTTCAAGAATGCTGTCATAAGGGACTCCATTGTATATACTACATTAAAATTCAATTGGGAGAGATTTATCACCCTTTGTAGTCTCACCTGGTTCAAATTTATATTAATCAGCACTCAGTATAATGTTTGGATACAGGACGGATTGATATAAAAAAAATGATACATGTATCAAAAATAAAATTTGAATTAAAATTTAAATATAAATTAAAAATTATCAATTGAATATAGAATAGTGAAGTAAATTTGGTTCCAAATCTAATTTTATATTTCACTTTTGATTCATATAGCATTTGTTATATATATTTATCCTGGTATGATTCCGATCTCTTCTCGCAATTTGCGTAGCATAGGGCGAAACATTTATTTTACATCTAGTACATGGTACACACTCTCTCTCTCTATCTTGTCAAGGAATAACATCAAATACTATTTCTCTGATTTTGCATAACTAAGAGTCGTTTCTTTTCAATTATTCATATGTTTATTTCGAACTGAACAAGTTTTTAAAGACCAGTGACATGTCCCAGAATATTAAAGTACTAAATTTGTTATTTCTTTTAACCATAGATATAGAAATAGATGCAGTCTCACAAACATCTTTCTTGCGACGAGAAACTCCTGGTCTCAACCAAATGGTGTTAGGCTACGAAAGTCCTTGATTAAAATATTGAACAGATAAATTAATTATTAGTTAAAACTATTATTAGGGTTTTAATCCATATGCATATATATTTTAATAGCCATTGCAGTAAACTTCCTTTTAGTTTTAATAAATGTATATCTTCAAGGTGTTTCATGGCTGATTCATCGGTAACAGCTCATTCTGATTTTGTCGATGGGCAACAAAGTCAAAGAACACTGAATTTAATTATTTTTTCACTTATATCCTCCTTCTGTCATTCCTATTTGCCATCAACAAGGAAGAAGAGTTTGGTTTATATGCGGAATTGCCGTCTGCAGGCAGTCATTATGGACAAGAAAATATATATCTCAGCCACACCATAATTACCAGAAACATGATATGTATAAAATCGTAGCTACTTTTTTACACAATTTTCTTAAAATTAACATACGGATACAAATAACGAATACCTGGTACATAGTTTCCAGTACATGATATTAGTTAAAAAATATTTTCCAATAATTATGAGCCACTCAATCCGTTATTTGATATTGGAGCAAGTACCATAAATTGCACTATTTCAACCAGAGAAGTCAGATAGATTAGATTTAAGACAGCAATAACACCACAACTAGTAAATAGAAAAGATAACTTAGATATATAAATTATGGTAATGAAAGTGGGACTAAGTTGCAGGCATATTATACACTGCTGGAAAGAAAGACAAACTTAAATGCTTCAATTCCACAGCTAGATCTTGATTTTTGAAAGCCAAGCATTCTGAATTTCTAAAAAATGGCCTTCAGAACGACCAACTTCAAGAGAAAGGGTTTTTCATTCTCTGCGAAGTTGTCTTTGCTTATTTATCATGACATTCATTGTATCTTTATTGAGTTGGTTCCATCTTCAATCTACTTTGAGCTTGAATTTCTATCTTTCTGTGATGAAAGGATGGCATCAATGGCTTCTTTCACTTGAGAAATATCAGGGGCTTTTCCACCTTGGACAGGCCAGAACTCATCAGTTGCCAACACCTGCACCATGAAAAATAATTTCATATATATGACATGATTTTCAATTTTGAAACCATAAATTTGAAGAAACTGGGAATTTATAACCAAGATAAATAAGCTAAAAAAAATTGAAAGAAGGAAATTTTTTTTTTTATTCTCACCTTCACTTGCAATTGAAGAAACTTCACATAACTAATGGCCTTCTCCAACATGGTAACCAAATCAACCTGCAAAAGTCATCACGAAAATCAGACCATTAATATTCATCGTTAATGCCGAAGTTATTACCAAAAACAAAGTATAAAGAAAGCAAATGCAATGCAGTAGTTTTACAAAAGCCCACCTTGGAGCCATTGGGGACCAGTTCTTGTAGTATCTTGAGTCGTTCGCTTATCCTCTCTCTTCTATTCTGCAAGACAAACATTCTCCAAACAATGTATCTTTGATCTTGCTTAATTTGCAAACAAAACCTTTGTGCAAGTGAAAAAAAATCTTGACTTAGAATTGAAGCAAACCTTGGCTGCAATACTTTGAGGATCCTTTGACGGCATTGAGTTCGCTTTTGACAGCTTACCTGCGTTTGGGCATTGCTTCTTAGCAGGCTGCATTCTCTCTCCCTGCAAAACGTAAATTTGACCTCAATTTTTCCATTCATGTTCAAAACTTTTCCCGGAAATAGAACTAAGCACTGAAATAGAAATCTATAAATAACCAAGAAATACCGTAGAAGGACGCTTATTGAAGGCTGCTTCCTGTGCTGCAGAATTCTGCAGTTCATCAGCAGGAGCACTGGATTGAGAGTAAAGCCACCCATCTGAACTTTCACCATTTTGCTTCTCCTTTGCAGTACTGCCTATGGAGCTATAGTTGCTGGCCGTTTGAAAGCAATTGAAATCCTGCATTAGACGTGGGTCTGTGTTGCTTCTAGGACTAATCTGATTCCACTGACTATAAAAACCCTGATGCAGATTGTTATTGTCCCACATGGAGTGCTCTTTCTGGGCATCATTTTTCAGGCAGCTGGTGTGAGAGACCATTTTCCTTTGCTGAAAGCTAAGCAAAGACTCAGAAGCATTCAAGAGATTGCTGAATCCATATCCATTTGTTTTGAAGTTGATCAAAGATTGTGCTTCTTCAGCCAGATAGTTTGAATTTGTGCCCTTGTAAACGCATCCAGTGCCAGATAGAGAAGAATGGGTTATGGCTGACTCGTTGCTGAAACCATCTTGTGAGGCTTCTTCCTCTTCAAGCACAGACTTCTGGTACTCATTGAAGGCACAAGTCTGAAACTTGCTGCTCATGCTTGAGTCATGAGGAATTCTTTCTTTGGCAAGTGCCATTGAGAGAGTTGGAACAAATCCGATTGTAAACTGAGGTTTGTTGTCAAGCAATGTCAACTATATGCATGACAACTAGCGAAGGAGGCCTATTTGTAGATGCTCAAAGTATTCAACCCAAACGCTATATTATATTAAACATCATTGTCAATCATTTTTTTATAATTCAAATGGGTATTTATGTTAAAATTCATCACTACACCTGTTTTACAACTAGCGAGTTCAATTTTGTTTTCATTATATAATGTGTAGCTGTAATATTAGCTGTGAATGATTACTAATATATTTACTCACTGAATAACCTTAAATACACTTCATTTATCTTAAAAATTATATTCCAATATGTACATATTACACTCATTTAAATTATCATTAACTATTTAGATTGTCACATATATCATTACCTATCTAATCTGAATCCTCCAATGCTATCAAAATCTCTCATCACTAAACCACCATTGAATGAGATATGTACATATTGTTAAATGCAATTAATATTTTTTCTGCAGTATTAAATGGAGATGGGAGTAACAGTAGAACAAAACAAGTGTATAATAGATATCTTAACAATTAGGAACTACAAATCAGAATCCAATTAATAATAAGAAATTCTGTGTAATGAATTTGAAAAGTATTAATTAATGGCATCTTTGCACGGGGATTGTTAGCTGGCAGGAGTGAATGCATTGGAAGCAACAGAGAAGATAAAAACAGGGTGAAGCAGCAAAAGGGTCGCCGGATACTTCGCAAAACCCACGTCTTTCTTTGATTCCCATATGCCGACTCAAAACTCTGATGGGCAAAATGCAGCTTCTTGCATGCTTCCATCCTATCTCTATACCTCGTGGACTTATAGTCTATTCTAAATCCATTCATCACATTCTGTGTAGCTGTCTGAAATGCAAACTGAGCAGCCCAAACACTGATTATCATGACTTTTTTTTTTTTATATTGTTCAATGTAAGTACTCAATGAATTTGGAAAGAGATATCTTGTATACAAAAGTCTGAGTTAGTACTTTGTAAACTTGAATTATCAGTTCAAAGAATGTGAACTGATTGCTCGAATTATATGGCATAAATTTCACTGGTGATATTCAAAAAGTTAAGTATTGGATTATTTAGTTGAAATTCTTGACCCATTAAGTATAGAGACTTCACTATGTTTAGAAATCTAACGTTCAAAAGTTTGAGTTATTGAAAGAATGTTCATGAATAATTTTTCTATTTCTAGCAATATTTTTAACAGAATAAGAGAAAAGGAATTAAGCCGAAAATGGTTTTTGTTTTCGGAAGTTTCTTAGATCATTAAAAGAAAGATAAATACAAAATTAAAAGAAAGGGTTGGCATCAACGGTGGTGCAATGGTATTTAATATCACTTTTGAAGCTTTCCTTTTATCATATCCTAGATTTGAACTTAATATCTTGCTAAGTAACTTTTTACGCCTAATATTATCAAAAAATAAATAATAATAAATGGAAGAAACATGTAGGTCCTCAAGAAATGTAGCCCCGCATGTCTTTAAATTTATTTTTCTCTTAGTAGAATAAAAATGACTATTTACTCATAGAGGATGTTAGAATATTTTTAGCAGTGGTATAATAGTACTTAATATTATTTTTAGAGTTTTATTTTTTGAATCAAATCCTAGATTTGGATTTAATACTTTACAGGTGTGTTAAGTAACTAATTACTTTTGATATTATTAAAATAAATAAATATATAAATAAATGGAAGAGACACTTAGGTCCCTAAAACTGAAGTTCTATATGTCTTTTAAGTTTATTTTTCTTAATGGAGTAAGAATGACTATTCATTCCTGGAGAATAATAAAATGTCTTTGAATAGTGGTATTGTAGTACCTAATATTACTGTTGGAGTTTTTCTTCTATTACATTTTAGATTTGAGTTGATTTGAATTCAAGTAGCTTACACATGTTTTAAGTGATTTGCTAATCTTGATATTATTTAAAACAAAAAAAGGATAAACGGAGGAGACATGTCGATACCCCCGGATATGGAGGCCTGCAAGTCTTTGAATCCATTTTTCTCTTAGTAGAGTGAGAATGACCATTGACCAGTGGAGGATAATAAAATGTCTTCTATGTATGTTAAGAGGCTATTTTACCTGTGGAAACTCCAGTAGTTGGAGCAAGTGCACCATGTATAAATGTATATGGTACAGATCATTTATCGAAAGAATTGAGACACCATTCACTTAACCAGATTCCACTGTACTGAATATTTAAAACAAAATGAATTTCTGTGGTCAACTAAGTTATTTCTTTGTTTATTTTTTGTATTTTTCTTCTTCTTTTTCTTGTTTTGGTTTTACGCACATGAAAGAAAGACAGGTAAGTATATCCTTTGAAGAGCGGAAGAAGATCATCACCCACATGTTATTGTTCCAGAGACAATCAAATTTTGGGGCAAAGGGGGCAAAACCCGGAGTTGGCATTGGAATAAGAGAAATTCCTTGTCTCCAGGAGACTGTCTAAGTGATTCTTAATTATCATGAACTTGGAAACTCCCAATCATCAGAATTCCAACCCATGTTTACTTAATGCTTCTTTGCCTTTTCTTGCAATCCCACTTAGCCGTTTATGTAAATGTTGACAGATTTGCCAACAGGTTGATTGAGCTGTACTTTATGCAATAATGACCATCTCTCTCTCTCTCTCTCTCTCTCTCTTGTGAATTACCACATCGTTATTTTAGCTTTTAACAAAATATATAGTGTAGCCGGAGTAATGCATTTCAATCCACAATTCACTTTTAAATGGGAGAAAATTACAGTTTACCTAACGTGAATTTTTTTTTCATTTTAATTCATTTATATTTTTCCAAATTTTTAACTTAATTTAACACTTATTAAAACCTATTTACTCTCAAAATAACCCTAACTTTTTTTTGTTAAGCAATCGTGGAGCAAATTGTTGAAAAAGAAAATCTCCAATAGTTAAGGATTTTTTAGAGTAAATTAATTTTAAATTAATTTCTTGAACAATGTACAAATAGAGAAATTTTAATACCTAAAATTATAAATATGTTAAATGAAAAAGAACGAAATTATGAATAAATTATAATTTCCTATTCAAATAAATGGGATCAAATAGGTTTTTAAAGTTTTAATCATTAAACTGTGGTCTCCGGTACAACCAACTAGTTTGTACAGTTCGTCCTGCATTTTTTTCCAATTTTAATGTCTTAAAAAAGTTTGTCCCTATCTTGGACCGCGCGGTTACATCCAAAGACGCAGTAACCGGGCTAGGCAAGTGGGTTTGGCGGACAGGAAGCGGATCAAGCTAAAAAATTTAGATTCATACCTTTTTTTTTTTCTCTGTGCAGACTTTAACTAGTTAGCTTGCATGAGTTGAGACTAGTACGGACTATATACATATATATACACACACGCTTGCAGTGTTAAAATGAGAATAGTTCAATACCTTTAAGATTTAATAGAATTCAATACAATTTGTAAGCAACAAGTTATGCAAGCTAGCCTAAGAATTGATGTAGGATAACTATAGAATAAGGTGAATTTATTATTTTTAGTCCATTAAAAATGTAAATTTATATGAATTAATCTATACAGGTTCAAATCCATGTGAGCCTAACATATTTAAGTCTATTACATCTGTTTACATCTTTACCTATATCAAATTTAGAACCATGGGTAATTCCCAATTTCTTCAATAACAACTTAAAGACTCATGTCACTAAGTTCCATTGAGGCATCCCACATATAAATGATGAAAAACCAAATAAACAAAGATATTTAAGGGAAGCTTAATAGCATTTATCATATTACAACTTATGGGATTTATCTACAATAAATTAACTCAATAAATTGACTTCATATTGTTGGGGTCTAAATGAATAAAGTTTTGCATAGGCCTGAATCCATTTAGTAGTATCCAACTTGGGACAAAAGTTGCCTTTGTTGTGGAAAATGGAAACACTCCTCCTCACCATGTGCATCGAGAATCTCACTATGTGCGAGATCCACCCTCAATGTATAGAAATGGTAGACAGATTATACCTAAACCTCTTTATCACGAACCTTCCAAGCTAGTCAAGTAAAGGGATTGTGACTCTTTTTTCATCTATTTACTCCTAATAAAGATGAAACCTTAATCACACTAGATCACATTTTAGGCCATAGACAAATAGTGTTGATTATTAATTACTTATATACTTACCATACTTAAGTACAAGTGAATTTTTTTTAACAATTATTAGCTTATAAAAATGATTTTAATATTATGTTTAACTATATAGTATTACTAATAATATGAAAATTATAATTAGGAGACTTGTTATGCATAGATTTTCAATTGAATATATAAAAAATATTATCTTCTTCATATATTATATATGTACTTAAATCATAGTCGTTCTTATTTTCTTAAATTATATGTAATTATACCTTACAACTTTTATATAAAATACTCCAAAAATTTCCTAAATTATTCATAACAATTAATTTCTCTTACATTTTATTTTTTATATGACTTTTTAATAAAATTCTTTTGATAGTAGTTGTTTTTACGATATAAAAAATCATAAATTCATTTTAAATTTATAATTTCTGCTTTAATTTTATCCATCCAATCATTTAAACTAATTTCACTAGGTACAATAATAACTATTTATCTTGTAATATCAAATTTGTTAGTATATAAAAATTAAAAATAATAAAAATAATAAATATTTATTTGTTAATTTATTTAATAATATTTTAACCACACTTTATATATGTATAAAATTTTCCCCCTCCTAAAGAAAAAAAAATTCCTTGCTCTAAATTTTCTTTTGCTTAGATTAGTGGAAAATAGAAAGAAAAGAAATGTTATTATTATTATTATTATTATTATATTTACATATTAAAATTTTTCTCTTATTTCCATTTTCTTTTCTTTTTTCCTATTTTCCTTTTAACCAAGCCTAATGTAAGGTTCCTTTTTGCCATTACCAATACGCTGTACATTATACACTTTACGGGTGTTAGATAATTAGCTAATAGTTGTAGCGGTTAGCTGATCTAATTAACTATTAGTTAATGACTTATTATATTAGTTAATTTGACCAGCTGATTGTATTAACTATTTGAATAAGAGTGTTTCATAAAATTATTTATTTATGATTAGCTGTCTGAATATAAAATAACATATAGAGGTATGACTGTATTTTATAAATTATTTAAATATTCTTTTATTTTAATATTTTAAATTTTATATATTATTTAGTAGATTAAATTTTTTATAAATAATATATCATTATAATTTATTATATATTAAATATTATTTTATTTTAATAATATTTTAATAATTTTAAATTTATTATTTAATAGATTAAATTTTCTTATAAATAATATATTATTACAATTTATTATATATTAAATATTTTTAAAAATTAAATTAATATAATTTTTATAATTAATAAACTGACATGAGGAATTGAAATGATAGAGTCATCTAGTAAAATTATGATATGATATAAACTGAAAAGTAAAAAGGAAAAATGACAAATCAGAAATTGATATGGGAGATAGCGGAGTGGCAACAATTAGAATAGGTTCAACGAGGTTGGATAGGCAGAATGATAGAATGAATTAAGGATAAAGATGAATCGCTGGACATTTTGCAGGTAGAGGCCGCATTCCTCTAACTACAAGAGCGAAGCATAGTCATTGTGAAGTTGTAGGTTCTGAAGAAAAAACAGAGAAAAATAAAAATTAATTGGGGTAATTCAATCTTTTCATAATTTATTTGTGTATCAACTAATTTAAAACACTATTGCATGTAGCATTTGAAAAAAATGACTGTTTGAGCTGAATCAGCTATTTGCAACAGCTGATTACCAAATACTATATCAACTGATTTATCAAGTCAATTAGTTGATTTTATTCAAACTAGCTAAAAACCATCCAAACATTTCCTTTGTTGTATTCCACACTTAATCAATCAAATTTAACACTTTGTACAAATTGTTGGCACCTTTACTTGTGTTTCTCACTAACCTTCCCACTATAAAGCAATAATTATGATGTATGAATATAATTGGTGCATTAAGGTTTCTTCCATATTATAAATACCCTTAAATGTGGATGGTCATCCATGTTATAATTTGAAACTAAAAAGTGATTTAAGACATATTATAATCCTTTTAGGTAAATTAGTTTT